>JARQOC010000007.1:164120582-164645912 GCA_033576535.1 Allobates femoralis | reverse complement strand
ACGGGTTTTTCTCTAGGGGGACCCCAAATTCGGTGAAAAAAGGGGGCCATGTCATTATTTTTCTTCTTTTAAAACCTTTACGGGTTAGCCACGCGTGGAGTAGTTGGTTTCATGTGATGGAGCATTGTCCGCATGAAAATCAGGGGTTTTTCTTGAACGATACCGACTTCTTCCTGTACCATTTGCTTGAAGAAGTTTCCCTTCCAGAAACTGGCAGTGGGGTCTGGGAGTTGAGCTTCACTCCATCCTAAACCCCCGAAAAGGTCCCACAAGTTCATCTTTAATAACCCCAAGCCCATACCAGTACCCCACCTCCACCTTGCTGGTGTCTGAGTCAAAAGGGAGCTCTCTCCCCTTTTACTGATCCACCCTCTGCCCATCCATCGGGGCCCATCAAGAATAAACTCTCATTTCATCAGTCCATAAAACCTTTAAAAAAATCATTTCTTAAGATATTTCTTGGCCCAGTCTTGACTTTTTAAAACCCTTTATGTTTCTTGTTCAAAGGTGATCGTTTTTCACCCTTTCCCTTACCCTTGGGCCCCCATGTACCGATATCCCTTGTGCTTTTTGATAGTCCAGTAATGTTGCAGCCTGAAATATTGCAAAACTGGTGGGAAATGGCAGCTTCACGCTTGATCTTCCTCAATTCCCTGGGCAGTTATTTAGCGCCTTTTTTTGCCCCCAAAACGCTTCTTGTGACCCTGTTGGTGATTTGCCCTGAAACGCTTGTTGTTCGGTGATCACGCTTCAAACGTTTGGCAATTTCAAGACTGCTGCATCCCTCTGCAAGACATCTCACAATTTTGGACCCTTTTTAGAGCCCCTCAAATCCCCTCTTCTGACCTATTTTGCCAAAGGAAAGGAAGTTGCCTAATAATTAAGCACACCTTATATAGGGTGTTGATGTCATTACACCACACCCCTCCTCATTACAGAGACGCACATCACCTGATTTACTTAATTGGTAGTTGACTCTCAAGCTTATACAGCTTGGAGTAGGACAACATGTATAAAAAGTTAGCCCACTCACTCATGCCAGATCAGAAAATCCCACACACTACACTGATGAGGGGCAGGTACCCCGAAACGCAGAGTCTGTAGTTTAGGGTTCTGATCTGGCACAAATCCCTTAGTTATATTAAAAGCTTGTAGGAAAGCGATTATGACTTTGAGGAAGCTGCTTAAATGTGGCACGGGAGTTTCTCAACTTCCTTAGTGAAGTGCAAATTTGCATATATGCATATATCTGAGAGGAGGGAAGTGGCTTACAATCTCCTCACCTACTTCGCTGTCTCCATAAGGTTGATAGCAAGTTCCCAAACCTTGTATAAAAAGTATCATGTGATCAAAATACTAATTTGCCTAATAATTCTGCACACAGTGTATATATGTGGCACAAAAATCAAAAAAAGGACTAGCTCCAACCACCTAATATTCCCAGGACTCCCAGGCAAACCGGAAAGTGGCTTGGCAACCACCAGTAGCAATAGAAAAAGGTGTAGAATCCGGTGCCACAAAATTCCTTTTTATTTTCAAAAGTTTTAAAAATCACACATGCTCCAGAGGAGCTCCTGGACGCGTTTCGTGGGTCTAGCCCACTTAATCGTCAGTACAATGGCAATAAAGACAAAAGGAATATATACAATTTAAAAGCAAAAAACAGCCCCCTCTCGCATGTGTGACAAATATACATTCATGATACATACATGATGTATATTTGTCACACATGCGAGAGGGGGCTGTTTTTTGCTTTTAAATTGTATATATTCTTTTTGTCTGTATTGCCATTGTACTGACGATTAAGTGGGCTAGACCCACGAAACGCGTCCAGGAGCTCCTCTGGAGCATGTGTGATTTTTAAAACTTTTGAAAATAAAAAGGAATTTTGTGGCACCGGATTCTACACCTTTTTCTATATATGTGGCACCACTGAGGTTCCAGTCGCCACAGGCGTACTGCATCCCTGGTGCACCCAACCGCAGGTAAATTGGGAAACACTACCCAGTACCCATACCTGCATGTAACACTAGCCACTCCAGGTCAGGAGAATGGAGGGATCGACACACCTCACATCCCTGGCTGTAGATGGGGCTTAGGGCCCTTTCACATCAGCGTTTTTTTCAAATTGCGGCAGATGCGGTGAAAAAAACGCATCTGCCGCGATTACCGCATACCGGCTGCACTTGCGGCACGGTTGTGTCGCGGTTGCGGTAAACGCCATACAAGGTATAGGCGGACTTGCGGCAGGTGCGGCAAGTGCGGTTTTGGCACTTGCGGCAGGTGCGGCCGCGAAAAAAAATGCTGTCAGCCGCGTTTTTTTTCGCGGCCGCACCTGCCACAAGTGCCAAAACCGCACTTGCCGCACCTGCCGCAAGTCCGCCTATACCTTGTATGGCGTTTACCGCAACTGCGCCACAACCGTGCCGCAAGTGCAGCCGGTATGCGGTAATCGCGGCAGATGCGTTTTTTTCACTGCATCTGCCGCGATTTGAAAAAAACGCTGATGTGAAAGGGCCCTTAGTCAGGAAGATGGGTGGAACAGTAGGAACGGGAGTAGCTTAGAATGAGTGGCAGAAAGACTAGATAAAGGGGAACAACAGGAAGTGGTTAGACAGTTCAGAGAAGGAGTTCAGTTCAGTTGTGGAGTTAAGCAGAGAACAGCAGAATGTACTGTAGAGAACAGCAGCAGAGATCTGGTGCTGGAGGAGAGCGGTGTGGTAGGAGGAAACCGTGAGTTTTCAGCTGAGAAGCTGTGGACTTGAGCAGAAGAAGAGCTTGTCCCAGGACAGAGAGAGAGAGAGAGACAGAGGGAGCCAGGCAGGAGCTCCAGAAGCAGAAGGGGTCCCAGAGGCACGGGAAGTGAGAGGTCCACCAGTGGGACTCGCATCCATTGCCGGTCGCAGACAAGTGAAGGGACCATGGTTGCAGAAGATGCCGGGCCCAGACTAGCGGAGGAAGCTTCAGGAACTCAGCTAGCTAACCGGAGACTGCTGGGAGCTCTATGCGCACCGCTCCCGGAGCTGGTACTCCGTTCCGTGGACTGGGATCTTCAAAGACTGGTAGGTAGATGGTCTGATGCCGGGTATTAACACACACCGTCAGGCTCCTCTTTTCTCATCTGGGTGCCCTCCCTGTACGTTCCCCTGAAGGGTCCTCCTCGACCTCTCTTCTACTTTTTGTTCCACACTCTACTCCTCGTTCTCCTTTTCCGCTCTCCACTACCCACCTATATAGTCTCCCACTGGGACTGGTTACCCTGGTAACGGGTTTAACCAATTGACCCCCTGAGCTAGGTGTGTGGATGCAGGATGAAAGCCACATACAAACCTTCCCCTTCACTAGCCACAGGGATACCGCACACTAGTCGGGATGCAGTACCCCTTCGTGGTACACTGACCAGTGGGGCGCCACAGGTACACAGAACAGGGTGCCAGTCAAGTGTCACTGATCTGCCTGGGAGTGACTGGGCCCCTGCCTCATAGGACACAGCACCCAGCTGGACAAGACCACCTGAGAACTTGTGATAAAAGTTGTGGAAACTGCACCCAGCTGCACCCAGCTGTGTCCTCCAGTTATTCTGCCGTCCCCTGCCCTGCACCAATACTTAATACCACCTGCAATAGACTTTATTTCCACTGCCCTGGGGATCTTTCTCCACCCATGGGGCATATCACAGGTGGCGTCACAAACTTAAATCCAAATTCCTATCCTCATCCCCAAACTCAGAATCTTTAAGCTGATGCCCAGGGTCACAGAGCCAGGTCTCAACCCCTGTGACTCCCCAGAATTAGTAAAGTCCGGTTCTAAGTACCCCACAGCCCTGGGAGCAGATCATATATGTATATATATATATATATACACACATGTATTCATATATATATATATATATATATACTGTATGTATATATTTCTACACTTTATATGGCATAGCGAGGCATGATGGGAGAGCGCAGAGGTCAGGTAGAAAACATCTGCAGCGGGTCCTTGGAATAATGACTTGTTAAAGGGATTTTATTTTTAGAGGCCGCGGCTCAAGCGCTGAGCACAGGTTATTAAATGGCCTGTCTGAATGTACATCAAACCTGTCCCTGGTGGGGCCAATGCTAAATTCCATCATTAAAACCTATTACCGAGCCATCAAACTCCTTGGTAATTCCCTCTAATGACCTCATTTCCCTAAGTGTCAGCGCTGCGCTCTTCTCGCCGTCTTTCTGCTGACTGGAGCGTCTCAGAGAGAGAAATCAATGTGTAAAGAGATGAAGGTGGAGGGCCGGCAGCAGGGGACCCAGAAAAATCTCCAATATTCCCTCTTCTATCCAGTCTATTAGCGTCCTCTGTCAGCCGCTACCTCTGTATATGATTGAGGGCCGAGCTGAGACCAGACAGGAGGGGGCTGCTCCAGGGGCTGCTGGTTACGGCTCTTTTATGAATCCACTTATGAAGGCGGGTGTATATAAAAATGGATTATTGCATTAAAAGTTCACAATGTTCTTGGTTTCTTGCAGTTTCCTGAGAAATCAAGAAATAAAGCAAGAGTAGGAGAAGATCTGGAGTCGAGAAGCCGCTCGCCTCCCCCGCCCTCCGCTACTCTCTACTAGAAATCATTTGGTAAATACAAGAAGGGGCCCCGAGGCCATTGGTGCCCAGGCACTCATTTTTAGAGTGGATAATTGACTTCTTTCAGTTGATAATTCATAGCTTGCATATGTTACCTAATACATCACTGAGCGCAGAGTCGCCACTGCCCCGAGCTGCGGCCTAGACTGCGGATGATAGATGACTGCATTATGGCTTTGTGAATGAATTATGTCTGACAAACGCGTTGAGCGGGAGAGGTGGCCGCCCTGTATCTGTCCTAATCTGGGAGGAATTATCACTATTTCCACATAAAAAGAAAGGGAATTAATGGAGCAATTGAGCCATTAAAAATGTATAGCACTGCGCTTTACCAACCGCTTTCACACATCCATCACGACGCGCTCCACTGCTTCCTATGTGCACTTCTAGAAAAACAGGTCACAATTATTATGACAGCGGCTGTGTAGAGCCTAATACCTTACCATGGATGTTCACCCTGGACCACGTGTAATGTTATCAGGTCTGAGCCGCCACATCATATATTGTTGAAATTTTATGCACATTGGTGCAAAGACCAGCAAATTCGCATCTGGATACATGGAAATTTCCAGTGCCACCGCCAGACTACACTTCCTTTGTAAACACAGGGCTCTGGACACAAAAATACCTCAGCCATAAAACAATCCAGACCCCAGTGCCCAGTGTGGCGCCCCGCAACGAGTGCGTCACAAGGGAGTATTGCAGCCGCAATATTCTCTGACACCGCAGTGATATAGTTAACTCTGAGATCCAACCCTACATGCAACACCTAGAACAGAGGGCCAATCCTAGGTCCTGGTGGGTGGAGTGTTAGGGAAGTGTAGGAGAACACACGATAGTCTAGATGAGAACGAAAAGAATCTAGAACCTGACAAGAGCAGACTAGAGCTTGGAGAGGAGCGGGGGCTCCGCACCCCGTGCGGGCCCCTGGGCCGTCACCGGTCGGGTGTCAGCACCTGAGGCCTTACCAACCGGGAATGGGCATTTCTACACGGGTTCCCAAAAGACTCCCGTGCCCACAACTCACAGCCGGTTCACTGGTACCGAAGCTGGCAGCAGTTCACCTCTGCCACGCGAACCAGAAGAGTGGAGGATCAGCTTTACAGGAGCACCCCACCACCAGCCAGTTTCCAGTCGTCTAACCAGCGGTGTACCCACTGAGGGATCCAAGGCTCCCCAAAGCATCCAGAATGTAAATCATGGATAGGGCATTGAAGCAGCCTCCCCGTACCCGATCTGGTATTCCTGGGCGACGCTGGCAATCAAGTAGGTAGAATGGAGGAACACTTGCGGATCTCTGAGGACACTATCACTGCTGAGTCCACCCGGTCTACTACTCAACCACTGTATACCATGTATTGCCTGCTGGTTACAGTAAAGACCCGTTATAGAGACTTTCTGTGTCTGTGCTTCCTTATGAACTGTCCGTCATTACTAAAAGGTAACCGCAGCTGCCGCACAACATCTTGAGCAGCTCCAGCCTCCGGGGATCACCGCTCAGCCTGTGGGGAGCGTAACATCTTGCTGCTGTCCATCCCCCGGGGGTTCCGCAGCGTCGGTAGCCCTTACCGAACTACTCATAGGTGGCGTCACGAATAAAACAAATTAAACCCCTTTTAATCTGTTCCCGCAAGACGTCTTCACTTTTGATCTGCACTGCACCGGGCCCCACTACCGGCAGGCGCGGTCCACCCGTGACAAGGAAGGAAGAAGAATCGCCTGTATCAACCGGAGTCAGCCGGCCGCGGTGAGTCACCAGCATAAACAAGTCCTCCAATGCCTGGCACAAACAAGTCCTCCAGTCCCCAGTGCCCATCACAAACAAGTCCTCAATATCATAGTGTCTGGCACAAACAAGTATTCCAGTGCCCAATGCCTGGCACAAACAAGTCCTCCAATCACCAGAGCCTAGCACAAACCTCAAGTCCCACAAGTCCTCAAGAACATAATGCCTGGCACAAACAAGTCATCCAGACCATAGTGCCTGGCACAAACAAATCCTCCAGACCATAGTGCCTGGTACAATCAAGTCCTCAAGACCCTGGCACCTAGCATAAACAAGTCCTCCAGACCATAGTGTCTGGCACAAACAAGTCCTCAATATCCCAGTGTCTGGCACAAACAAGTCCTCCAGACCATAGTGTCTGGCACAAACAAGCCCTCAATATCCCAGTGTCTGGCACAAACAAGTCCTCAAAATCATAGTGACTGGCACAAATAAGTCATCCATACCCCAGTGTCTGGCACAAACAAGTCCTCAAGACCATAGTGCCTGGCACAAATACATCCTCCAGTCCCCAATGCCTGGTGCAAACAAGTCCTCCAGTCCCCAGAGCCTAGAATAAACAAGTCCTCAAAACCCCAGTGACTGGCACAAACAAGTCCTCAAGACGATGGTGCCTGGCATATACAAGTCCTCAAGACCATAGCACCTGGCACAAACAAGTCCTCCAGACCATAGTGCCTGGCACAAACAAGTCCTCCAGTCCCCAGTGCCTGGCACAAACAAGTCCTCCATACCCAAGTGTCTGACGCAAACAAGTCCTCCAGACCATAGTGCCTGGCACAAACAAGTCCTCCAGACTATAATGCCTGGCACAAATAAGTCCTCAAGACCATAATGCCTGGAACACACAAGTCCTCAAGACCCCAGTGCCTGGACAAACAAGTCCTCAGGTCTCCAGTGCAATGCACAAACAAGTCCTCCAGCTCCCAGTGCTCACCTTGGAGAAAAAACAGTTCCCACCACACAAAATCATCCAGATTTTATAAAGTCCCATTCTTGCAAAACAACCTAGGCACAAACACTGACCACACAAAGCACCAAAGTCATAGTGCCCATGACACACAGGATAGACCAGACTATAATGCCAATCACACTGATAACTATTTTCAGTTACAGAGCAATACATGCTGTCATAGCCAGCTACAAAATAGTCGCAGGTTTTATACAGCTACATCTAGTGAAGTCACATCTAGGGACATACACTGTGTGCAGAATTATTAGGCAGTGTTTGTCTGTGATGATGACACTATCACTACTCCTCTCCAGAGTTGTCCTCAGTCCAGAAAATGAATAATCCCGAATATAAGAAGTCACACTGCGGTTTTATCTCCGGTCACAGTGCGGTTTTATCTCCGGTCACATATATATAAAGTATATACAGTATATATACACAGGGTGGGCCATTTATATGCATGCACCTAAATAAAATGGGAATGGTTGGAGAAATCAACTTCCTGTTTGTGGCACATTAGTATATGGGAGGAGGAAAACTTTTCCAGATGGGTGGTGACCATGGGCGGCCATTTTGAAGTCGGCCATTTTGGATCCAACTTTATTTTTTTCAATGGAAAGTGGATTGTATGACACATCAAACTTATTGAGAATTTCACAATTGACACACTGATAGCAACACCGCAGAAGAAATGCTAGCAAAGGCTTCCAGTATCCGGTGTTTCAGATGCTGCACATCTCGTATCTTCACAGTATGGGGCAAACTTTTTTGTGAATGGTGAAGTTAAGAAACAAAACCAGCGCTTTTGGTCTGACACTAACCCACAGTGGATGGATCCCTCCAAGTCTCTTGGAACACAAACATTGATGGTATAGTGTGGTATATGGGGCACAAAGATAGTGGGGCCATTCTTCATCAATGGAAACCTCAATGCCACTGGATATCTGAAATTGCTACATGATTCAGATATAAAGTGACATTGAGGATTCCATTGATGAAGAATGGCCCCACTATCTTTGTACCCCATACAACACGCTATATCATCAATGTTTGTGTTCCAACAGTCTTGGAGGGATCTATCCACTGTGGGTTAGTGTCAGACCAATAGCGCTGGTTTTATTTGTTAACTTCACCATTCACAAAAAAGTTTGCCTCATCACTAATCTGAAGACAATTGTCTATGCTGTGAAGATACGAGATGTGCAGCATCTGATACAACGGATACTGGAAGCCTGTGCAGCATTTCTTCTGCGGTGTTGCTATCAGTGTGTCCAGAGTGGGAGAAGAGGGCTGCATTGACAATCCACAATGAGCAGCACTTTGATCACATTTTATAAGTGATCATAAACTTGTACATAACTCATGAAAGAATAAAGTTTCGTTAAAACCAAGCACACCATTGTTTTTCTTATGAAATTCTCAATAAGTTTGTCACATGACCCTCTTCCCATTGAAAAAAATAAAGTTGGATCCAAAAGGGCCGACTTCAAAATGGCCGCCATGGTCACCACCCATCTGGAAAAGTTTTCCGCCTCCCATATACTAATGTGTCACAAACAAAAAACAGAACAGCACAGGTATACTTAGCAGATTTGGTGCAAAGTTCCTGAAAATCATAGTGTCCAGCTGTGAGAGGGATGCAAAGAGCAGAAAACCAGGCAGCACACAAAGCTCAATGCAAAAAATAGGCTTTAATGAGCCCAAGCAATGACACAGTGTTTCGGTGCTGGGAAGTGCACCTTTCTCAAGTACCTGAGAGGTGCACTTCCCAGCACCAAAACGTTGTATCACTGCTTGGGCTCATTAAAGCCTATTTTTTGCATTGAACGTTGTGCTGCCTGGATTTCTGCTCTCTCTCTCTGTATTAATATGGCCTCCTTTCTCCTCAGCGTGATATAGTAATGGCACTATACAACTTATACTTCTGTGTCTTGCTCAGTGGTGTTCAGGCTTGGACTCCTCACCTTGGCCGTGTCTCTGAGCATTGAACACCTTGTATTTGTGTCTTGCTAAAGGGTGGTCGAGTTCAGCCTCCTTACCTCAGCTCTGTGTCTGATCACTGAACACCTTGTCCTTCTGTGTCTTATTCAGTGGCGTTAGGGTTCAGCCTCCTCACCTCGGCCATGTCTCTGAGCACTGAACAACTTCTACTTCTGTGTCTCGCTTAGTGGTGGTCGGGCTGGGCCTTCTCACCTCGGTTATGTACCTGAGCACTGAACAGCTTGTACTTCTGTGTTTTGCTCAGTGGAGGTTGAGCTCAGCCTCCTCACCTCAACTGTGTCTCTGAGCACTGAACATCTTGTTCTTCTGACACCTTGTACTTCTGTGTCTTCCTCAGTGGTGGTCGGGCTCAGCCTCCTCCCCTTGGCCGTGTCGCTGTGAACTGAACACCTTGTACTTCTGGGTCTCACTCAGCGGTGGTCAGACTTCGCCTACTCACCTCGGTCATGTCTCTGAGCACTGAGTAACTTGTATTTCTGTGTCTTGTTCAGTGGTGGTCGGGTTCAGCCTCCTCACCTTGGCCGTGTCTCTGAGCAGTGAACACCTTGTACTTTTGTGTCTCACTCAGTGGTGGACGGTCTCGGCCTCCTCACCTTGGCCGTGTCTCTGAGCAGTGAACACCTTGTACTTTTGTGTCTCACTCAGTGGTGGACGGTCTTGGCCTCCTCACCTCGGTCGTGTCTCTGAGCAGTGAACACCTTGTACTTTTGTGTCTCACTCAGTGGTGGACGGTCTCGGCCTCCTCACCTTGGCCGTGTCTCTGAGCAGTGAACACCTTGTACTTTTGTGTCTCACTCAGTGGTGGACGGTCTCGGCCTCCTCACCTTGGCCGTGTCTCTGAGCAGTGAACACCTTGTACTTTTGTGTCTCACTCAGTGGTGGACGGTCTCAGCCTCCTCACCTCGGTCGTGTCTCTGAGCACTGAACACCTTGTACTTTTGTGTCTCACTCAGTGGTGGACGGTCTTGGCCTCCTCACCTCGGTCGTGTCTCTGAGCACTGAACACCTTGTACTTTTGTATCTTGCTCAGTAGTGGTCGTGTTCGGCCTACTCATCTTGGTCATATCTCTGAACGCCTTGTTTTTCTGTGTCTTGCTCAGTGCTCAGTGGTGATCAGGTTTGGCTTACTGATCTTGGTTGTGTCTCTGAGCACCTTGTTCTTTGTTTCTTGCTTCGTGGTGGTCGGGTTCGGCCTTCTCATCTCAGTTCTGTGTCTGAGCACTAAACACCTTATCTTTCTGTTCTGCCTTCCGTCATGTTATATGCAGTATGAGAGCCAGCATACAGCGTAAATCTTCTCTGCAAATAGACTGTTCCTTCTGTAGTCAGCAGGTCATTTAAGTGCAATTGATTGCGATTCATCAATTATGTGTGTGTGGTAAAACGATAAAATTACTGATAACATAAATAGGTACTGGGTATATATATCATATAAACAGCTATGACAGTACATAGTGCAAATGAGAATACAGTAAGATGGAGGCTTACATGGAACACATGCACTTCTAACAGACATAATACCTTGCTATGTAACCGATTCCTAAATAACCTAGCAACAGACTTGACAGTATAAAATACACAAACAGAAGTAAAACTCTGATTAGACATATTTTGATAATGATCATGGATTTCCAAGAGCTAAGCAGGAGCAAGATAGACATGTGTGCCTTGCATAAACTCCTGACTCATTCTGTCTTGTCTGCTGCTTAGGCTGCTTACACATTACGATTTTCTTGGATCCGTGACTGTCCGTTGTAAAACAGACAGCCACGGATCCAATTTGGCCCCCATGTATTCCTATGGGCCACGGATCACATCGGATTTGCCCTTAATGGCATCCGATTTTTGTCAGATCCGATTCTGTCCGATTTTTAGCTGTACTCAAAATCGGAGACTGCTATGATTTTGGGCACAGCGGATCAAATCGGACAGAATCTGATCTGACATGATCCTCGGCCAATAACATGGGGGCCTATGGAGCACGGGTCCGAGGAAACACAGGATAGTTCCTCGGACCTGATTTTAGTGTACTGAGCATGATCAGTACACTAAAATTGCTCCTTACCATCTAATTTCACTTTCGCAATGTATATACATACATTGCGGAAGTGAAATTTAGTTAAAGGGTTAAAAATAAAAAAAAACATGCTCACGTCTCCGACGGTGTCCCGCGCTGTCTCGCTCGCTCCTGGGACTGAAGGACCTGTGGTTGCCTGGCAATCTGATCAGCTGAGCGGTCATGGGACCGCTCAGCTGATTGGGTTGTCACATGACCGCTCAGCTGATTGGGTTGCCAGGCAACCACAGGTCCTTCAGTCCCAGGAGCAAGCGAGACAGCACGGGACACCGTCAGAGAGGTGAGCATGTTTTTTTTTTATTTTTAACCCTTTATTCACTCCCGCAATGTATATATATATACATTGCGGGAGTGAAAGTGCCCGGCTTGCCTGCACTTTGCAGGCTCGGACTTTCTGTGTCCAGGCCCGTGAAAATCATGGACCCGGACACAGAAATAGCATCCGGAGGTCTCCTCCGATGCCATCCATTCCTGTCCATGGGGTCCTACAAAAAGTAGGATCCCACGGACAGGAAAAAATATATGATGTGAAAGGAACTGAGCCACAATGCACTGGGTTCTTAAAGGAGAAGACACAGAGATATGTAGATAATACTGCCACATGTCACATTACTCAAATGATAACGTGGGAAATTTAGCATCAACTTCTATTAGATTTGAATGGGCCAAACAAATTCTGTCTCCAGCTCAGTGGTGGTCAGTCTCGGCCTCCTCACCTCGGCCATGTCTGTGACAGGGCCGTATTTGGAGTTCCTGCTGCCCTAGGCACCTTCAGCGGTCATCTGCCTCCCTCTTCCCAATTAGTCAGACTAAGCATATGTAGCACCAGCAGTTTATTTTTCAGGCAGATCCGCTCAATATTCCACCTGACAAAGTAACAAAAAATGCTAAAAGGAATGAACTCATGCACGGCAATGTAAAAATTAATTGCTGTTCATATGTTCAGTCTTTTGAGGTTTTTCTTTTTAACTGTGTGTCCTATCTTTTATCTGAATTCCAGCACTCAGGGGGTTCTCAAATGTCCGTGCTCATAGCCTTCGGATAGTAGTGAAGACCTCCATACACATGAGACTAAAGTTGGCTAAACCTGTGAGGACAGTTTAATGTGTATGGGAGCTCTAACTGATGATTGGTCGTGGGAAATAAGGATCCAGCATGTCCGATTACCGACTGTAGATCTTTTTCTCCTCTAAGTGGTAAGCTGCAGCCAGAGACATATAACAGCTGCTTCCATACGGTATACAGGAACACCGGGAAGAATGAGTGCTCCTGTATATGGGAGAGCTGAGCAAGATCGGCAAGTTATCGGACACCTATCTATAGCGCTTGGGGGCTTTAGTCAATGTTTGGCTGACATTCAGCTGTATTTTTAGTCAAGCACACTTGCCATATAATGTTTTAGGATCAAGTCTGTTAAGTTAAAGATTACAACATCCACATGACTACATCACCAGAACCACTGGCAATACAATAACACATCACTAGGACCCCTGTCAGTATATCACCAGAACCCTGTCAGTACAGTAATACATCACCAAAACCAGTCAATACATCACCAGAACCCCGATGAATACAATAATACATCACTATAATCCATGTCAGTACATCACCAGAACCACTGGCAAAACAATAATACATAATCAAAACCATGGTCAATACATCACCAGAACAGTAAGTTCCTTATATAAATGTGTATGCAGATTAAATGTCCCATACTGGTCATCCTCCTTCCACATGTCCCATACTGTTCTCCCCCCATATGTCCCATGCAGTTCATCATCCTCCATACATATATCCCATGCAGCTCATCATCACCCCCATTCCCCTGAATCAGGAGTCAGCTTATCCTCCCCTTATATGTCTCATGCAGCTCATCCTTCCCCCCCATCCCCCTCCCATGTTCCACGCAACCTCTCCCCTACCATGTTCCATGCAGCCTCTCCCACCACATGTTCCATGCAGCCTCTCCCGATCCCTCATCCATGTAGCTTCTTCCTGAAATCCTTGCAGCTTCTCCCCCATGTTCCATGTAGCTTCTAGCCCCTCATTCCATGTAGCTTCTCCTCCCCATCCATGTACCTTCTCCCTCCATTGCCCCATCCATCCATGTACCTTCTCCCCCATCCACCAAACGATCCATGTACCTTCTCCCCCATCCCACATCTATCCATGTAGCTTCTCCCCATCCATCCATGTACCTTTTTCCCCATCCACCAAACCTTTCATGTACCTTCTCCCCAATCCATCCATGTACCTTCTCCCCCATCCATCCATTTTCTCCCTCCTTTTTCATGCCGCCCCCCATCCATCCATCTTCACCCCCCTTTTCCAAGCCCCCATCCATCCACCCATCCATCCCGTTCTGCCCCCTTTTCCATGCCGCCCCATCCCATCCATCCCATTATGTCCCCTTTTCCTGGCTGCCCCATCCATCCCATTCTGCCCCCCTTTTTCATGCAGCCCCATCCATCTCATTCTGCTCCCTTTTCCAGGCTGCCTCATCCATCCATCCATCCATCCCATTCTGCCCCTCCATCCATCCATCCATCCATCCCATTTTGCCCCATCCATCCATCCTATTCTGCCCCCCCATCAATCCATCCATCCCATCGTGCCCCCCCATCCATCCATCCCATTCTGCCCCCCCCAAGTCTGCTACCTTCGGCTGTAACAGCGCCTTACCTGACTCCACTTTCCAGATCCTGGCTCTCGGCTCCTGGCATCCAGCACCCTCTTCCTCTGCAGCTCCTGATCTCCCGCACACTGGTGCTGCAGAGCTGTGACTGTCGGCAGTGTGACGTCATCACCACGCTGCCAACCTTTGTGAGCACCACACGTCGGGGTCAGTAAGCTGAATGAAACTTTCCTAACCCTGAAAGTGCCGGGGCGCTCACACACTTCTTGTAACCTTGTCTTAAAGGCGTGGTTACAGGTGAATGCGGGGCCCCCCTCCCTCCTCAGAAAACTTGCTGGATTTTGTGCAGTGTTTGGAGGAGGGAGGAAGATTTAAGAAAAAAAAATTAAATTTTCCTCCTGGTGCTGCCCCCCTGACAGCGGGTATCCTAGGCATATGCCCACACATGCTTAATGGCAAATACGGCCCTGGTCTGTGAGCACTGAATATCTTGTATTTCTTTGTCATGCTCAATAATGGTCAGGGTCAACCTCCTCACCTCAAGTCTGTCTCTGAGCACTGAACACCTTGTTCTTCTGTGTCTTGCTCAGTGGTGGTTGGGCTCAGCCTTCTCACCTTGTGTCTGTCTCAGAGATCTGAACACTTTGTTATTCTGTGTCTTGCTCAGTGGTGGCCGGGCTTAGCTGTGTCAATGAAAACCTTGTACTTGAGTCTTGCTCAGTGGTAGTCGGACTCCAGCCTCCTCACCTCGGTCATGTCTCTGAGCACTGAACATCTTGTACTTCTATGTCTTGCTCAGTAATAGTTGGGTTAAGACTCCTCTCCTCGGCTGTGTCACTGAGCAGTGAACAACTTGTACTTCTGTGTATTGTTTAATGGTGGTAGGGTTCATCCTCCTCACTTTGGCCGTGTCTCTGGGCACTTAACAACTTGTACTTCTGTGTCTTGCTCAGTAGTGGTTGGGCTCAGCCTCCTCACCTCAACTGTGTCTCTTGGCACTGAACACCTTGTATTTCTGTCTTGCTCAGGGGTGGTCAGGTGGGTCAGCCTCCTCACCTCGGCTGTGTATCTGAGCACTGAAGATCTTGTTCTTCTGACACCTTGTAGTTCTCTGTCTTGCCCATTGGTGGTCATGCTTGACCTCATCACCTTGGCCATGTCTTTGAGCACTGAACACTTTGTACTTCTGAGTAATTTGTCATTACACAAATACACATCACCTGATCTGCTTCATTCAATCAGCACCCACCAGACAGGTCAGGGATAAAGGTGTGGAGAAGAGTAAAGCAGGGTTATGTTATAAAAAAAGAAATAGCCCAAGGCCTGAACCTCTCACTGAGAACAGATCAATCCATCATCCAAAAATGAAAGGAGTTCGGCACAATGCTACAAGACATGAAACTGTCTATCGAAACTGACATCCCAAGAAAGAGAGCACTAATGAGAGAAGAGCCAAAAGGCCGACGGAGGAGCCTCAGAGTTCACAGCTCAGGGGCATAATCTGTTCACAGGACGACACAAATGTGCACTTTATAGAAGAGTGAAAACCCCACAAAAATGAGCCTGATCATAAATTGGTATATGTGCAATGATGAGAGCACATTCACAGTGTGGCCATTTCAGACAAAACCCAAGAGAAAAACACAAAATGAGCATATACCATGTAGTAAGTACATAAGTAAATAAATAACAGCAGTACATGAAAATATCATCAGGTTCTTGAATAACACTGATTAATTAAAAAGTGTAAAAGCCAGCCCATCACGACAAGATGCACCCTACTCTATGCTTTTTGATCTAACTTAACCACGCCCCCCATGTTATTTACATGCACTACTACTATTTACTTATTTGCAAATTATAAAGTATATACTCATTTAGTGTTTTTATGGAATAGTGGCAAGAAGAAATACATTTTTAAAAGCAAGAAGCCAAAATAAATCCTGTAGTAGGCATGTAGTTTGAGGTTAAGGTTAAGGTTAGATTAGACCAAACTAGGCTAAAGGCAAAACACTATGTGTAGTGTAAACTAACCCTGCATATCACCATGAAAACCCCATCCCCACTGTCACACATGGTGGAGGCGGCATTCTGCTGTGGGGAGGCTTTTCTTCAGTAGGGGCAGTAAGCTAGTCAGAGGTGATGGAAGATGGATGGAGCTAAATACAGGGAAATCCTAGAGGAAATCGTGTTAGAGGCCGCAGAAGACCCGAGACTGGGGCATAGGTTCATCAATCCCCCAACATCCTCCAGATCTACAATGGAGAGTTTAGATCCACAACATATTCCACTGTGTGAATGGCCCGGTCACCGTCCAGACCCAAATCCACCTAGAATCTGTGACATCACTGATGTCTCTATCACACTGAGCGAGAGCAAAGAGGAGGAAAATTTCACCTCTAGATGATGAAAACTGGAGCCAGACCCCAAAAGACAGAGAAAGGTAGTCTACAAAGTGCTGACTATGGGGAGTTGAATACTAATGCACATTACAATCATTTTCAGATTTATATACATAAAATGTTTAGGAAACCAGGAATCATTTCCTTTACACTTCACAAATACTTGTACTTAGTGTTGGTGTCACATTAAATCCTAATAATATATGTACGTTTGTGGGTGTAAAATGAAAAATGTTGACAGGTTTACACGGTAAGAATACTTTTACAAGGCAGTGTGTACCAAAGTATACTGCTAAGAATAAAGGATGGGATCTAAACATCCTTTCAGAATATCTTCTCCCATCATCCAGGGACAATGAGTTGATGATACTTGTTTCCCCTTGATGGATACCGGGTTGCCAGCCAAAATTGAGAACTAAGTGACTCCGGAAACAAAACATTGTATTTTGTGTCCATGACCAGGAATCTCCCCAGATCTTAATCCAAATGAGAACCTGTGGACAATCCTCAAGAAACAAAAAAAAACAGAACTTGTGATACTTCATGACACTGATGGGACAAGAATGGGTCAGACTCTGTCCAGAACACTATATTCAGCCACTGTGGGAAAAGCAGACGTTTGGAGAACTCAGCACTGGGAATATTCAGTCTTTAAGGCTATGTGCACATTGGCCGGGTTAGTGCAGGTTTAGCCGCGGAAACCGCCGGTCGGTTTCCATGAGGTTTATGCAAATTTATGTTAATCCAAAAGCGGCTTTTGGGTTAACATATAAACCTATGGAAACCGACACCCGGTGTGCACACACCGGCGGTTTCCACATGCTCATCCGTTGCTAACCCGCTGGATTCCCAGCGGGTTAGCAAAGAATGAGCATGTTCTATAATCCGGCCGGTTCTGCAGCGGCTGCAAGCAGAATCATGTGCTGCTTCCAGCCGCTGCAGAATCGCCGGCGCTAACCCGCTGTGCACCCGCCGCACACCCGCCCGTCTCCCGCAGCATGGACCCGACAGGAAGCCGGTGGACGGCTCCGGAGCTTCTTGTCGGGTCCCGCCCAGCCGCCGCCGCCACTAACCCGCCCCCGTGTGCACATACCCTAAGGAATCTTCATGGATTTGTCAAAAAAGTTGTAAAATGTATTGTAGTTACATAGTCACATCTAGTGCTACATAGTTATAGCTAATTCCATCGATATTCACCAATATCCGTCCACAATGTGTCTGCCATTAATGAATAAAGATCTATGCTGTACATGTACAGCTAAGGACCATCCCTCAGGTCAGCCTTCACAGCCTTTAAGTCAACCTTCACAGCCTTCATAACATTCAGGTCAGCCTACACAGCTTTCAGGTCAGCCTTGACAGCCTTCAGGTCCGACTACACAGCCTTCACAACTTTCAGGTCAGCCTTCACAACCTTCAGGTCAGCCTTCACAGCCTTCCTAACCTTCAGGTCAGCCATCACAGCCTTAAGGTCAGCCTTTACCTGGTTGGAGGCTTTTTATACTTTTTGATAAAAAAAATGTTAGCTAAGTGCCTCACATTTTTAATGTGAATACCAATACTGGACTTCATGTATCCACTCACCGCAAAGTGCCGAGGTGCAGGGTATGAATGTCTGTGTCATGGCCACAGTCTCTCCTAGCACCATTATCATTCAGTACTAAAGGTGTCGGCCATATTTGTGTTAATTTGTAGCTACTCCCATTACATATGTTCATATCTCATTACATTCATTATGGCACAAGTCATACAGTCACATCCAAATACATATAGTGGAATACATCAAGGTACATAGGGTGAAATCTGGATCTATAATGTTATGCTGTTATATAGAGTCATAACCAGCTATATACAGTCACGTCTACTTATATACTGTCACATAAAGGTATATTCAGTCACATATAGGTATATTCAGTCACATACAGGTATATACAGTCACATTTACTTACATATAGTCACATCTACATATACATAGTCACATCTACTTACATACAGTCAAATCTACATAAACACAGTCACATCTACTTTTACACAGTCACATACAGGTATATTCAGTCACATACAGGTATATTCAGTCACATCTACTTACATACAATCACATCTACATATACACAGTCACATCTACTTATATACAGTCATATCCAGGTAAATACAGTCACATCCAGGTATATACAGTCACATATAGGTATATTCGGTCACATCCAGGTATATACATTCACATATAGGTATATTCAGCCACATCCAGGTATATACAGTCATGCCTAATTATATGTAGTCACAACTATGTATATTCTTGTAGAACAGAAGTCCCAGACGACTGAAGGAGAGCAAATGTTGTCCCTATCTTCAAAAAAGGGAAGAAAGTGGACTCAGGGAACTATAGGACTGTGAGTCTGCCTTCTATACCAGGAAAGATCTTTGAACAAATTAAACAACATGCATGCAAGTGCCTGTATGAGAATTAAGTGACTAACCAGAACCAGCATCGGATTGTAAATGATAAGTCATGTCAGACTAACTTAATTTCCTTCTATGACAAAATCACTGACTGGATGGATCAGAGAAATGCAGTAGATATAGTATATCTTGACTTCAGCAAAGCATTTGACAAAGTATCTCATACCATCCTGATTGAAAAAATTATCAAGTATGGAATGAACAAAGCAACTACCAGGTGGATTCATATCTGGTTTAGTGATTGGACCCAGCTGAAGGAATGTCTCAAGTGATGAAAAAAGCATCTACAGAATGGGAGTAATAGGGCTAAGCAACAGCAAGTATGAAAAAGAGTTGGGTATACTAATAGATCACAGCCTGAACATGAGTCAACAGTGTGAAACCTATATGTGTGGTTGCCAGACCACCACAGAGCTACTCAGGATAAAAAGCATCAAATGTATGCCAATGTAGTCTGAATCTATCTAGCAAAAGCACAACACCTACAAAATTATAGACTACACATCAAATAGTAATTCTTAGAAAAATTCTTTCATTATTACATCAGTATATCAATAATGGTCACTTTACACGTGGCTACATTTCTAGCTTATCCACAGGTAACTTACTGGCTGCAGTGAAATCATGGAGACATGGTTCTATCTTGTTGCTGTGTACAAATGGAATAAAGTCTCCATGATTTCACTGCAGCCAGTAAGTTACCTGTAGCCACCCAAGAAATGTAGCCGCGTGTAAAGGGGACATAATAGATTTATAATAAACCGTGGTTGCACAAAATTGGATAAAAAAATTAAATCACACCACCAATCAAAATAATGTCAATAGTACTAACACTCCATACTAAGTCCAATGCATATCTAATATAGGTAAAATATGAGTGAAACAGCAACCAATATATGTAAAAAAAATACTACTTTCAATGTAAAAAGCAAACATAATGATAACACAGCAAAACAAGAGTTTTTTGCTATAAAAATAAGTGCAGAGTGCAAAAAGACAAGTTTAGCAAAACACTCATGCATATGTAAGTACTAAAATAAATAAGACTATTTACTATAAAAAATACAGCAGTAACAATACATAAAAAGGAGCTATCATACATAACAGTACTAATCATAATCAGAAAGGTGCATAATTACCGATATAGCACCCAATGAGCATTTCACCAGGGCTTCTCAAGGGTGACATTTTTATGAACTGTAACTAGGGCTTATTTTTGGAATAGGGCTTATATGTTGAGCATCCTCAAAAATCCTAAAAAAAAACAATGCTAGGACTTATTTTTAGGGTAGGTCTTATTTTTGGTGAAACATGGTAGTTCACTGTAATTATCTGCTTTATAGTTTCCAAGAAAATTCTGTACAACCATGCATCTCCCTCATTTACAACTTTAGTGAAAGAAGACCATGCATCTACCTCATGTACAACCATAGTGAAACGAAACCATGCATCTGCCTCATGTACAACCATAGTGAAACAAAACCATGCATCTGCCTCATGTACAACCAAAGCAAAAGAAGACCATGCATCTGTCTCATGTATAACCATAGTGACAGAAGACCATGCATCTGCCTCATGTACAACCATAGTGAAACAGAACCCTGCATCTGCCTCATGCACAACCATAGTGAAAAAAGACCATGCATCTGCCTCATGTACAACCATAGTGAAACAAAACCATGCATCTGCCTCATGTACAACCATAGTGAAAGAAGAACATGCATCTGCCTCATGTACAACTATAGTGAAACAGAACCCTGCATCTGCCTCACGCACAACCAGAGTGAAAGAAGAACATGCATCTGACTCATGCACAACCATAGTGAAACAAAACCCTGCATCTGCCTCATGTACAGCCATAGTGAAAGAAGAACGTGCAGCTGTCTCATGTATAACCATAGTAAAAGAAGACCATGCATCTGTCTCATGTATAACCATAGTGAAAGAACTATAACCATAGTGAAAGAAGGCTGTGCATCTGCCTTATGTACAACCATAGTGAAAGAATACCATGCATCTACCTCATGTACAACCATACTGAAAGACCATGCCTCAGCATTGTTCAATGAATCATTTAAGTGTGGATGTTTCATAAGTAGAAATGAGTGTTTGTACTGAACACACACTTAAAAGAAAATCAGTGTTGGAGTTCAGAGTTCAGCTGCTTTACATGCACAAACCACTCGAGCGAGCATCATTGTGCTCAAGTACACTTGGTGCTCGGGTACCCTCAGTGCTCAGCCCAGTTCAAGTTGCTTGCAGTGTTTGATTGGCTCGCACCGGGGGTAAAATCAGCGTTATCAGATGTAGTGTGTACAAAAAAATAAATATATAAAAAAAAATATATAGTCTATAAAAAACAAAACCACACCGTCCCTCCCCTGGCTGGTTGTATGAGGGCAGAGAGCCGAACTGCCCACTCAGTTACTTCCATTGAGGTTCAGGTCAAATTTGGGTCCAGGGCAGAACTTTATAAAAAAAAGTCTGGCTGAACTCCAAGAACCAGAACTGCCAAGTGTCCACTCATCTCCATTCACGAGTCCTCTGATTTGAGGAACGTCAGAAATAACCGCCTTCAGCTTTTCCATGGTCAGCACTGGGAATGTTCTGCAGATGTAGTCGAAACATCTTCCCTCTTTGTTTCGAGGCTTTACAAAATGCTTCATTAAACCAACTTTGATGCGTGTGGAGCGCAAAGGGCTAGGATATTCAGCAGCTGGGATAGTAGTCATGTTCACGGTGGTTGTGCCAAGTAGCTTACATTGAAAAGGGAGATTAAAAATGGAGAAACATATAGATGGCCCACCCTGTAGTCCTTCATACATACAGTTACACTTGGTTACATTCACATCTCATATAATCATACATCGTTATATACACTTGTACCTCGTTATATACAGTTACATACAAACACACGTTGTTATATAGAATTATAGCAAAGTAAACAATAATAATAATAATAATAAAGTTACACCCAAATATATGAACTTCAGAGAGTGGACATATAAGCAGGGCTGTGTCTCCGTCTAGTGGACAAATGTATGAAGTGTATCTTTTATTGCCATGTTAGATATATAGGTGCATCTCTATGAATTAGAATATCATCAAAAGTTAATTTATTTCACTAATTCAATACATAAAGTGAAATGCATATATATTATATAGAGCCATTACAAACAGAGTGATCTATTAGTGTTTATTTCTGTAAATGTTGATGATTATGGTTTACAGCCAATGAAAACCCAAAGGTCATTATCTCAGAAAATTAAAGTAGGGAGGATGAAGGTGTTATCATTAGGCTCTTTACGTGAGCTGAAGGACGCTGGTTAAGACAAGTGCCACAATATCCCACCACAATTTTATATCTGCCTAGTTGACCTCTGAGTGTTAATCTGTGAGAGGGTCCATTAGTAGCAGGGATATCTTAGGCAAAGGTCGTCGAGAACGGGGGCGCCATATCGCTACATCAGGGCGCCAACCCCCTCCAACAGGTAGGGCACACTTACCAGGGACTGATAGCTCCCTGTTTTTAGACACTGGGGTGCTCCGTCTTAGCCAAGGTGTTCCCACAGTATATATGGAAGAAAATTGCCCTTAACCACAAAAGTTGGAGTGAGCACTGTACTGTTTTTACAGGGGCAGAGAAGTCTGATTCCAGGGACAGCCTCCGTTGAGTGGGGGCGCCATATCATGGCCTGCTGTAAGGTAGTGGATAGGAGGGAGTGTAGCTGACAGGGCTACTTCTCTCTTCCTTACTCATTGACTGTGCAAATAGCTTTTAATCACATTGTGAGTTTGCAGTTTGAAATTTAATTGATAGGGTTATGTCACGCTGGGGTGGCCGGGGTAACCAGAAGTACGATGGAGCTGGGCATAGGGAGTCAGGCAAGCCTACTTTGGCCCTGATACTGGGGTCCCTGACTCGCCCTGTACTCGGAGGTACCCCTGAAGGTGAGGAGGTCCGAGGCCCCAGCCTAAGAACCTAAAGCTCCTAAGAAGCCCTAGGCATAAGACCCCTACCTACACCCATGGACCACGGGACCCAGCAACCTGCAATGAGACAAAACAGCAGCAGCTTCGGATCAACGTGTGCACTCCAAGGTCACAGAACAGAAGTAAACTGAATCAGCGACATCATGTGGATGTGAGCTGACCCATTTCTGGCCGAGGGGGTGGGGAGTAGCCAGCCCAGACACGCCCTTAAGCTCACCTGAGCATGAGTGATATCCACACACAAACATGTAGCAACCTCACCTAAAGAGCCGCACACTGAATAAGGGGAAAAAAAATTCAATTCAACAATAGCAGCAGCAGCACTCATGAGCATAGGGCAGCCCATACATAACAGGTTATTCATGCTTTTCATTTAGGGAGGATGAAGGCTCTGAGAGATAAAACATTACCTAAATAGGTATCAGAGGTTTCACCTTGTGTGGTTGTGAGAGTCACAACCACTATAAAAGCATATCATGGCTGCTGCACCCATATATCCCCATATGCCCATAGCACCTACTACCCTCTATCTCCTCCATAGCTGAGCACCGGTACGCTATTATACCACTGCACTCACGCCATGATTTATTTTATTGTTCTATTTGGTCTTGTATTCTCCATTCTGCTTTTTGAACATTGTTATCCTTGATATGTGTTGAGCTCTTATATTTTTTGTTCACTCCCGACCATCTTGACTCTTTATTGTTTCAGTGCTGATTCCCTATAATTCCTATATATCTGCTGTCCTCACAGTCCGGACTCCTGCAGTATTTTGGTCTCCCCACCTCAGGCAGATTACCCCCTTTCTTTGAATATCACAGATGAGCAGGGCCGTATTTGGAGTTCCTGCTGCCCTAGGCACTGTCAGCGGTCACGGTATACTCATAGCATGTTTACATTGTGAGCCCCAATGGGGACAGTGTTGATGATGTATGTAAAGTGCTATAAGTGTTATATTATGTCACAATACCAGGATCTGAGGATCTTGTATTTCAAGGTCAGGGGCTCTCTGATGCCATGTTGCTGCCTGTCTCGCTGTCTTCCTCTTTTGACACTGCAGTGCGGTGCACAAGAGAGCATCAACTGGTTAATAACAAGAAGTATGGAGTGTGTACTGAGCCATAAACCCTCCCCATACCATGAAGTATGGAGTGTACTAACTGAGCCATAAACCCTCCCCATACCATGAAGTATGGTGTGTACTAACTGAGCCATAAACCCTCCCCATACCATGAAGTATGGAGTGTACTAACTGAGCCATAAACCCTCCCCATACCATGAAGTATGGAGTGTACTAACTGAGCCATAAACCCTCCCCATACCATGTCCAGCAGACATTGGAGGATTACTATATGGATATTATTAGGGTATGGACACACTGGCGTGAAACTCGGACGAGTGCAATGCATGATTTCATCGCTTTGCTTTCGGACCAATTCTAATCAAGGTCTGAGAGCACATTGGCGAGTGTTGGACGCTTTTTTCTCAGCCAGATTCTAGATAAGAAAAAAGTCGCAACATGCTGCGAAAGTATGCGAGACTCGCCAATGCAAGTCTATGGATCCAACAAAATCGCTGAACGCACACGGACCATCCGAGAGGCATCCATTTTTTTCATTGATACATTCTCATTCTGTAGCTCAGAACACTATAAAATGTTCCTGTAAATGATTATACAGTAACAGCTGCTGAGAAAAAAACAGATTGCACACGGACAACACTTGGATGTGATCTGAGAGACATGTCGGACACTCGCACAGCAGTTGCCAAACGGGCCAAAAAAACGATGACATTCATCCGACTCTCCTGGATGAGAAACGGACCTATTTTAATTTGGCGGGAGACAGTGTATCACCATGTTCTCAGCTCCGTGCTGTGCACAGACAGTGTACCACCATGTTCTCAGCTCTGTGCTGTGCACAGACAGTGTACCACCATGTCCTCAGTTCTGTGCTGTGCACAGACAGTGTACCACCATGTCCCCAGCTCCGTGCTGTGCACAGACAGTGTACCACCATGTCCCCAGCTCCGTGCTGTGCACAGACAGTGTACCACCATGTTCTCAGCTCTGTGCTGTGTACAGATAGTATACCACTATGTCCCCAGCTCCGTGCTGTGCACAGTGTACCACCATGTCCCCAGCTCCCTGCTGTGCATAGACAGTGTATCACCATGTCCTCATCTCTGTGCTGTGCACAGACCTGTGTACGACCATGTCCTCAGCTCTGTGCTGTGCACAGACAGTGTACCACCATGTCCTCAGTTCCGTGCTGTGCACAGACAGTGTACCACCATTTCCCCAGCTCCATGCTGTGCACAGACAGTGTACCACCATGTCCCCAGCTCCGTGCTGTGCACAGACAGTGTGCCACCATGTTCTCAGCTCTGTGCTGTGCACAGACAGTGTACCACCATGTCCTCAGTTCCGTGCTGTGCATAGTGTACCACCATGTCCCCAGCTCCATGCTGTGCACAGACAGCGTACGGTACACTGCCTACTTGTGTTTACAAGGGCCTAAGGGCAAAAACGGCCCTGCAGATGGGTCTTTAAAAGTTTGCTTGTTCCAGATTCAATGTTTTAGAACAAATTAACTGTGTTTCCATAGGAAAAGTTTCATCATTACATTTGATGAGAAGGAAAGACTTCCTCAGTTGTAGACAATTTTTCAATAAATATTGTGAGGCACCGCCGGCATGATCCCCATGGCCGGGGCGCATCACATGCAGGATCAGGGTATGATCCTGTTCACACTGGCTGGTTTTCCTGTGATGATGCTGTGTGTACCTACCCGGAACACAAGGTGTTGAATGTGAGAGTGACTGCTGTAGATCCGATAATTCATGAGTCTAATGAGCGGCTGTGAGTGGTTGAGATCGATGAGGCCCTGAGGAAAGGAAAGGGTGTTGATTGCTGACAGCCCAGGTGGGTGTGTCAGGTGGGTGTGTCCTGAGGAATAGCAGCCCAGCTGGATGAGTCAGTGTGGGAGTGGCAGGCACGATAAGAGCCTGCCAGCAGAGAGACTGGGAGATTCATTATCAGCCAGAGATCAGCCTGAGAGAATGGTGATCCATGAGCAGCCAGAGTGCAGAGCAGTCTAGTCCAGGGCTCTGTGTGGAATGAAGGGAGCATGCTAGTTCCAGACCGGTGACCAGGTCCGGTGCTGTTACAGCTCCTGGAGTGGGGAGGCCGGGGCTGACCCAGGTGGAGACTGGTCCGGGCGTGTGGTTGAGACACGTCCGGGAAAGGAGCCCTTGGGGACGCTTGGTGGACCCGTGACCCAGGCAGTGAGACCCGGATCCGTGCCCGGTAAGAAAGCAGTTCCTGAATGCTTGTGTGAACTGTGCACCTGGTGCGTGAAATGTGCCAGGCGGGCATATCTGCCCTTAGGTCCGATTAGACAGTCAGTGAAGGACCTGCTGAACCTAATATGTATGTGATGGCTTAGATAGAAAGGCCATGTGCGGAGTCTGTGGGAGAGCCCCAGCTGCAGTGGATGGCATTGGAGGCATTCCGTCCCTGTGGGACGAGAGGGAGGCTTGGCCTGCTGCTTGCAGCGGGTACCTGTCCCTCAACCACGACCTCTAATGGTGTGGGTGTGCCTGTGGCCAGAGACAGGGGTCACGACGGCTCCTAGAAGGGTAACCATGGCTGATCCGATAGGGTGCTACTCAGACGCAGGGTACAGTCGTCGACCTGGAGACCTGCCATGAGATGGAGGTTTGGTGGCGACTGGTGGCCCGTACCGTGGTGAGTAGGCCATGGTGACGCGTTGTTAGCCCGTGTTCTACAGGTGGACCAGGTCCATGTTATGGTCATGGAGAAGCCACAGTCCATGGATGTATTATGATGGGCTGTGAGCGGGTGTGAGGATGCATGGGATCCATGAATATTGTATGATGGATCACATGTGATATGTAAGGTCCCGGTCAGGCAGGAATCCTGACTACGGGATATATATGGAGTCATCAGGCTGGGTGACTAAAGCCAGGCGGCAGGTACCGCCATTGGGACCCACAGGGCCCATTGAAGCGTATGTAGCGAGGGTCAGAAGCAGGGGTTAAAAAGGGTTCCTAGAGTGGGGACACCATGGTTGAACCAGGTGGACTCTGACCGGGACGTAGGTTGAGATGCGTCCAGGAAGGAGCCGCTTGGGGATACATGACATACCCGGTACTCAGGTTGCTCAATCCCTGTTCTGAACCCGGAGGTGTCATCGTTGATACATTTATCAGTTTACCCTATATATATATGTGTAAAGTGTATTTAGACCGGAGGCCGTAGCCACCACCGGAGCTGTTAGTAGAGCTCCAGTGGGGACAGAGAGATGGTTACAGGTCCTGGGTTACGATAAGACGTTATGTGCAATAAGTGTTATGTAATGTTATACGTAAATGTATAGTGTATTTATGTAAAGTGTTTATAATCAA
Source organism: Allobates femoralis (assembly GCA_033576535.1). Lineage (NCBI taxonomy): Eukaryota > Metazoa > Chordata > Amphibia > Anura > Aromobatidae > Allobates > Allobates femoralis. The sequence continues at coordinate 164,618,561 of JARQOC010000007.1, read as the reverse complement.
TGTGCAATGTGTCAAACATGCTACCCGGGTTATGTTATTAATATGTGAAAAATAAACGGGTAGACATTGGTTAACTTATAAACACGTGTTGTTGTCGTTATGCAAGCGGGTTCCCCGGTTGCTACCTCACAATATCAATGTTGTCCCATGACTTTGTTCTAGATTTTAATCTTGGCTACTGAGTATTATAATAATATAATAATATAATACTTGGCATCCGTGATATAGATGATGTCTGTAAAGCGTGGTGGAATTAATAGCGCTATATAATGTATATAAACAGAGCAGAGTCTCCATGTAGTGGATAAATATGGAAGCACATTCGATTTTTCGGCCATGTTGAACCTATAAGTAGGAAGGTGTCGCCATCTTTTGGACAAATGTATGAAGTGCGTCTCCAAATGGTTGATGGTGTGTAAAATAATAAGACTAGCGAGAACTAATACATTTTGACTCGCCTGTTGTAAATCACAAATGAAAATTATTTGATAAATTGTCAGTGCCTATATGGTATGAATTAATCAATGAATGATGACTTCAGTGCTTTAAAAAGCCACATGTTAGGCCCTGTTCCTTTGTCACAATAGTGAAAACAAAGGAGCTGTCTAAGAACTTCAGAACTGTTATTACTAGGAAACACAAGACTTCAAAAGGGTATAAGGCCATCTCCAAAGATCTTGGCATCCCAGTTTCAACAGTGCGCAATGTTGTTAAGACGTTTGCCAAGCATGAAACCATCAAGAACCTTCCTGGACGTGAAGAAATGAGGAACATTGACATTAGTTGGTGCGAATAGTGGAAAAAAACACTGCATTAAACATTCAAAGACCTGGAAGAGTCTGGGTTCATGGTGTCAACAAGTACCATATGCTCAAATCAAAAGAAAAAAATGTGCATTTGCGACCATATGAAAAATTGACACTTTATTGGTAAATCATAAAATCACATATTAAAGCAGGAATAAACAATGTAAGCAGCAGTAGTAGAGCAGAAGCCACCATGTGAGGCAAAGTAAATAATAGTGCAAGCATAATCATACAGAGTGGATACAGAGTATACCAGCTGATAATACAGCTAATTTGTGTGGTAAATGTTGAGCTCCAGGGCCGGGGGGTACTTGGGTATCAGGCTCAGAGGGGTTCACAGGGATGTCATGGGTAGCGGTGGCTGAGACCGTGGCCTGGGTGACACTTCAAAGAGGGGTTATGTACAAGGAAAAGAGTTGTTGTCTCGTGACACCACCTGTAGTACCTGGTGACGCATTGCTGTGTGTGACAGCGAGAGACCAACGATCAGCGACCTCCCAGCCAATGCCCAGCGCTGCACATTAGATGCTGAGCACTGGTAACCAGGGTAAATATCGGGCAGCTAAGCAGCACGCTCTGCTTAGTTACCCGTTGTTTACCCTGGTTACCAGCGTCCTCCTGCTTAACCCAGCCAATAAGCAGGAGGACGGTGGTAACCAGGGTAAACACCGGGTAATTAAGCAAAGCGCACTGCTTAGCAACCCCATATTTACCCTGGTTACCAGCGATCTCGCTGCTGACTGGTCGCTGGTGAGTCTGCCTGTTTGACAGCTCACCAGCAACTGAATTGAGACTTTCCAGCGATCCTGGCCAGGTTGGATCGCTGGTGGGATCGCTGGAAAGTCTCAGCGTGTAAAGGGGCCCTTAGGATGCCGGCAGGAGCTGATTGCACAGACACTTCAGTGGCTTTAGCAGGGAGCTGGAGAGTTCAGCAGCTCCTCCCACAAAGAACTGTCACACGCTGGCAATGTTGCACGTCGGACATAATTCCGGCGTTCACCTCTGTGGAATTTAAGAGCCCCCGGTCACAAAATGGGCAGAGTGGCCACGGGCCGGAGCAGATCACAGCGCGGGCTGGATCCGGCCCGGGGGCAGGACGTTCCCCATCCCTGACTTAGATGAAGGAATTGAGGGTAAACTGATTAAATTTGCTGATGACAGAATGCTAAGAAGGATAGCAAATACTAGAGAAGAGAGAGAGGATTCACAAAGATCTAAACAAACTGAAACAGTGAGCAGCAATGAACAGAATGGTTTATAACAGGGAAAAATGCAAAGTCCTACATCTGGGCAAGAACAATGAAAATAGTATCTGCAGAATGGGAGGAATAGGGCTAAGCAATGGCATGTTTGAAAAAGACTGGTACGGTATATACTAATAGATCACAGACTGAACATAAGTCAACAGTGTGATGCAGCAGCAAAAAAGGCAAACATAATACTGGGATGTATTAACAGAAGCATACAGTCTAAATTACGTGAGTCATTATTGCCGTTTACATCTTTGGTGAGACCTCATCTAGAATAATGTGTTCAGTTCTGGGCACCACATTTTAAAACAGACATCAACAAACTGGAACAAGTTCAGAGTAGAGCGACCAGAATGGTGACCGGGTCTGCAAACTATGGCCTATGAGGAATTTGGGAATGTTTAGCTTGCAAACAAGAAGCCTGAGAGGAGACTTAATAGCTGTCTACAAATATCTCAAGGCTGTCACACTGTAGAGGGACTTTTGCACAAAGAAAGACTACAAGCAACCGAATGAATCTGGGAGGTGACAGATTAAATATTAGAAAAAATGTATTGACGGTGGAGGGGGTCAACGAGTGGAACAGGCTGCCACTAGATGTGGCGAGTTCCCTTTCAATGGAAGTCTTTAAACAGAGGCTGGAAAGACATCGGTCTGCTATCATGGGTCGGACCTGATAATCCAGGAGGTCCCTTCCAATGCTACCATTTTATAATTCTATGATATATTTCCCTGACGGTACACTGGGTGAACCTTGTGGAGGCTAGGACCGAGTCAGACCCCGGGAAGACACACATGCTACCGATGCCAAGGATTACGGGTCCTAGTTCCCTCAGGGTCTCCCCTATCTCCTACACCATATCAGTAACACTCGTGAGTGTGGACAACCACTTGTGCCACAGGCTGGGCTTACCCTGAAGGGATGGAAAAAATACATCCAATAATAACATACACAACTGAAGTGGAAAATAAAGGAGGAATCAAACCCCAGATCAAAACACTAACAAAAAATCTATCACTATTGTATCTCCCTGTTATTCACAAGGAGATATCACACAAGTCAAGGCCACAGGTCCATACATTGCAAGGACACAAGACTGTAAGGCCTCATGCACACCTTAGTCATATCCCCGTACAAGAAAATCAGTCCAAGTTTCATCACTGGGAAAAAAAAGATGTTTCTTCACCTTCTCCTATCAATCACTTCCTGTCTGACTTTTTCACAAACCTATAGACTTTCATTGACAAGTTTGATCTGATGCTTGGATCAACATCGGACATATCTGCACGATTTTGCATAGACCACTCAGGTCGCAAAAAATCATGGGCATGACTGTCATTGGTACGAGTGCTATGCATGAAAAACACAGACCGCACTCGGACTCAAAAAACGGACGTGAATAAGCCTCAAGGAGGATGAGGCCTCATTCAGACGTCCATGTTGCATGAACGTGTTTGTGTTTTTCATGGATGAGACACTAGGGCTGTGGAGTCCAACTCCAGACTCCTCAATTTACCTGAATTCAACTCCACCAAAATGGACACTGACTCCATCTCCACAACACAACGATACACATACTCTCATGTTTCTTTAATGGATCATGTGATGATCAAAACTCATGGAGATGTCTGTTTCTTTCCAGCAGCACAGATAAAAAGTGCCAATACAAAGTCTACGCTTCGGTGAAAACCATGGACAGCACACGGACGGTAGCAGTGTACATTGTGCGCTGCCCGTATTTAACACTGCAAAGCATAGAAGCTTTGTGATTTACCCAAAATAATGGCAGTGTCTTCAAAAACATGAGTCAAGCCCAAAACCTTAATGATGGGTTTTATTTCTATGAATTGGGAATGTTGCTCTCTGTTTTCTAAATCAGAACATGAAATGTATATATGCTTTAATTACTTTACAGAAAATAGCAAAAAATGAATATTGAGTTGTTTAAAAAATTACCGGTGTCTGAATTTGTGTTAGCATTCCTGTGAATCACTAACCTAATATTTAGTTGTATAACCACAGTTTTTTAGAACTACTTCACATCTATGTGCATTGACTTAACCAACTTCTGGAACCTGTCAATTGTTATTCCAGCCCAGGATGCTTTGACTACATCCCACAATTTATCTGTAATTGTTGCCTTTGCCTCCGAAATGTCATTTTTTATGTGACTCCCACAAGTGTTCTAGCAGATTAAGGTCTGGGGATTGGGCTGGCCACTCCATAACATCAATTTTGTTGGACTGGAACCATGATTTTGCTAATTTACTCGTGTGTTTAGGGTCGTTGTCTTGTTGTCCCATTTCAACAGCATTTCCTGATCAGTGTAATGGTGGGTTTACACACACCAATCATTGTATCCAATCTCTGAACCAATCTCTGGTTGCAGTGAAATCATGGACACATAGTTCCATTTTGTGGCTGTGTACAACATGGAGCAATCTGTCCATGATTTCACTGCAACCAGAGATTGGTTCAGAGATTGGATACAATGATTGGTGTGTGTAAACCCACCATAAGGCAACATGACCTCTTCAAGCATTTTGATATCTGCAAACTGGTCCATGATCCCTGGTATGCGGTAAATAGGCTAGCACCATAGTAAAGCTAGGGTCACATTTGGGAGACTGTTTTTTTTGAGGCCAGCGTTAATGGTTGCAGTTTTTTTCTGTTGCCATTTTTATGCCATTTCAACGCTAGCATTAACGCATGCATTTCCCATAGGCTCCCATGTTAAAAAAACGCATGCGTTTTTGCAAACGCCCCCAAAAACATTGCTTACCACGTTTTTGGGTGCTTTAGCAAAAACGCATAGCGTCAAAAGTGTTGCATTTTGACCGTGCATTTTTTGCATGGGAGCCTATGGAAGCGATAACGCTACCGCTTTCCACAATTTGGTATTGTGAAAAACGGTAGCTTTTAACGCTTCAGTGGCTCAAGTGTGACCCTAACCTACGAGAAACATGCCCATATATTGATGCTTCACTGTCTACAGAGTGGACTGTGTCTGAATTCAGAGTTTGGGGGTCGTCTGATGAACTGTCTGCGGTCCTTGGACCCAAAAAGAACAATTTTACTTTCATCAGTGCACAAAATGTTTCTCTATTTCTCGTTAGGCCAGTTGATGTGTTCTTTCTTCAGTACATCTCTTTTATTAACAGTGGGACTCTGCGGGGGACTTCTTGCTAATGGATGATTTTCACACAGGCGTCTTGTGTCACAGTGCTCACAGGCAACTTGAGACGTCTTTGATCAACCTGGAGCTGATTATTGGCTGAGCCTTTGCTATTCTGGCTAGTCTTACATTTTCTCCCATCTCTCTGGTTTTCCATTGTAAAGCATTGGAGATCATTTTAGCTGAACAGCCTATCATTGTCTGCACCTTATAAGTTTAACTCTCTCCAATCAACTTTTTAATCAAAGTACACTGTTCTTCTGAACAATGTCTGGAACATCCCATGTGTTTCCCAGGCTTTCAAGGAGAAATGTATGTGCTGGCTTCACCATTAAACAACAGCCACCTGATTCACACCTGCTTCTTCACAGAATGATTGACCTTACTAATTGCCACGAGTTGACTGCTTTGCAGTCTGTATTTTAACTGTGGTTAATTTCCTTTGAGACATTTAGGGTACCGTCACACGGGGCGACGGTTGCGGCGATGTTCCCGGCGATGCGCGGGAGCGCGCATTCCTGTCAACAGCGCCGGGGAGATGTCATGCGGAGCAACTTATCGGCGATGTCGCCGGCCAGTTGCCGCGGCTATCGCTCGCTGGGTTGCCCAGCAACCCAGCGAGCGGTAACTCGCAATGTTGGAGATAGGCGGTGTCGCCCGCAACATTGCAGGTTGCCGCGTTACACAGGGCGATCAGGCATGATCACCTCAGCAAAATCGCCAGGTTTCCCAACATTGTTGGGAAACCTGGCGATGTTGCTCAGGCGATTCATCGCCTGATTATCGTCCTGTCACACGCGGCAATTCGCCGGCGATGTCGCCACAATTAGGCCACTCCCCTGTGTTCCCGGCAACATCGCCGGCGATATCTCCCCGTGTGACGGTACCCTAAGGGTTAATGTCAGTTTTACGCTTGATTATCCTCCTCCACCCTTTAAATAGTCACATGATCCATCACCTGATGTCATTGTTAGAGTTCATTCTCTGCCTCACTCTCTTGCTGTGTGGTAGTAATGCTCTACTGTTGAAGTTATTCCTGAAGTTCCCCTTGCTCTGCCTTGGATTGCTGCAGTCGATACCAAGTATCATTATCATTTCCCCTTTCTGTCATTACCTATCCCTGTGTTGTATTACCTGCAGTGGCAAGGCTAGCACTCTTACCAGCCAATGCACTAGCCAGGGTTGCGTTAGGTGACAGAGAGGGACTAGGCATGTGACGACGTCAGGGGGAAGAACCTGCTCAGGATGTCAGGTCAGTAAGGGACAGACACATCCCCCACTCCATACTGCTAAGGCCTTCCTTCCCCTTTTTCAACATCCTGCTGTACATTTGTGTTGTGCCATGCAGCGGACATTTTATCTGTCCGTACATGACACTAATCCAACTCCACACTGCTATTATTTTGAACACTCCCCTTTTCAATTAATTATTCAAATGCTCAGACTCAGAAACCTGCAGATCATGAATGCTGAGTCTGTTGCTTTTCTAAGAATCTACTGCACCAATTGGTAAATTGTTTGACACATGGTAATATAATTTATACCAAAAACAGTGAATAATCTGGTTAGGCTACTTTCACATTACGATTTTTCTAAATCCGATGCTGTCCGATGAAAATCGGACAGCATCAGATCCAAACTGATCTCTGCAATCGGATGCTAAATAGGCATCCGAATCCTACTTTTTGCAGGATCAGTTTGGGCTGTCACGTAGCTCCCCCTCCTATCTCCTTCCTGTCATCTTGCTGTCTCCCTGCTGTCCCCCTGCTGCCCCCCTGTTTTGCCCTAGTGTCCCCCTACTGCTCCCCTACTCTCTCCCTACTGTCCCCTGCTGTTCCCCCTCCTGTCCCCTCTCATGTCCCCCCTCCTGTCCCCTCTCATGTCCCCCTCTCATGTCCCCTTTCATATCCCCTCTCATGTCCCCTCATGTCCCCTCTCATATCCCCTCTCATGTCCCCTCATGTCCCCTCATGTCCCCTCATGTCCCCCCTCATGTCCCCTCAACATAACAAATCTTTATTCTCACCTTCCAGCGCTCCCTCGGCGTCTCCATCAGCCACCGATCGGGTGCACAGGACCTGTGATGACGTCAGAAGCGTCAGCGGTTACCGCGGTAACCGGTCATGTGACCCAATCAGCTGATCGGGTTCTGACATCATCAGAGGTCCTGTTACCGAGCGGCTGCAGCTGGAGACTCCGAGGGAGCGCTGGAAGGTGAGAATAAAGATTTTTTATTTTAAACACTTGATTTAACTTATATTTAACTTCTGCAATGTACGTATATACATGGCAGAAGTTAAATTAGGCGGCACACAATAGGTTTAGTGTACTGAGCATGTACTGAGCATGCTCAGTACACTAAAATCGGGTCCGAGGAGACATCAGATGTTTCCTCGGACCCCGCTCCTTAGGGCCCCATGTTGATCGGATCGGATCGGATGTGCACTAAATGCCATCCGATTTGGTCCGATCCGATTCTGTCCAATGTTTTTATCGGTGCAAAAATCGGAGCATGCTCCGATTTTTGCACCGATAAAAACATTGGACAGAATCGGATCGGACCAAATCGGATGGCATTTAGTGCACATCCGATTCAATCCGATGCCCATAGGGCTGCATGGGGCCAAATTCGGATCCGATGCTGTCCGATTTTCATCGGACAGCATCGGATTTAGAAAAATCGTAATGTGAAAGTAGCCTAAGTCATATTGGACTGCTATTATTTTGAACAATACTGTGCAAAAGTGTAAAAAAGTGTTTACCTTCTTCCCGATTTCTTCTTCCTTTGCATGTTTGTTACACTTAAATGTTTCAGATCACCAAACAAATTTAAATATTAGACAAAGACAACACACGTAAACACGAAGTTAAGTTTATAAATGAAAGTCCTTATTATTATTAAAAGAAAAAAATCAAAACCTACCGGGACCTGTGTGAAAAAGTGATTGCCCACTTAAAAAAGTCCTGCCTTACAAAGTGAAGTAGACCAAAAGACCATCAAAAGCTAGACATCATGACGCGATCCAAAGAAATTCAGGAACAAATGTGAAACAAAGTCATTGAAAAGAAATGGTTATAAAGTCATTTCTAAAGCTTTGTGACTCCAGAGAACCACAGTGAGAATTGCTATCCACAAATGGTAACAACATAGGATAGTGGTGAACCGTCCCGACTGGAGGCTCATTGGTCCACTGGAGCTCCGAAGCCAGGGTGTGGAAAGAGATGGTATACTGACCAACAGTGAGAGAGCCCTGTTGCAAGTTGAAGAGAGACTCCATGGCAGATATGGCAAGGCCCGGCTCATCAAAAATCTTGTGGAACGTGTTGAAGAATTCCTGCAGATCAGACACAATGGGATAATTTCGCTCCATTAGGGGGTTGAACAAGGCTAAAGCCTCTCCCTCCAGGTGAGAGGCTAGGAAAGCCACCTTGGCCATGTCAGTCACATAATTCTGAGGCAATAGATAAAAATGCTGCAAGCATTGGTTGAGAAATCCTCTGCACAACCTGCAGTTGCCATCATTATGAGGAGGCTTGCAGTGGAGAGGACAGGTTCCCGTTGTGGGTACAACCATCGGGTTCTGTACTGGAGGCTGAAAGACTGAGGGAGCAGCAACCAACTGTACCTTTGTTAACCGGTCATCCATGGAGGTCGTGTAGTCCAACAGGTGGGTCAGCATTTCATGTTGGCAGTTGAGTTCCTCATGAAGCTGTGCTAGCTACGTCACGGTGGGCTCAGCAGCCTGTAGATTAGACAAGTGGGAATCCAAGGTTTGCATGAAATATAACCTATAGGGGCAGACAAGGGTGCAATAGGGTCTTATCTCCTTTAAATTGCTAACCACATTCAGTGTAATACTGCCCACCTTGTCTGGTTGTGTGACCCACAACCGGTATGATTGCCTTATACAGCTGCTGTGGATCCACCATTCCACGTCGATGGTCAAGTAAATGCCAAGGATCACAAAGACAGAAAATGAATACGATCCACTCTGCTGTATAAAAGTGAAGATGGACCAAATTCTTGGTTGAAGTGGTGTTTATTTTAATGCGTTTCAAGGCTGTCCCAGTCTTTTCTCCAGGAATACACCAAATACCATTCTCAGGAATTTGGTGTATTCCTGAAGAAGAGGCTGGGACAGCCTTGAAACGAGTTGAAATAAACACCACTTCAACCAAGAATTTGGTCCATCTTCACTTTTATAAAGCAGCTCAGATTGTATTCATTTTCTGTTTTTGTGATCCTTAAGGTTTGCATAAAGACCACTAGCAGATCCTGGCTCTGACGAAGCCCAGACAGCTCTCTCTGGGCTGAGAATCAGGTATCACCAGAGTCCATGGCCTAGGCAAAATTCTACGCCTGAGGGCATGGAGATATTAAGTGGACTCACAGGACTACAGGTGGAGCAGTGGTAACTGAATGCCCGAAACTCGAGAGACAAGAGAGTGACTTTAGTAAAACCAAGGAAATTTTTAAGGAAGGTTTAACATAAGGAAGTGTCTGAGGGGAGGACCCCCTGGATCATGACACCAAACTCTCGTAGTGGAGAACCAATGAGGTAACCCGTATACAGGGATTCACGTGGTACAGCACCAGGGGGTCTAAATGCTGCAAATCCCAGACCAGAGTGGCAACCTATATAGACCAGTCAGTAGAAACGGAGAGACTGTGGAACACTGGCTCTGTCAGTGGAGAGGACCCTGGGAGCTCCGTGTAATCCTGGAAAGGCTGATCCAGCCAGTAGAGGTATCTGGATTATTCCGTGAAAACAGGCTTGGCCAGAGGGATCCCGGATAAGGAACTGCCAGCAAAGGATTCTGTGGAGACAAATGTATTAGCATAATGTAAGGCAACAGACATCCTATTGCAGAGCACTGCAGAGTGCGACCTGGACAGAGGCAACTTCCTAGAGAATGAACAAGTTGCCCAGACACCTCCCTTAGGGGGAGGATACCTTTTATGTACAGAACAGTTCAGCACTCTGAGTCCTAATAGGGAACAGGTGTATTCCTCCTTTAAGTGTGTGCAGGAAGCGGCACGCGCATCCTAAGAGCATTCCCAGGAGACCTGCTAAGAGGGCGCAGGTTCCTAGCAGGGAATGAAGCAGAAGGCCATATAGATCTACGGTCAGGGTGAGTAGAACCAGTGGAGCTGGGTGGTAGGCACTGATCTCCCTGCTTATCAGAGACCGGCCCCGCGGCCAAGGGTGTGACACCTTCATTTATAAACTGCATTTGGTGTTTACTTATGTTTTTTTTGTCTAATATTTAAATTTGTTTCGAAATCTGAAAAATTTAAGTGTGACAAACGTGCAAAGAATGAGAAATAAGGAAGGGGCTAATACTTTCACACCAAGATATATAGGAGGCAATGGTGACATTGTAATGAGGTGTACAATTCAGATTGTATTATTGAAATTGAGACTGAAACGAACTGTGCACAGTCCGCACTTGTCCACCAGGGGGCATCAGTGGACTGTACAATCACAGAGGGTGGAAAGCCCCCACCATCTCTGTTGTTTACCCAGGAAGTAAAAGGAGAAAAACAGTGCAGATCCAGAGAGCGCAGCCAGGACAGACATAGGGCTCTTTTGCAGCCAGATTCTTGGGAAGAAATACCCTGTGAAGATCGTTGCTGCAACCCCCGGTCTGCAGGACCTTGCCTTACCGAGGGTCCCACTCAAAGTCAGGACATTGCCTCCGGAATTCAGGACATTGCCACTGGATTACATGTACAGGGGCTGTGACTGACATAAGGGAGCCATCTGTGCTACTGTGATCTCCCTTCTGCTCATCGGTTTGCCCCGAGACTGAGAGAGACTAACAAAGAAAGATTCTGTTACCTCCGGAAGGAGACCACAGAAGAAGACTGAGGAGTTTCCCCCTTCAGCGCTGCACCGGGACCCGTCATCGTGAGATCCCCAGGCCTGCTACGTGGGAGCGACACCTTCTTCTGTGATAGACTGGTACGTGATTTTAGGGAAAGTTAGGGAAAGATATCTCCATTGTTGTGTTTTTTTCTTTGCTAGCTGCGTACCTGGAAGAAGTGAAGATCCAGAGACCCCACCATATACATGTGTGCAGCTAGATCAGTTGACTGTGTTATAGACATGTTTTACAGTAAAGAAATGTTACTACCGGTTAAATCTGAGTATGGGGATTCTGTTGAGAAAGATCATACACACACACCCGCGTCCTTACCACCGGTCGCTACATCTGGCGTAGTCGGCAGGATGTGTGATCAACAGAATCTCCTCCCGGTAGTAACTTATAACCGGACAGCTCCCCCGGCATCTATTGTCAATCAGGTGAGGAAGTTTAACGGACGGAACTATCCTGTAACTGAATGGACCGAACAACTTAAGATAGTGGGGGAGATGTATAACATTGATCCTAAGACCTTAGCAGAAATGGCCATGCTAACATTAGAGGGGGAAGCGTGGACGACAGTCAGGCTGGAGACGGTTAGGGGCCAGCGTACGTTGGATGACTTGGTGCGGGTGCTGGAGAACACCTATGGGCCGACCACATATGCGGGAACATTACAGTATATGTTCTTCCGGCGTACGCAACTCGAGTCGGAGGACATCCCTCAATATGCCAACGCCCTCCAAGTACTGCTTGAACAAGCCTGCAGGAAAAAAGAACAGATAGCTAGTACGGGCGCCCGTGACCTGGTGTTGAGAGATCAATTCGTGACTGGATTAAGAGACCCGTACTTTAACCGCTCACTGCAAGATCTACTCCGGATAAATCCGGCCCTTACGTTCGCTGAGGTTAAGCAAGAAGCGATAGAACGTTCGAGAGGACCTGTCATGGAGGCCCAGACTTATACCGCGGCTTGCAGGTCCATAACTGGTATCAGAACCCCGAACAGTGACACGGAAGAACTGAAGCAGATGGTGGCAGAGTTGCAGAAACAGGTGTTGCAGCTCACCCTGGACCAACAGGCGGACAGGTAAGCGAGACAACAACCCAGCCGGCCGATGGGAAGATGCTGGACATGCGGTGATCCCCGCCATAGAGCAAACCGTTGCCCCCAGAACGTTCATGTTCATCCACGGGCCGATATACCGGAACCAGCAAGTCATGCCCCACAACAGCGGCCACCTTTAAACTAGACGCCCCTGCCAAAGAGGCTCACTCGGCAGGGGAGGCCAAAGAGAGGGGTGTAGGAAAACAGAGCCAGCCACGGAACAAACTTGCATCAAACAGCCCTACCCTGGAAGTATTATTGGAAGGGACCGCCGTGCAAGGATTAATGGATACTGGGTCCCAGGTATCCACCATCTCCGAGCAGTTTTACGAAGAGTATCTGAAGCCGCGGGTTGCCTATGACCCTGATACTACTATCAAGATCAAAGCAGCCAATAATCTACCCATTCCGGTGACGGGAGTTGCCTGGATGAACACCGAAGTGTGTGGGCAAGATCTCGGGAAGAGAGGGATAATCGTGGTCAGGGAAGGCTGTGGATCAGAAACGCCCATGATTATTGGGATGAACATCTTGAAAGACCTGAATCTTGTGTTGGTTACCAAGAGGGGGCCCAAGTACTGGCAAGAAGTGACCACACATAGGGCCACCCGCCGAGCCTTCCAACAAGTGGTCCGGACCTGCAATCTCCAGCGAATGACAGAAAAACAACTGCCGCTAGCCAAGATCACCGTACCCCGCCATACTAGGATAACTTTACCTGCTGAGAAGGAGACCATTATCTCGCTACCCCTTAGCACCACAAGACAGCTCGAAGGCGTGGAGGTGCTGATTGAGCCGCGCACCCCGAAGGAAGGGAAGCTGAACCCCCTAGTTGCTCGAACGCTAGCCGTTGTGAGAAAGGGGAGGATTCCTGTCAGGCTGGGTAACACGGCTAACGTGAGCGTCGACCTAGAGGCTGGGACACAACTCGCCCGAGTTTACGCCCTAACCGAAGAGGTGAACCCTATGAACCCCCTCCAGTTTGCACCGTCTACAGAGGGAGATTGGACAGTGACGGTCTCTGCCATGGCCGCTGTCGCGGGTGACGTCAACGCGGGGCGAGAACTACGAGAAAAGTGCCAGTTGGACATATCCCAATACTCCAACCAAGAAGTGTCCCAGGTGGAAGAGTTACTTCAAGAGCACCAGGCGTCCTTTGCCCGGCATGACACCGACTTTGGATGCACCCCCAGTATCAAGCACGAAATCCCCACAGGTGATACCGCTCCTATCCGTGAAAGGTACCGCCAAATACCTCCCCAACAATACCAAGAAGTGAAAAACCTCCTGAATTCCATGTTACACGCTGGAGTGGTACGAGAAAACCAGAGCCCCTGGGCTGCACCAGTGGTGATAGTCAAGAAGAAAGACGGGTCCCTGAGGTTCTGCGTGGACTACCGCCGTTTGAATGCTTGCACCATCCGGGACTCATACCCGTTACCAAGGATCGAAGAATCCCTGACAGCCCTGAAGAAAGCTAAATATTTTTCGTCATTGGACCTGGCCAGCGGCTATTGGCAGGTACCTATGCACGAGAAAGATAGAGAAAAGACTGCTTTCATCCTACCCATGGGCCTGTACGAGTTCGACCGGATGCCCTTTGGCCTGAACAACGCGCCGGGGACCTTCCAGCGACTGATGGAGCGCTGCCTGGGGGACTTCAACTTCGACTTCACCCTCATTTACCTGGACGACATCGTAGTCTATTCGGCCACATTTGAAGAACACCTGCAACAGCTGGGCCGTGTGTTTCGTAGGTTGAGAGAACATGGCCTGAAGTTGAAACCCAGCAAGTGCCGTCTTCTGCAGCCCGAGATCAATTACCTGGGTCACCGGATCTCGGCCGAAGGTGTACAGCCGTCTTCGGAGAAAATAGCCGCCGTGCGGGACTGGCCACAGCCTACGAACGTCAGAGAGGTCCGGGCCTTCCTGGGGTTGGCCGGTTACTACCGCCGGTTCGTGAGAAACTTCGCCCGGCTTGCTGCACCCTTGCACGAACTGCTTCGAGGGACCACCAACGGCCCCAGAGGACGACCCATCAGCTGGGGACCCAGCCAGGAAGAATCCTTCCAAGCCCTAAAGGGTGCCTTGACTTCACCTCCCATCCTTGCATATGCAGACTACAATCTCCCTTTCCAACTACATACCGATGCCAGTCTACAGGGTCTAGGGGCAGTACTTTCACAAGTACAAGAAGGCAAGGAACGTGTCATAGCCTATGCCAGTCGATCCCTACACGAGGGCGAGAAGAACCCCACCAATTATAGCTCGTTCCGGCTGGAGCTATTGGCCCTAACGTGGGCTATGGCGGAGAAATTTGCGGGATACCTCACAGGGACGGAAGTACTGGTCCTGACCGACAACAACCCGTTGGCCCACTTAGAAAATGCAAAGCTCGGAATCATGGAGCAGCGTTGGATGGCTCGACTCTCTAAGTTCAACTACAAGATCAAATACAGGGCTGGGGCTGAGAATCAAAATGCGGACAGCCTGTCTAGAGTGTCATACCCCTTACTTACCAGAGACCGGGATGAAGAACTAGAAGGAGACGAGACGCCCGACTTTGCAAGGCTTGCCCAACAGATGATGGATTACTGCCAGTTCGTTTGGGCGAAGTTGGAACTCCAGTGGGGGTCACACTGTGTCCCCAAGAGTTGTGCAGGCTCCAGGACCAGAACCCTGAATGGGCCCTACTCAAGCAATGGGTGAAGCAACAGCAGAAGCCCTCCTCCGAAGCACGGTCACGACTGTCTACCAGAACCTTGACCCTGCTCAGCCAGTGGGACCGGCTGGTTCTGAGAGAAGAAGTACTATACCGGAAGGTTCTCTTGTCTCACATGCTGGAGGAATGCACACAAGTTGTAGTACCTGCCCAGTTAGCCCGTGAGATGGTGGCCGAAGCCCACAAAAGGAATGGACACTTCGGAGTAGATAAGACGTTTCGGTGGATTCAACAATCTATCTATTGTCCGGGGCTCCGCAAGCTGGTTGAAGACGTCTGCAGAACCTGTCGCACCTGTGAACTGCACAAGTCCACCGAACAGCGTGCACCTGTCCAGACGATTAAAACCTCCAGGCCTCTTGAGCTGTTGATGGTGGACTATCTGCTGATCGGGACGGCGAGCAGTGGCTATCAATACTGCCTAGTCATGGTGGACCACTTCACAACATTCGCCGTCGTTGTTGCTACCAAGGACCAGACGGCCGAATCGGCTGCACAGGCCATCTGTCGACAGTTCATCCACGTCTATGGGTGTCCGGAGAGGTTACACTCCGACCAGGGGGCTTGTTTCGAAGGCAGAGTCATCGAGGAGCTGCATCGGATGTATGGGATCCAGAAGTCGAGGACCACTCCTTACCATCCACAAGGGAACGGTGCATGTGAACGCTTTAACCGGACCCTACTCCAGCTGATCCGCACCTTGGCCGAAGATAAGAAAGATCGATGGCCCCAATTCCTTCCAGATCTAGTATGGGCCTACAACAACCAGGTCCACTCCGTGACTGGCTACACCCCACACACTCTTCTCTTTGGCCGCCCAGGAAAAGGGGTCCATGACCTGAACCTATTCCGCCCAGAAGAAGATGTCTGCCATAACTACCCCTCCTGGCTAAATGCTCACCGACAGAAGATGGAGACTGTACACCGGCTGGTGAGTCAACAAATCCGGGGCCAGAAACATGCTGACCCACTCCCCGTGCAAGAGAAACCCTTAAAGTTGGGACAGCTAGTCTTGCTCCGTATTAAGAAGCCTCAAGGGAAACTTCGAGCCAAGTGGGAGACTGAAGTCTACCGGGTAATCGAACGCCCTTACCCCAATGGACATGTATACCGAGTGCGGGGTGAAGACAGCCGCAGCACCCGCACTGTGCACCGAAATATGTTGCGCCCCTGCCGCTCCCGGCCTGACTCCCCTCCCACAGTAACCGGAGGGGGTGACGCTGCCGACATGACTGACGCCACGGACATTTCTCAACATAGAGATCACGTCGACTCTGAGACCGGTGACCCACCTACACAGACCAGTCCCTCTCCCGGAGTACTGACTGGAGTGGGGCGTAAAGACAGTGACGAGGAGGGGAACAACCGACCCTTGCGACGCACTGACCGCACCACTGCTGGGATCCCGCCCGGACGGTCTTACAGGGACCAGTATGTATGGCCCACTTCTCAACCAACCCCTGTGACAACTACAGTCATCGCCGCCTGGGAACCGACGGTAGTTGACAGGGACTGCCAACCTTTAAGTGGGGGTATGTAATGAGGTGTACAATTCAGATTGTATTATTGAAATTGAGACTGAAACGAACTGTGCACAGTCCGCACTTGTCCACCAGGGGCATCAGTGGACTGTACAATCACAGAGGGTGGAAAGCCCCCACCATCTCTGTTGTTTACCCAGGAAGTAAAAGGAGAAAAACAGTGCAGATCCAGAGAGCGCAGCCAGGACAGACATAGGGCTCTTTTGCAGCCAGATTCTTGGGAAGAAATACCCTGTGAAGATCGTTGCTGCAACCCCCGGTCTGCAGGACCTTGCCTTACCGAGGGTCCCACTCAAAGTCAGGACATTGCCTCCGGAATTCAGGACATTGCCACTGGATTACATGTACAGGGGCTGTGACTGACATAAGGGAGCCATCTGTGCTACTGTGATCTCCCTTCTGCTCATCGGTTTGCCCCGAGACTGAGAGAGACTAACAAAGAAAGATTCTGTTACCTCCGGAAGGAGACCACAGAAGAAGACTGAGGAGTTTCCCCCTTCAGCGCCGCACCGGGACCCGTCATCGTGAGATCCCCAGGCCTGCTACGTGGGAGCGACACCTTCTTCTGTGATAGACTGGTACGTGATTTTAGGGAAAGTTAGGGAAAGATATCTCCATTGTTGTGTTTTTTTCTTTGCTAGCTGCGTACCCGGAAGAAGTGAAGATCCAGAGACCCCACCATATACATGTGTGCACCTAGATCAGTTGACTGTGTTATAGACATGTTTTACAGTAAAGAAATGTTACTACCGGTTAAATCTGAGTATGGGGATTCTGTTGAGAAAGATCATACACACACACCCGCGGCCTTACCACCGGTCGCTACAACATCATACTGTATTTATTGGAGGTTGTGTTGACATTATGCTCAGCTGTGTGGAGTTTGTGAGGCATTATACTCTATGGCGGCCATTAAAGGGTTATCATAGTGGTTCAGATTCAGAATAGTTAGTCTTTAGTAAGCGCAAAATAACTAAGTGCCACAATACATATCCCTTTGCATGTCTTTAAAAGTTGGGAGATTTGTCCTTGGGTGACTGCGCCTATATGCAGTGAGAGGACTTTTGATATAAGACTCCATGATTTCTATGAAGGGGCAAACTAGGGCTTGTTACGGGACAGACAGTCTTCCTCCCTTACCATCTATACCAATATATTATGTCCCTATCATATTTTTACCATGACTTCTAGAGTATACTTTGTTAGAGATATTTAATTAAAATGTAATCTTTTAAAAAATAAGTTTTTTGTTCTTGGGTCACTTTAATTTTGGACCATCTCAATCACTTTTTTTTTTGTTTTCCCATTTTTGCCCTGGTGTCCTCCTGTCCTTGACCTAGAGCTCTCCGATATCTGACCTTATGTTTTCCAGTTTGGGTAGAACCCTGATGTTCCCCCGTGCAGTGTGTTCTGCCGCCCCTGCCCTGGTGTTTTACAATCCGCTGCTTTCTCTTGTACCTGCCCTGGAGTTCTCCTGTCTGTCTTGGTGTTCTCCCATCACTTCCCTGGTGTCCTCCTTTCCATGCCTTGGTGTTCAGCAATCCCTGGTGCCCTCCTGTACCAGCCCTTGTGTACTCCCATCCCTGCCCTCGTGTTCTCCAATTCCTGGTTTCCTCTCATCTCCGCCCTGATGTCCTCCTGACTCACTATGGCTCCGGGGACTCCGGGGGACAGGCGTTTCGTCTTTCTCCTTGTCACGGGGTGCCGCGCCTGCCGGTAGTGGGGCCCGGTGGTACAGATCAAAAGTTGAAGACGTCTTGGTAGAACAGATTAGGGGTTAATTTGTTTCGTGACGCCACCTATGTGTGTTCTGGTAACTTTACCGGTGCTGCGGGGCCCCCGGGGGATGGAATGCAGCAAGATGGAACGCTCCCCACAGGCTAAGCGATGATCCCCGGAGGCTGGAGCTGCACAAGATGTTCTGAGGCAGCTGCGGTTACCTTAGTGTGCGGATGAACAGTTTATAAGACGGCACGGACACTGTAAGTCTCTGTAACGGGTTCTTTACTGTAACCAGCAGGCAGTACATGGCATACAGTTTGTAGGTAGTGGACCAGGTGGACTCAGCAATGACCAGTGTGTTCTCAGAGATCCGCTGTGTTCCTCCATTCTAACTAAGTGGCCAATAATTCAAAAAAATTTTTTTGTAAATCTTTATTAACAATAATACAGAGAAATATGAGCAAAAAACAAAAACAGAATAAAAACACTTAAAATGTGTGATGGGAAACCACCAACACAGCAATAACTATGGCCCCAGATGTCATCAGAATAGCTGTATCATGAGACCCAAACATGGGTTTAAATATTTGATTAGGACCTGCTGGTGACTAGACTCACAGGAAGGCAAGCCTGCTGACATGAAAGAATGAACAAAACAAGAGATTCCAGGACAATATAGGTGGCATTGATCAAAAAACAAGAAAATCTTGAATAGCAATCATCAAACCCAGTTGAAAGATAATGCAGCTCAGCTAATAATGAATCAGAATATATTGCACCAATGTACAAAACAGTGAGATGCGACTCATAGACTCCTGTGATAAAGTATAGTACAGGGACCTAATGTCCCTTATGGAGTAACAAGAATGAAAGTCACAAATGCTATAATGTCAGTCCTGCCTAGGAGCTAATTAAGGACAAAGTTCTGAGCTCAAAAACACAGGTCTAGGGGAGCACACCATAAACTGGAATGGTCAGTTCAGTTAATGCTGAGGCATCAAAAATCAATCACCTGTGAGCAGGGTGAGAAAACATGAAGGATAAACAAAAGTCAGGACAATGCAATACCAGTGCCTGGAAAAGAAATCAAAAATAAGTTATAGTCACCATAGCAGGTCAGGAGACCAGGGGCACATAGCAGCAGGGACCGACGCGTATCGCCGCTCTAACACAACGGCTTCATCCTCGGGAAGCTTCCCGAGGATGAAGCCGTTGTGTTAGAGCGGCGATACGCGTCGGTCCCTGCTGCTATGTGCCCCTGGTCTCCTGACCTGCTATGGTGACTATAACTTATTTTTGATTTCTTTTCCAGGCACTGGTATTGCATTGTCCTGACTTTTGTTTATCCTTCATGTTTTCTCACCCTGCTCACAGGTGATTGATTTTTGATGCCTCAGCATTAACTGAACTGACCATTCCAGTTTATGGTGTGCTCCCCTAGACCTGTGTTTTTGAGCTCAGAACTTTGTCCTTAATTAGCTCCTAGGCAGGACTGACATTATAGCATTTGTGACTTTCATTCTTGTTACTCCATAAGGGACATTAGGTCCCTGTACTATACTTTATCACAGGAGTCTATGAGTCGCATCTCACTGTTTTGTACATTGGTGCAATATATTCTGATTCATTATTAGCTGAGCTGCATTATCTTTCAACTGGGTTTGATGATTGCTATTCAAGATTTTCTTGTTTTTTGATCAATGCCACCTATATTGTCCTGGAATCTCTTGTTTTGTTCATTCTTTCATGTCAGCAGGCTTGCCTTCCTGTGAGTCTAGTCACCAGCAGGTCCTAATCAAATATTTAAACCCATGTTTGGGTCTCATGATACAGCTATTCTGATGACATCTGGGGCCATAGTTATTGCTGTGTTGGTGGTTTCCCATCACACATTTTAAGTGTTTTTATTCTGTTTTTGTTTTTTGCTCATATTTCTCTGTATTATTGTTAATAAAGATTTACAAAAAAATTTTTTTGAATTATTGGTCTGTTTCTCTGATCCCGGTCATTTGTACATGCTTTCTGGTTCTTTCCTCCTTTTCATTATTGGTGTATAGCATGTGACTGGTGGATCGCCCTCTAGTGCCACTCTAACACATTTTCTTTGCCATTCTAACTAAGTGTTGCCTTTGTCGCCCAGGAATACCAGGTTGGGTACAAGGAGGCTGCTTGAATGCCCTATCCGGGGTATACGTTCCGGATGCTTTCGGGAGCCTTGGGTCCTTTGGTGGGTACACCGCTGGCTAGACGACTGGATTTGGCGGTGGTGGGGTGCTCCTGTAAAGCGGTCCCTCCACTCCTCTGGTTCGCATAGCAGAGCTGAACTGCTGCTAGCTTCGGTACCAGCAAACCGGCTGTAGATGGGCGCGGGATGATTTTGGACCCGTATGACGATGCCCGTTGGTCGGTTGGTAATGCACCAGGGTTAATGGTGCTCAACCGGGGTGACGGCAGGGAGACGGCCAGGGAACGGCAAGGGGGCCGCACGGAACTGTGCAGCCCCCTCTCCTAGGTTGCAGAGCTCGTTGGTTTAGCTCCTTCTCCTACGTTGCTCGGAGAGTTCTTTTCTTCCTTACTCCTACTACTGTACTCACTATGTGTATCAGTTCTCCACTACACACTACCACTACCCATCAGGACCTGATTGGCCCTCTATGCTAGGTGATGCATGTAGGGTATGGATCTCTGAGTTAACTGTGTGACTGCTGAGTCAGAGAATATTGCTGCTGCAGTTTTGGCTGCAATACCCTCCTGTGACGCACTCGTTGCGGGGCGCCACACTCCCATCCCTGGTTTTCTCCCACCCCTGCTCTACTATACTTTTTGTACGCTTGTACCTGCCCTTGTGTACTCAGATCCCCTCCCTGTTGTCCACGTGTCCCTCCTCTGGTGACCTCCAGTTCCTGCCATAGTATCCTCTAGTCCCTGCCCTAGAGCTCTACTGCTCCTTGTGTTTTCCTGTCCCTGCTCTAGTGTTCTCCTGTCCCTGTTATTCTGCCTTCTTTTTCCTGGTGTTCTTCGACCCCTGTCTTCGCATTCTCTTGTACATTTTTTTCCTGTCTTTGTTTCTGGTGGTTTCATCCTGCCTGAATTCTTTGGTTCTTGTTTCCAGTCTCTTCTATACATTCCTATGCCTGCTCATTGCCATCTTTCTTGAGTTGTCATTCCTACTTGTGCATCCTTCTGTATTTTGTGTGTTCTCTTGTCTTCCTTGTCCACCATTCTCTGCTCCTTTTGTTCTTCTGGCCAGCCTACTCTACAGTTAGGGCCAGAAATATTTGGACAGTGACACAATTTTCGCGAGTTGGGCTCTGCATGCCACCACATTGGATTTGAAATAAAACCTCTACAACAGAATTCAAGTGCAGATTGTAACGTTTAATTTGAAGGGTTGAATAAAAATATCTGATAGAAAATGTAGGAATTGTACACATTTCTTTACAAACACTCCACATTTTAGGAGGTCAAAAGTAATTGGACAAATAAACATAACCCAAACAAATTATTTTTATTTTCAATATTTTGTTGCGAATCCTTTGGAGGCAATCACTGCCTTAAGTCTGGAACCCATGGACATCACCAAACGCTGGGTTTCCTCCTTCTTAATGCTTTGCCAGGCCTTTACAGCCGCAGCCTTCAGGTCTTGCTTGTTTGTGGGTCTTTCCGTCTTAAGTCTGGATTTGAGCAAGTGAAATGCATGCTCAATTGGGTTAAGATCTGGTGATTGACTTGGCCATTGCAGAATGTTCCACTTTTTTGCACTCATGAACTCCTGGGTAGCTTTGGCTGTATGCTTGGGGTCATTGTCCATCTGTACTATGAAGCGCCGTCCAATCAACTTTGCAGCATTTGGCTGAATCTGGGCTGAAAGTAAATCCCGGTACACTTCAGAATTCATCCGGCTACTCTTGTCTGCTGTTATGTCATCAATAAACACAAGTGACCCAGTGCCATTGAAAGCCATGCATGCCCATGCCATCACGTTGCCTCCACCATGTTTTACAGAGGATGTGGTGTGCCTTGGATCATGTGCCGTTCCCTTTCTTCTCCAAACTTTTTTCTTCCCATCATTCTGGTACAGGTTGATCTTTGTCTCATCTGTCCATAGAATACTTTTCCAGAACTGAGCTGGCTTCTTGAGGTGTTTTTCAGCAAATTTAACTCTGGCCTGTCTATTTTTGGAATTGATGAATGGTTTGCATCTAGATGTGAACCCTTTGTATTTACTGTCATGGAGTCTTCTCTTTACTGTTGACTTAGAGACAGATACACCTACTTCACTGAGAGTGTTCTGGACTTCAGTTGATGTTGTGAACGGGTTCTTCTTCACCAAATAAAGTATGCGGCGATCATCCACCACTGTTGTCATCCGTGGACGCCCAGGCCTTTTACAGTTCCCAAGCTCACCAGTCAATTCCTTTTTTCTCAGAATGTACCAACTGTTGATTTTGCTACTCCAAGCATGTCTGCTATCTCTCTGATGGATTTTTTCTTTTTTTTCAGCCTCAGGATGTTCTGCTTCACCTCAATTGAGAGTTCCTTTGACCGCATGTTGTCTGGTCACAGCAACAGCTTCCAAATGCAAAACCACACACCTGGAATCCACCCCTGACCTTTTAACTACTTCATTGATTACAGGTTAACGAGGGAGACGTCTTCAGAGTTAATTGCAGCCCTTAGAGTCCATTGTCCAATTACTTTTGGTCCCTTGAAAAAGAGGAGGCTATGCATTACAGAGCTATGATTCCTAAACCCTTTCTCCGATTTGGATGTGGAAACTCTCATATTGCAGCTGGGAGTGTGCACTTTCAGCCCATATTATATATATAATTGTATTTCTGAACATGTTTTTGTAAACAGCTAAAATAACAAAACTTGTGTCACTGTCCAAATATTTCTGGCCCTAACTGTATGTCCTGTGTGAGGTCATTTTTGCCCTCGGCTCGGTCACTGTGTTCTGCTTCTGCCCAAGCGAAGTCCCATGTCACTGGTACATATTGAATGATCAGACCTTGCAGATCATCCAGGCAGCACATGTCCTTGTATCATTATGTCACATGTTCTGCCTTTCTAGGGTAGTCTGGACACATTTAACCCATTTAAGCTTAAATGGTAACCCCTTTCCTCCATCTCCCCTTCCAAGTTGCATCCATGGAATGAAACCAAGTGACGATGTTGTGTTTTGTAAGACAATTACTGAGTGGACAGGAGCATCATGCTGCAGCCATTCATCTGACTGGCAATCTGCATCAGATGACCTAATTGCATAGCAACTGCAGAGTGTTCACCTGCCGAGCGCAGCACTCCCACGCAAGTGGGAATTATCTCACAGGGAAAACACCAGGAACATGTACATTAGAAGCAAAGTGCTCTCCTCTGGATCTCCCAAATGTCATAGATGTGGCGAATGTGTTACAGGGGTGAAGAACAGTAGAGATGGATGGAGTATTATAAACGCACATTATACGACATAACATGAAATTATAACATGCTAATGTGATGGTGATATCCATTATGAATATAGCAGCATCGTCAATTTTGTCTCCCCCGTGTTGCTTTCAAATTCACAATGTACTGTATATCTTTTTCTGTTCTGAGTTTCTGGTCCAAGTTTCACTGTCCTTCGATATAACACATGGCAGTATGCCACATATGTAAATATGTTTGACTTGTTTATCCAATCGTATAGAAGACTGGAAAATCACCAATCAGCAGTGATATGCTACTAACCAATGAGATACGTTAGTTTTGCATCTTCTCTCTTTACCTCGCCAAAGAAGATACTGTATAAAACGTATCTACTCCCTCAAATAAACAGGGAAGTTTGGTCATACACAGGATGCTGGGGTGTGTCCTTATTTCTCTGTGTCAACGACATTCATCTGTGAGACGAGGCCGATCCCAGAAAACCACTAGTAGGCTGCAACATAATTTGGTGGAGAATATGGGCATGACAAGTGTCACTGAACTGCGGACCCTTGAGCAGACCAGTACTAAGAAAAAAACTCACCAAAAATCAGCCATGTCAAATATCCATTGCACCTAGCAGGAGGCTGCCAGCTCCACTAAGAGGCCCTCTGGGGGACGTCTGTCATTTGTGATGCAGGTATACGGTGCAGAGCAGCCCGCCTGATCTAATAGTATGGCCATGATCAATAGGCCGCAGTCTCACACTATGCATCATATATACCAGTGTGATAAGTATACCGGTCTATTGGTACAGCGCTTCCACAGGAGACCCGGAGTTCAAATAGATTTTCCTTTATTCTTAAAATGTATATCACAGTGGGCAGTACAACGCGTTTCGACCCTTTTAATGGGTCTTCCTCAGGTACAGTTATATAATTTCATAACACTTACATGTGCCTCCTTATATAGCTCATGCAGTGTCTGAGTTCAAGGGAGTGAGGGTTATCTCATTAGCTGATTGCTTTCAAGTGTGTGCATATCATTAGGATAGAGTTGCTCTGCATTGTCCATCAATTAACACTGCTCTAAATAAGTTTAAAAAAATAGTAATATAAAATATCTAGTGTTAATTGATGGATAATCCTTGTTAACGTTTCCTCAGTTGTCACCTACATCTGAGAGATAGGAGCCTGAGTGACTGTCTCTGAACCTCTCAAACCTGTGGACACATTCAAAAACTGATGTTGGAGGGACCAGAAAAGTGAAAGATATACTGTACCTGAGTTTGAAGGTGATGACTTTTTAGAGGCCACACTCTTACAAAAAAAAAGTATGCCATATAGCAGATATTCAGACATGGCTTTAATGATTTTCATACATATCATACATTCAATCAAAGATGTCACCATCAACAGTTTATTCATGCTCCAAGTATGGTAGTGACTTCCCCCAGTGGGGGCCGTGGGGTACTCGGACCCGGGTGGCGTGACCCGGGGCGTGGTCCCCAGTGGCCAGTCAGTAAAAAGAGACCCGAAGGTATCGGGATTAAAATGGGAAAACAGAAAGCGAAAAAAAAAATAAAATGAAAAGAGTTTATCATGACGCCACCTGTGGAAGGCGGCCAATAGGGGCCGCTGCTGCGGTCAGGGACCTCTGGGGATGATGAAGTTGCAGCTGTGATGGTTTTGCTTCCCACCGGAGGAGCGGGTCCCCAGGGCATCTGGAGTGGAAGGGAATCGGGGTGATGGAGAGCCAGCGGGGCTGAGCTGGCTGTAGGACAGGATCAGGACTACTCTCAGGCAGGCTCTGGCTGCCTGCGCAGAGTTCCACTCTACCACTCCTCAGGGGAGAAATAAACAGTCTGACACGGTGCTGAGTTTCAACCCAGTTTTCTGAGTTGTCTTCCACACGCAACCCAGTTACAGCTCAATACTGTAGCGGCCCAGGTAGTCCTTAGCAACCAGGATGGCTTGTCCAGTTCACCCCTTTCGTGTGCCTTCCCTCACGGGCCAACCGGATTTTGTGGTTGGAGCTTGGAGCTTCCTCACCACCTTTCAGGGCCGAGCCCCTGTTTCTCGCCCTGCCCCTCCGCTTTAGTTCAGATTCAGGCGCACAGGTGGATCGCTCACTGCCCGTGCCCCTATGGCTCCCTCTGCCTCCTCGTGGTCTCTGGCCTCAGGACGAGCCACAGCATTGCTCCTGTCCTCCGGGTCCTTTTTCTCTGTCCTCTCCTCACCTGACCTCCTCCGACTGTTTGCCACTTCCTGTGGTGTTTTCCCTTTGTCCCTTTCCTTTATCTGACCACTTCCTGCTCTCTGTCCACCCACCACGTTTCTCCCCCCCATCCCACAGGATGCCTGAGCCGTCCCACTACCTGGGTTCACCCGCTCTCCCTAGGAGCGGGTGTGTTTGTAGGTGACTGGACTTACCAAACCTGGTTGCCGCAGATGGGAATACTACCCCCCGGTGTGGGTGCAGTACCCCCTTAGTGGCGACTAGACAGCTGGGGCAACACAGTAGACCACAAACAGACTTGTTCCATCATTTTTGAGAATGCACACAGATACTAGGTGTTCGGAAGGGTGTCCACTCAGTTCTTTAAACAATATACAATATCAAATTCCCATTAACTCCACAATGGGCTACTTTTAATATACTATCGTAGAAGAGGCAAACAAAACATCCTGAAATGTATAAGAGCAAGTCTTTTAATTTGGGCCTCAGCCACCAGGAAAAGCATTTTGCATAACTGGTAAATTCAGAATCAACCTCATTACATTTTATACAAACAAAATTGATGTTTCTTTTCAAAACGGATTGGTCGGATGCACAGATAAACAAGGAATAACCTGACTAAGGGCTCCTTTACACACTGAGACTTTCCAGCGATCCCACCAGCAATCCGACCAGCGATCCGACCTGGCCGGGATCACTGGAAAGTCTTTCTGCAGTCAGTGCTGAGCTGTCAAACAGGCAGACTCACCAGCGATCAGTCAGCAGCGACATCGCAGGTAACCAAGGTAAACACCGGGTAACTAAGCAGCGCGCTGCTTAGTTACCCGCTGTTTACCCTGGTTACTAGCGTCCTCCTGCTTACAGGCTAGGCTAAGCAGGAGGACGCTGGTAACCAGGGTAAACACCAGGTAAGTAAGCAGGGCGCGCTGCTTAGTTACCCAGTGTTTACCCTGGTTACTAGTGCCCAGCGTCTAATGTGTAGCGCTGGGCACTGGCTGTGAGGTCGCTGGTCGTTGGTCTCTCACTGTCACACGCAGCGATGCGTGCTGACCAGCGGGAGACCAAGGACCAAAAAATGGTCCTGAACGATGTGCAGCGATCAGCAACCTCACAGCAGGAGCCTGATCGCTACTACGTGTCACACACTGTGACATCGCTGAAGAGGTTGCTATTATGTCACAAAACCTGTGACGTTTCAGCGACATCGCTAGCGATGTTGCAGTGTGTAAGGTACCCCTAAGAAATTCTTTGAGACATGGTCTTTGTTAATCCACACTTTGCTTACAGACACAATAGACTAAAATCCCACTTCGAGCACACTTTGTGGTATTCACTCAAAGTTCCTCAAGGACACACACCAATTCCATGATATAGCTAAACTACTGGGTCCCACGCAACGGAGGGAGGTTTGGCGTTACTTCATAATGTTTTGAAATGTCTTATTTGCCTTATGATGATATGTTATTATCTATAAATGTGAAAATCAATAAAAAGAATTAAAAAAAAATAATGTTGGCAGGTTATCAGTTCAACCTGTCCACATACGATGAAACCCAGATGCCAAATAGGTTTGTATATGCAGCTACCCTTTAAACTCTGCCGCAAACTCCCCTGACATCTATTCCACCTCCATGCAGACTGTCATTCAGTCTTGGATTCCGAAGAATTCCTCGCTTGTCCTACTGCAGTATATCCATGATATGTTGCTGTGCTGTAGTGATTCATCAGTTTGTGCTGCAGAAACTTTGTCTTTGCTCATTTCCTTGTGCAAATGAGAATAAAGCTGACCCCTCTACAGTGTTACAGCCCTTGAGATATTTGTACACGGTTTTGCAACTGGGGCACTTATACAACTTCATGGTTGTAAAGCAGCATCCAGTCGCATACTCATCTTTGACAGTGGCTTGACTCAGGCCTGACAGTGTAGCCAAGGCTACGTGCTACAGATCTGTGGATGCAGCCTCTGAACTCATACAGAAAACTAAGACCTAATTCGACAATACTCCAGATCCTACTTTAAGTTTCAGCACTGCTTCATTCTATAAAACTTAAACATCTCTCCCAATCTCACATTACCAAGTATGAGATAACATTCATCAGCTCCCACGTCACGATCCCATGTTGTATGGTTCTAAATCCTGTAATCCTCTTACCTGTGGATTTAGAAAAGAAAGGGGCTGAGATACAAGGATGCTAGCAATGCAACACTTGTGGCATGTACCACAACGTTTGTCCTATTATTGTAAAGAAGTGTTACTTGCTGAGACAGACCAGTTTGTTCTGTTACTGAAGTTCATAGCATATCCCTGATGCTGAGTCATCTGTCAGGAATGATTTAGTGAATCCTGCTTTGAGCGGGGGGTTAGCCCAGATGACCCAGGAGGCCCCTTCACACTATGTCCCAGGAGGTCCCTTCACATGATGACCCAGGAGGTCTCTTCACACGATGACCCAGGGGGTCCCTTCCAACTCCACAATTCTATTATTCTATAAGTATTTTGTAGATGGCTCCAGGTGAAGGAACAAGGACACTCTGTCACCGGGTATGCAGTAATCCAAGATGGTAATGTACTCACATACAAAACCACTCCCTCGCTCGATGGCTCTATGCAGGAAGCAGAGTTGAAGGTGTTCTCTAAAACATGTACATTAGATAGAGGGTTGAGACCAGAGTAGCACTTGATTTGGGGATATATTTGAAAACTATGAATTTTCTGGCTTGTTTGTGCAAACCAATTAAAAACTATGACCTGACGCTGTGCAGAAATTGTTGGAGGTCTTGGAGCTGCCAATGGAAGTAGCCATAGTCAAAGTACTTGAAAGCACACACTTGTGTTCCTCTGTTTACACCTGTAGCCCCAGAGCTATCGCTCATAAAGCAGTTGTTGCAGGCACAGATAGCACCTCAAGACAAAAAGGTATGGTTGGAGATGGGTGCCAAAGAAGGGAATACAAATCCAAAGGAGTAGTGCTTGGCTGATCCGCGCTGCCATCAGGATGAATAACAAAGAACACAGGGCTTCTTATAATGCTGCTGCTTAATTTCCTACGCGTTTCGGTGCTGTCCCAGCACCTTCCTCAGGTTATACCCCTGAGGTTGGTGCTGGGACAGCACCGAAACGCGTAGGGGGTAAAGCAGCAGCATCATCATAAGAAGCCCTGTGTTCTTTGTTATTCATCCTGATGGCAGCACAGATCAGCCAAGCTGTACTCCATTGGATTTGAATACACCACCACTATACACGTGGAAGTGCGGATCCAGCGGCAGCTGTCCAGGTGAGCATACCGGTTGTGGGTCAGCACAACCTAACCAGGTGAGCGTACACACCCACAGATAATGATCTTATTTAAACGATAAGACCCATTTGTGCCTCCTTTGTCTCTCTCCATTACTAGATAAAGGAAGGGAATAGACTCTGGATGGTAGAAATTAGGGTTTGTTTAACCAGAAACCTGTACCCCATGATGGCTAAATTGTCAGATGGCCCCACACACTTGTCAAAGGGAGCCATGTACTCCCTAGACTGGAGACGTTGGTTAACCCAAGGGTTTCAGAAACTCTTTGCCAATTATGTTTAGGAATATCTCAATTGTGCCAGATAATGTTGTTTGCACCCAAAGTAGGCACACTCCCAAACCTTTGTACTAATTTTAGAGACTGCAAGTGGATTACATACAGATACCCAAGGTAGGCACATATGAGTATGTCCTCGTTACTATTTACCTGTCTTATAGCTTCACCGACTGAGTACAGAATTGCATGATTGTCAAAATTGCATTCACATGTTTTCTTCAATAACAGACCCTAACTCCTTAGAAAGTAGCCATACAAAAGTCCCTGGAGATTGGGTAGTTGTAAAGAGGCATTTGTGAAAACCATTCAAACCAAGGTTTGATGGGTCCTTTCAAGTCCAGTTGACCACATCTACAGCAGTCTTTCTCGAAGGAAGACCAGTTTAATGGGGATGTCACACGCGTCAATATCGCTGTCAATATCGCTGCTGCACATGACGTTGCAGCGATATTGACGCGTGTGACAGGGCGTTTCAACCAGCGATAAGTCGCTGGTTGATGGTCGTCAGGTTTTAGAACCTGTTCTAAAACCTGACGATGGTCGCCCGGTGGACACGCAGCATCGCTGCATGTAACACCGGGAGATGAGCGAGAAGCCAGCTTCCAGCGCCTCTCAGCAAGCACTGGAAGTTGGTCTCCAAGGTAAACTGCGGGTATCTAGGCCAGTGTTTCCCAACTCCAGTCCTCAAGGCACACCAACAGGTCATGTTTTCAGGATTTCCTTAGGATTGCACAGGTGTTAGTTTAATCACTTGCACAGGGGATAATTCCATCATCTGTCTAATGATAAGGAAATCCTGAAAACATGACCTGTTGGTGTGCCTTGAGGACTGGAGTTGGGAAACACTGATCTAGGCAGTGCGTGCTGCCTAGATACCCGATGTATACCTTGGTTACCAGACTTCTCCGCTCCCCGGCTGGTATCCTCCAAGGTACACAGCGGGTAACTGCACGCGCAGCCTAGATACCCGCAGTTTACCTTGGAGACCAGCCTGCTCCCACTTACCGCAGCCTGGCAGCGGGAGCAAGACATCGTGGAAACGATATTTAAATCATTTCCACGATGTCGCTGGTCCACTCATTGCTGGTGAGTCCGCCTATGTGACATCTCACCAGCGATCAGCCTTCAATGTCGCCAGCGATGAGATCGCTGACGACATTGACGCGTGTGACGGCCCCATAAGTCACCCTGCACCTGACCAAGGATGATTGGTGAAGTACGGTACTTCTTTGCATTCTTATTGTATATTTGTGTTTTGTGGACAGTAAAAAGTGACCACTGGACCATGGGGAAGATCATAAACCTAAAATCCCCACCACCAATAAATTTATAAAGATGCATGAGCCTATTGCCAAAAGACTAATTAACTGTTGGCTTTACACTCAGGCACTTCTGTTATCTAAAAGGATGCCATAAATTGCTGTACCTTTTACCTCTGAGGAATTATTCACCCAGACTTGTGCTAATGACCTGGTAAATTATACTATGCAATCTGATAGGGGTGGAACAAGACAGTTGTCCCTCTCAAGGTGACTTGGTCCCAAGCATCATGGTAGGTAATGCATACGGGGAACCTCTACACATTTTTTTCCCATTATTTATTTTACACACTATGATGGCAGGTTGGTTGCCGTGCACTAATGTATATGGCATCCAAGCGCCGACACCAGTAAAGATTGGGTGGGTGCAGTTTGAGTGCAACAACCAATCACAGATGCTCTCTCAGAGGGTGAGCGTCTGTGACTACCCGATGCACTTCAGTGCAGTGAATGTTCATGAAGCTTAATGAGTGGCCCTGGAAGCAAGCAGCAAGAGAACGGGAGACTGGTAAGCTCTGTCTATCTATCTTCTAGTGAGACCCACATGCTCAGTAGGCGTACCGGATACAGTTTTACCTGATTCGGTAAAATCAGATCCAGTGCCCATTGGGTCCGGTATTTTAACCACCCTAAAAAATGCAACACTTTGTGTTTCTGTAAGAGGTTAAAAAAAACATTTCTGCTGGATCTGGCAGAAATCGGATGCAACCGAATGCAAACACATGCATATGATAGCCAGATTACAGACTGCCACCTGAGCTAGGATAAAACTTCTAGAAAAGAAAAAGTACACATTGTCAAATAACACAAAAAAAAGAAAATAAAGAGGAAATCTAGGAAAGTTACCATTAGAAAGGCATAAAGGAAATAATGAATAAGGCACACACATAAAAGTCAATATAAGAACCATTTTTACTGTAGTAAAAAAGCATAAAAACATGGATGAATTGGGACCATTGCATCCACAACACGTTTTACAATAATTGTATGATACCTCCAGAAAGCAGCTTCGTCATTGTTTTTGCACGTTTTTATGTATTTACTAGCTGTGGTACCCGGCTATGCCCGGGTTAATAAATAACTGATGTTAGCTATAACAAAATAGAATTTGAATATGTCATATTAATGACCTGTAGGAAAATAGAAGCTGAGCTGTGATTGATTGCTATAGGCAGCCTAGTAAATCTCCAGCCAACAGTAAACCCTCCCCCTGGCCGGGCAGTATATATTACCTCACACATACACATAATAGACAGTTCATGTGACTGACAGCTGCCTTAATTCCCTATATGGCACATGTGTTGCACATTGGCTGTTTTTAATCAGATGTTTATTTTTGGAAATTAAAGATACAAGATGTATGAGGCGAGTTGTGTGAGGTGATTTGTGCACATCTGTGTCTGTCTGTGTGGTGTGTGTCCCTGGGGTGTGTGTGTGTGTGTGTGTGTCTGTGGGGTGAGTGCATGTGTCCCTATAGGATGTGTATATGTCTCCCTGTGGGGGGGGTCTGTGTGGTGTGTGTGTCTCTCTGTTGTGAGTGTCTCTTTGTGGTGTGTATGTGTGTGTCCCTGTGGGGTGAGTGCATGTGTCTCTATAGGGTGTGTATGTGTGTGTGTCCCTGTGGGGGGGTCTGTGTGGTGTGTGTGTGTCTCTTTGTGGTGTGTGTCCCTGTGGGGTGAGTGCATGTGTCCCTATTGGGTGTGTATGTGTGTGTGTCCCTGTGGTGGGGGGGGGGTGTCTGTGTGTTGTGTGTGTCTCTTTGTGGTGTGTGTGTGTCCCTGTGGGGTGAGTGCATGTGTCGCTATGGTGTGTGTGTTCCCGTGGGGGGTTTGTGTGTGTGTGTGTCTGTGTTGTGTGTCTCTTTGTGGTGTATGTGTGTGTTTGGGTGCGTGGTGAGTATCCAATGTTGGGGCTGCACCTTAGCGACTATACACTCGCTGTTACTCTTTGTGTGCGTGTGGTGTGTATGCATGTCCCCGTACGTAGTGAATATCCCATGTTGGAGCCCCACCTTAGTGCCTATATGCTGGTATATGCTGTTAGTCTTTGGCGCTGTCATTAAGCTCCTCTCATTCACAACTGTCAACAGGTAACTGTCACTTTTTCCCCATTATGTAGATAAGGGCAAAATTGTTTGGTGAACTTGAACGCACATGGTTAAAATTTCGCCTCACAACATAGCCTATGACGCTCTTGGGGTCCAGACGTGTCACTGTGCAAAATTTTGTGGCTGCAGTTGCGATGGTGTAGATGCCAATCCCGGACATACATACACACATTCAGCTTTATATATTAGATTACATTTTTGCTGCTTCTTTCTTTATATGTAGCTTACCAACGTGTATGTGACCTGAAATGTTGCAGCACTTCTCTATATGCAGTGTTAAAGAGAAATTGTCTTCAGGTTTTTGTTAAGTAATTTGAGGACAGCAGGAGGTTGAGGCTGAGACACAGATTTCAGGGGTTGTCACTTATTACACTGTGTGTTGCTCCTTCAATACTATAAAGGTTTATCAGCAGGAGATTATCATTGCCCAGACAAGGGGTCCTCTTGAGACCTGGTATAACCCCACACCCAGCACTGATTAGCAGTTTACTGTAAATATGCAAGGTACATAAAAAGCTCATAATCAGTGGTGTTCATCTGTATTGTAAGTGGGATCAGTTGTGGTGTGGGGGTCAGATGTCGTGTGGGCAGGGTCAGCTATGGTGTGAGTGGGGTCAGCTGTGGCTTGGGTGGGGTCAGTGGTAGCATGAGTGTGGTCAGCTGTGATGTGGCTGTGGTGTGAAGGGACAGCTGTGGTGTGAGTGGGGTTTGCTGTGATGTGGGTGTGGCCATATGTAGTATAGACTGGGTCAGCCGTGGTGTAAGTGGGGTCAGCTGTGGTTTGGCTGTAGATAGCGGTAACATGAGTGGGGTCAGCTGTTGTGGTGTGGGGGGGGGTTCAGCTGTGATTTGGGAGTCAGCTGTCATGTGGGCAGGGTTAGCTGTGGGCAGGGTCAGCTGTGGTGTGAGTCGGATTAGCTGTACTTAATGTGGTCAGATGTGGTTTGGGTGGGGTCAGTGGTAGCATGAGTGGGGTCAATTATGGTTTGGGTGTGGTCAGCTGTGATGTGGGTGGGATAAGCTGTAGTGTGAGGGGTTAGCTGTGATGTGGGTGTGGTCATATGTGGTATGGGCGGGGTCAGCCGTGGTGTGAGTGGGGTCAGCCATGTTTTGTGGGGTCAGCTGTGGTTTGGGTGTGGTCAGCTGTGATATGGGTGGGGTCAGCTGTGGTGTGAGTGAGGTCAGCTGTGATGTGGGTGTGGTGAGATGTGGTATGGGCAGGGATAGCTGTGATGTGTGGGGGTCAGCAGTGGTTTGAGTCGTGTCAGCTGTTTTGTGGGGTCAGTTGCGGTTTGGGTGTGGTCAGATGTATGGGCGGGCTCAGCAGTGATGTGGGGAGTCAGCTGTGATGTGGGGTCAGCTGTGGTGTGGGCAGGGTCAGGCATGGGCAGGGTAAGCGGTGGTGAGTGGTGTCAGCTGTGCTTTGTGGGGTAAGCTGTGGTTTGGGTGTGGTCAGATATAGTATGGGTGGGGTCAGCTGTGATGTGGGTGTCAGCTGTCGTGTGGGCAGGGTCAGGCATGGGCAGGTTAAGCTGTAGTGTGAGTGGGGTCAGCTGTGCTTTGTGGGGTCAGGTGTGGTTTGGGTGGGTTCAGTGGTAGCATGAGTGTGGTCAGTTGTGATGTGGGTGTGGTCAGATGTAATATGGGCAGGGTCAGCTGTGATGTGGGGCGTCAGCTGTAATGTGGGTGTGGTCAGATGTAGTGTGGGGTCGACTGTGGTACGGGAGGGGTCAGATGTGGTGTGGGTGGGGTCAGATGTGATGTGTGTGAGGTATGCTTTGTAAACTCTGCCACATCGAAAAACTGTCAGAAGCATTGCACCCAGTAACCTAAGTGATACATTACTGGAATCAGGGTCTTCTTTATGCTGCTCTCAGATGAGGTAGCAAAAACATACTGACAGATTCCTTTTAACCTTGTATTTAAACAGATCTAAATAAAAACCCTAAAGAAGGAAATCCAGAGCCTATCACTGTCTTCCTCAAGTATTTAAGCTGTTGGAGCGCTTAAGTGTGGTTACATTAACAATCCAGAAGGTTGTAAATTTATCAACCAGTAAGAAGAAATATCTCACCTTCTTCATCTGTGCGATCTCTACAGCGATCCAAGATTATACATGATATATCAATACATACAAATATGCAAACACCAGGACACCGAGAAAACATGAACCATGCCAAAATTCACAAAAACTTGAAAGATTAACAAATATGGTAAACACAAAAAGCAGTACAATATATAAAGAGTAATATGTATCATCAGGAGTACTCCCAGTATCTTTGTACCCTTTAAACACACATATGTACACAAATGTTTCTGCATTCAAAGATATAATTAATATTAAATGATCATACCAGCACAGTCATCATAATTATGCTATCATGCATAACACTGCGCAGATACAAATCATCAGTAACATCCATACACTCAACATAACATTACCCGAGTACAAGTCATCAGTTATGTACATCCATACACCCTACATTACACTGCCCGGGTACGAGTCATTAGTAACATCCATACACCCTATATAACACTGCGCAGATACAAGTCATTAGTAACATCCATACACCCAATATAACACTGCCTGGGTACAAGTCATCAGTAACATCCATACACCCTACATAACACTGCCCAGATACTTGTCACTAGCAACATCCATATACCCTACATAACACTGACCAGATACAAGTCATCAGCAACATCCATACACCGTACATTATACTGCCCGGGTACGAGTCATTAGTAACATCCATACACCCAATATAACACTGACCAGGTACAAGTCATTAGTAACATCCATACACCCAATATAACACTGCCTGGGTACAAGTCATCAGTAACATCCATACACCCTACATAACACTGACCAGATACAAGTCATTAGTAACATCCATACACCCTACATAACACTGACCAGATATGACTCATTAGCACCATCCAAACACCCTACATAACACTGCCCGGGTACAAGTCATCAGTAACATCCATACACCCAATATAACACTGCCTGGGTACAAGTCATCAGTAACATCCATACACCCTACATAACACTGACCAGATACAAGTCATCAGTAACATCCATACACCCTACATAACACTGCCCAGATATGACTCATTAGCACCATCCAAACACCCTACATAACACTGCCCGGGTACAAGTCATCAGTAACATCCATACACCCTATATAACACTAACCAGGTACAAGTCATCAGTAACATCCATACACCCTACATAACACTGACCAGATACAAGTCATCAGTTACATCCATACACCCTGCATAACACTGACCAGATACAAGTCATCAGTAACATCCATACACCCAATATAACACTGACCAGGTACAAGTCATCAGTAACATCCATACACCGTACATAACACTGCCCGGGTACAAGTCATCAGTAACATCCATACACCCAATATAACACTGACCAGATACAAGTCATCAGTAACATCCATACACCCTACATTACACTGCCCAGATACACGTCATCAGTAACATCCATACACCCTACATAACACTGACCAGGTACAAGTCATCAGTAACATCCATACACCCTACAAAGCACTACTTAGATACAAGTCATTAGCAACATCCATACACCCTACATAACACTGCCTGAGTACAAGTCATCAGTAACATCCATACACCCTACATAACATTACCCGAGCACAAGTCATCAGTTACATCCATACACCCTACATAATACTGCCCAGATACAAGTCATCAATAACATCCATACACCCAACATAACACTGACCAGATACAAGTCATCAGTGTCATTCATACACCCAACATAAGACTGCCCAGATGCAAGTCATCAGTAACATCCAGACACCGTACATTATACTGCCCGGGTACAAGTCATCAATAACATCCATACACCCTATATTACACTGCCCAGGTAAGAGTCATTAGTAACATCCATACACCCTTTATAACATTGCCCAGATACTTGTCACTAGCAACATCCATATACCCTACATAACACTGACCAGATACAAGTCATCAGTAACATCCATACACCCTACATAACACTGACCACATACAAGTCAAAAGTAACATCCATACACCGTACATTATACTGCCCGGGTACGAGTCATTAGTAACATCCATACACCCTTTATAACACTGCCCAGATATAAATCATCAGTAACATCCATACACCCTATATAACACTGCCCGGGTACAAGTCATTAGTAACATGCATACACCCTACATAACACTGACCAGATACAAGTCATTAGTAACATCCATACACCCAACATAACACTGACGAGGCACAAGTCATTAGTAACATCCATATACCCTACATTACACTGACCAGATACAAGTCATTAGTAACATCCATACATCCTATATAACACTAACCAGGTACAAGTCATCAGTAACATTCATACACCCTTTATAACACTGCCTGGGTACAAGTCATCAGTAACATCCATACACCCTACATAACACTGACCAGATACAAGTCATCAGTAACATACATGCACCCTACATTACACTGCCCGGGAACGAATCATCAGTAACATCCATACACCCTATATAACACTGCGCAGATATACATCATCAGTAACATCCATACAACCAATATAACACTGCCTGGGTACGAGTCATTAGTAGCAACTATACACCCTATATAACACTGCCCGGATACAAGTCATCAGTAACATACATACACCACACATAACACTGCCCAGATACAAGTCATCAGTAACATACATACACCACACATAACACTGCCCAGATACAAGTCATCAGTAACATACATACACCACACATAACACTGCCCAGATACAAGTCATCAGTAACATACATACACCACACATAACACTGCCCAGATACAAGTCATCAGTAACATACATACACCACACATAACACTGCCCAGATACAAGTCATCAGTAACATACATACACCACACATAACACTGCCCGGATACAAGTCATCAGTAACATACATACATACATACACCACACATAACACTGCCCAGATACAAGTCATCATTATTTCTTAGAAATGACCCCCACATTTAGAAAAAGAAACGTGTCAATTAGAACAGAACTTCTAAGGTGACTTTTCTTATTCTTTCGATTGGGGAAATCTTGGTCTTTGGAAGGTGAAGTTTAAGGATCTGCTGTATTTTCAGGACAATACAGTTACATCTGAGGAGAGTTACAGGTATCTTCACGATGCAGTTACAACTTACCGCAAGATTCCCCCAAATTTTATCTTAGACAACAAATGACATGTCCACACATTGAAACCAGCACGAAACAAAGGTCACCAGCAGGCGATGTGTAACGCCCCAAGACACTTGCTGCTTTTCCATGGCTCCTGTGAGTGCACCCACGAATTTCACCTTTTTCTGCAGCCAGACTCTGGAAGCTGAACACGCACTGCAACATCTGCAGCCATAAGGAAGGTAAATGTGAAGTCACCGGTCATCTTAAGTGACGGGGTCTCGGGGTAGATTCAGCTGTATAGATTCTCCACCAGTACTAAATTTAGCAGCCGGCCCATTGCCCTCCATCGTGAACAGTTTGCACATTTTAGAATTTTCGTGCACAGGAGAAGATTTCCGTGAAGACACGGGAGAATTAGTGGGACTGAGCTGCACTGCGGTGGTGTCCTGAACCGTGTGCTCACTTGTCTCAATCTCAAAGGCTGCATTGCCTGGCTTAATAAAACCTATATTAGACCCTGGCTTACATTTCCTGCTGCCATGGGCAGGGGGTCTCCGGCTACAGATACAGCAAGCACCAAAAAAGCCAAATGCGACTACTAATAAAATGGGTCCAATTATTATTGGTGGGTTGTTTACTGGTAGAAAGGTCCCAAAAGCAAAGGCACCAACCAAAGTAATGTTGATTCCAGCCAACATGATGCAGAGGCCGCAGGCACAGCAGAGGGCGGGGGACGGCAATCCGTGAGGACGGCTCTTCTTTTGCACAGGTTTCTGCGCCAGCGATGAGTTACTTTTGTCTGTGAACATTACGATTTGGACTTTGCTTGTTATACAATGAATTTTCCTGTCGTCCCTTCATGTGACCTGTGGAAATCATGAGGACAATGAATAATAATAAAGCTTAATGTGAACGACCAAGGAGGTTGGCAGTCCAGTAATACACTCATCAAGAAGAAGACCTCACCTGCACTCACGATACCCTGACAATGAATAATTAAGCTTAATGTGAACGGCCCAGGAGGTTGTCAGTTCAGTATTACACTCATCAAGAAGAAGACCTCACCTGCACTCACGATACCCTGACAATGAATAATAAAGCTTAATGTGAACGGCCGAGGAGGTTGGCAGTCCAGTATTACACTCAAGAAGACCTCACCTGAACTCACGATACCCTGACAATGAATAATAAAGCTTAATGTGAACGACCAAGGAGGTTGGCAGTCCAGTATTACACTCATCAAGAAGAAGACCTCACCTGCACTCACGATACCCCGCTGCCCACTCTTACCCTACACCATAGTCATAGCAGAAACTTAGAAGAATGGATTTGTCTAATTAGACTTCAGACTCATGAAGAGAAAGAAAAGAAAAAATCCTTCAAATTAGAAATCTTGTAGGAACTGTAGTGCAGCTGTGTTCACACTGTGCGGTAATAAGGCAGTGACCCAAGGAAAGTTCAACTTAAATGGCTTTATTTGCACAACTCACAACTTAAAGGGAACCTGTCAGGTGGTTTATGCCTCTCCAGCTATCACTGTCTGTACCTGCAGCTTTATAATACTATTCTAACCATCCCTGTCTGAGCTCAGAGTGTAATGTTAAAGGTGAAAAAAAGCATTTATACACTTACATTTCAGTCTACACCATGGAGGCGGGAGACTGTCCGCAGGATAATGTGTCATGTAACAATCATGTGACCATAGTGGGCGGATCTAAGCGAACAAACTTATGTTCTATTAGCTCCGCCTATTGTAGTCACATGGTTATGACATCACATCAGGTCTCCCAACATGTTCTAGAACAAGGCTGAAATGTTAACTATTAACCTGCCAAACAGTTCCCGTCCTCCAAGCTGGGGACTGACTGCCTCATTACATAAGGAAATGTAAGTGTATAAATGCTTTTTTTCACCTTTCACATTATACTCTGAGCTCAGACAGGGATGATTTGAATTGTATTATAAAGCAGCAGCTACAGACAGTGATAGCAGTGGAGGAATAAATTATTTAACAGGTTCCCTTTAAAAGCAAAAGATGTCCTCCAGATCGCAGCCGGGTTATCCACACAGTCCGTGTACATCTGTTTCCGTGGGAGACAGCCGCCCCGTTTCACTCTGCGGAGCGCCAGATACTTCGTCCTCACAGGCCTGTGTTGTGACTTCACACAGACCTGCCCTGCAGAGCTTTCAGCTCTGCAGCTTGCAAACAAACCACTGACCCCCCAAACCTTTGCAGAGGATTTTTAAATAGAATCTGTGGCCATTAGCCACATGCAAGACCCGGGATAGAGGGAGTGGACCATCACTCTATCCTGCAAGCACAGGCTTGCTTGTGATTGTAATGTACTCCAGTAGGTTCAATATCTTTCGGTGCGCATTCTGGGAGATACATATCGTCCCTCACATATGATTCCCCTCATTGACTTACATACCCCCCCATCCCCCTGTTCAAACTTGTGGGGCTGAACCCCGGACACCATACAGGGAGCTCGTGAAAGGGCATCCGCATTTCCCTGCGATTTCCTAGCCTGATGTTCCACTGAAAAACTTAAATTTTGTAGGGATAGGAACCATCGGGTTACTCGAGCATTCCTTTCCTTTGCATTCCTCATCTAGACCAGGGGTGAATGGTCCGTTACCAAACGAAACTATCGTTCAAACAAATAGTAGCT
This sequence comes from Allobates femoralis, assembly GCA_033576535.1. Lineage (NCBI taxonomy): Eukaryota > Metazoa > Chordata > Amphibia > Anura > Aromobatidae > Allobates > Allobates femoralis. The sequence goes on along the minus strand of JARQOC010000007.1, from coordinate 164,577,863 downwards.
TAAGGACTCCAAGGCCTATTTAATAGCCAAGCACTCCTTCTCCACTACGCTATAATTTTTCTCTGCCGGGTAAGTTTCCTGCTCAAGTAGGTGATCGGATGTTCATCTCCGTTCACCTCTTGCGATAATACAGCTCCCAGACCTACCTCTGAGGCATCCGTTTGCACAATGAAGGTCTTCTTGAAGTTGGCACTGATGAGTACCAGCTGTCCGCACAACGCCAACTTCATGGGCTGAAACACTTCCTCAGCTTGAGGATTCCAGCATACCATAACTGGCTTCTTACCCTTCAACAGATCGGTCAGAGCCGCCATTCTCCCGGCAAAGTTAGGTATAACTTTGTACCCGATGATGCCAAGGAACCCTCTCACCTGTTTAGTAGACACAGGCCTGGGCCAATTTTGAATGGCCTCGATCTTATTTATTTGGGGTTTGATTACCCTGCGGCCAATCACATACCCCAAGTACCGGGCTTCCTCGAGACCTATCGCACATTTTTTTGGATTAAATAGGAAAAGAAGATGGCGGCCGACTTTATTTGACCACGTGAATTACATCCAAGGGTGCAGGGAGGGAGGTGCTGAAGCGACGGTCACCGTTTCGCGGATAACTTCCGCTTCTACGGGCGGAAGTTATCCGCGAAACAGTGACCGTCGCTTCAGCACCTCCCTCCCTGCACCCGTGGATGTAATTCACGTGGTCAAATGAAGTCGGTTTATAACCAGGAAACACGAGTGCTGCCATCTTCTTTTCCTATGGATTACAGTCTGTACAGCTGGGGCCTGAGCAACGTGTACCTGGACACCATCTTGTCAAGTGAAGGATTAAACACAGGTCAGTGCCCGGTTTTACATCTTTACGATTTTTTTGGATTAGTTGTCAGCCCCGCAGCCCCGAATCCACTACTGACTGTACCTGAGACACGTGGGTCTGCCAATCAGTACTAAAGATGATATCATCCAAATAAGCGGATGCATACTTCTGATGAGGCTCCAAATCTATGTCCATCAGCCTCTAGAATGTAGCCGGGGCCCCATGTAACCCAAAAGGCAAGACGACATAGTGAAAGAGACCCTCCGGTGTTATAAAGGCAGTCTTCTCCTTGGCCGATTCTGTCAGAGGCACCTGCCAGTAACCCTTGGTTAGATCGAGTGTTGTGAAATGCTGGGCCTGCCCCATTCTCTCAATTAGCTCGTCCACCCGGGCATTAGATAAAGGTCAAATTTTGACACCTCATCCAATTTCCGGAAGTCGTTACAGAATCATAGCGATCCGTTTGGCTTGGGAATCAGCACAATGGGGCGAACCCATTCACTCCTGGATTCCTCGATTACTCCTAGTTTGAGCATTTGTTTCACTTCTGCAGCAATGGATTGCCTTCGGGCCTCTGGTACACTGTACGGTTTTATTCGCACCCTCACCCGAGGCTCAGGGACAATGTCATGTTGTATGACAGAAGTACGGTCGGGCAGTTCAGAGAATACATCCATATTCTGCTGCACTAATTTCCGAACCTCCCGCCGCTGAGGCTTAGTGAGGGCGCCACTTACTTTTACCTCTTCTTCGGCCCCCTCTGTTGGAGGTTCCCCAGACGACACGTCTGGGGTTGCCTCTGCAATCATACATTCCCGTTCCTTCCAGGCTTTAAGCAAATTGACATGATAGAGCTGTTTTCTCTTCCCGGGTTGGTATACTCTGTAATTTATTTCCACCACCTTTTCCCAGATTTCATATGGCCCCTGCCATTTGGCCAAGAGTTTACTCTCTGCAGTGGGTACTAAGACCAATACTCGATCTCCAACTTTAAAGGACCTGACAGTGGCCCTTTTATTATACGTGTGACTTTGTGCTCCCTGGGCATCCATTAGATGCTTTTTTACTATAGGCATGACCGCTGTAATCCGATCTTGCATTTTAGCCATGTGCTCAATTACACTTTTATGCAGAGTTGGTTGCTGTTGTCTCTTTGGCTACGTCTAGCATCCCCCTAGGATGCCTGCCGTACAATAGCTCAAATGGTACCTTTACACGCCGCCACAACAGGATGGATACAACCCGCTACAGGCTACAAATGTAGCTTGTCGCGCCAATATCGCCCGTAGTAGCGGCGTGTGAAGACAGGACGACACAGCCGGCTACAGATACCTCTGTATCCGTGCACTGCCCATAAACATATGGCTACATCGCCGATTGTAGCGAGCTGTATCGGCGTGTAAAGACGTTACGGAAGGGAACTCGGGACAGCCTGCAATGTAGCTAAGGCGTGACCCTGGCTCCGTGTTACCGCGCCCCATGTGCGATCATTGGTGGAAGCTGCTGCATGACGATTGGTAGTCGCTGCATAGGGAGGCATATTTAAGGAGCTGACGAGTCACACTACACAATCGCTCGAGCGTGCTGTATTACTCAGCCTCCTGCGATGCCTGGCCAATCAGGATGTTATTGCTTTGTCCTATCAGCGTACGGACGGCTCGTACTCTCAATTGTGGCACGCCTATGTGCTGTCCCTGCTGCACCAGGTCCGCCCATAGTAGCTGGTTATAGCGGTGTGTAATTGAGCTACAGATGGCTACTTGCGACACCCGGCGATGTAGCTAGCTGTAGATGTAGCGTGGCGTAGCGCACCTTGTGGCGGCGTGTAAAGAGGGTGCGGTTCCCGTTGGTAACCGTTCGGCTGTGCTCGTGCACGTGAAGTTGCCGTTGGTATCCATCCTGTTGTGGCGGCGTGTAAAGGTACCAAAAGGGTGAAAAACCCGAAGACGTCTGTAATACCTCATGGATGGCAAACATCAAATAGGGCAGTAACATGTCCCAATCCCTTCCATCCCTTGGAAACCACCTTTTAAGCATGGACTTATGGATTTTATTAAACTAGACTAACCCGTCGGTCTGTGGATGGTACACCGATGTGCGCAACTGTTTTATTTCCAGCAGCTTACATAGTTCCTTTGTCACTTTGGACATAAAAGGCGTCCCCTGATCTGTAAGGATCTCCTTAGGCAGCCCAAGGTGACAGAACATGGCAAACAGCTCACGTGTAATAAGCTTAGCCGAGGTGTGGCGTAGCGAAATAGCCTCTGGGTATCGGGAGGCATAATCGACGACCACAAATTTGTGCTGGTGGCCACGTGTGGACTTTACAATGGGCCCCACCAAATCCATCGCAATCCGTTCAAAAAGCTCCTCTATAACCGGCAGAGGTATCAATGGGCTATGGAAGCTAGTGATGTGTGTGGTCAGCTGATATTCCGGGCAGGATTCACAGTATCTCTGTACCTCTGCGTAAATCCCAGGCCAAAAGAACTGCTGCCAGATGCAATCTTGCGTTTTTTTAACCCTAAGATACCCCCAGCAGGTGGGTGTGGGCCATCTCGAGCACCGCCCGACGGTGTGACTGTCGATCTACTAGTTGTTCCACAACCTCATCCTGGATCTTGTCAACCCTGTAGAGTAAATCATGGTTAACCACCATGCGTGGAAAGACAGTCTCTGCCCCCGGTTGCTGATCACCCCATTTACCTCTATTACCCTTTCCCGTGCCCGGGTCAGGGTGGAATCCTGTAGCTGAGCTGTCCCAACCGCTTCCCGGGACACTTCCAGCTCTGGGATTAATGGGGTCTCCTCGGCCTCTCCTGACAATACTTCTAGGGAAACCTATCAGGGTTACACTCTGTCCCTAGGTTGGCGACCCCCTACGGCAGGTATCCCTGACTCAGGATCTTCGGGTTCTGCACTCGGACACATTTTTATTCGGGTAGGGTTAATCTTCCTCTCGCATAAGGGCCAAAACAATGGCAAGTCACTTCCCAGCACAATCCCATAAGGTGGAGTCTGTACCACTCCAACCACATGTTTTACCTCTCCACATGGAGTGGAAAAAGTCACCACCGCTGTCGGATACTAGCGGAGTTTGCCATGAATACTTATGACTCCAACCTTCTCGCCAGTGGGTTCCAACCCAGGGATCAATGACCCATGGATGAGGGTCACTAAGCTCCCGGAGTCTAAGAGAGCCTCTGCTCTATGACCATTGACGTGCACCTGGCACAGTTGGGGTTCAGTTGTTGGCACGACGGTGTCTGCGGTATAAACTGTGCTAGCATACATAGACATCCAACGTGTAAACCCACAGTCCATGGGTTCAGCAGTCAGGGGACAATAGGCAGCCACATGTCCTGGCCCTTGGCATCTCCAGCATCTCCCGACGGTGTGACTGTGGCACTACTAGTTGTTCCACGACCTCATCCTGGATCTTGTCAACCCTATAGAGTAAATCATGGTTGACCACCATGCGTGGAAAGACCGTCTCTGCCCCCGGTTGCTAAGCCACCCCATTTACCTCTAAGGGTACCTTTACACGCGGCAACATTTCTAGGAATTTCACTGGCAACTTACTGGTTGCAGTGAAATCATGGACACATTGTTCTATCTTGTTGCTGTGTACAAATGGAACAATGTCTCCATGATTTCACTGCAACCAGTAAGTTGCCAGTGAAATTCCTAGAAAAGTTGCCGCGTGTAAAGGTACCTTATTACCCTTTCCTGTGCCCAGGTCAGGGTGGGATCCTGTAGCTGAGCTGTCCCAACCGCTCCCCGGAACACTTCCAACTCTGGGATCGATGGGTCTCCTCGGCCTCTCCTGACAATACTTCTACGGGAAACCTATCGGGGTTACACACTGTCACTAGGTTGGCGACCCCCTACGGCAGGTATCCCTGATTCGGGATCTTTGGGTTCTGCACCCAGTTTTACCTCTCCGCACAAAGTGGAAAAGGTCACCTCTGCTGTCGGATACTAGCGGAGTTCGCCATCAATACATATGACTCCGACCTTTTCGCCAGTGGGTTCCAAAGCAGGAATCAATGACCCATGAACGAGGGTGACTAAGCTCCCGGAGTCCAAGAGAGTCTCCGCTCTATGACCATTGACGTGCACCTGGCACAGTTGGGGTTCAGTTGTTGGCACGACGGTGTCTGCAGTATAAACAGTTCTAGCATACATAGACATCCGATGTGTAAATCCACAGTCCATGGGTTCAGCAGTCAGCAGGCAATAGGCAGCCACATGTCCTGGCCCTTGGCATCTGCAGCACCTCATAGCAGTGATACCGCCAGTCCTTGAGACTAATCTAGGGGAAACTGGTCTACTGCCAAACTCACTCTGGGGTATCCCCTCAGCATGAGCTTGGATTTAACTGTCAACCAACAGAGGGACATGCGCCTTTTCCAATCTCCGGGGGCCGTCATGCCAGACGCATTGGGGCAGAGTCCTGTACAAAATCCTGGGTGGCTGTATACCACTCAATTAGGCTAACCACCTGGTCCAAGTTACCCGGGTCCCCTTGCCCCACCCAATGCTGTATAGCGGCTGGCAGAGTTCGCACCAGCCGGTCGACCACCACCCTCTCCACCAAAGGCCTAGAGACAAGATCTCAAGCTGGAGCCACCTTTTTACTAGCTGCAGCAAGTCAAATGCCTGAGTCCTGGCAGGACGAGTTACCACAAAGGTCCATGCAAACACCCGTTGGGCTCTCACATAGGTATTAACCCCCAGTTGGCAAGGATCTCACCTTTTAGCTTCCCATAGTCCTAGGCATCCTCCCGACTGAGGTCAAAGTAGGCCTTCTGCGCGTCGCCCATCAGGAACAGAGCCACCACTTCAGCCCATTGGTCGGCTTTCCCACTCCACTGTGCGATCATAGACAGTGAGGAAACCTTCCACATTGTCCTCCCGACTCAGCTTCCTCAATGCAGAGCGGACCCTGTCCCGGGCCTCACAACGTTCTGGGGTACTCGCAGGTGGCATGTCTCGCAGTGCCACAATCTGCTGTAGAAGCAGCTCATTGGTTTTCTGCTGCTGTTGGAACTGCTCCTGTTGTTGCCGCTGAGTAAGTACCAACTGCTTCAGTAGTTCCTCCTTGTCGTCGGCAGGAGTGAACTGTAGCTTTGCAGGCTTGATTACAGACATGCAGTCTTTGGGGTATGCCTTAGTTCACAGTGCCCGCATTCTCCACCATATTGTAGTGCAGCGGTGTTCACACTATGCGGTAATGAGGCAGAGACCCAAGGAAAGTTCAACTTAAATGGCTTTATTTGCACAACTCACAACTTAAAAGCGAAAGATGTTGTCCGGATCGCAGCCGGGTGATCCACACAGTCCGTGTACACCTGTTTCCGTGGGAGACGGCCGTGCCGTTTCACTCTGCGGAGCGCCAGATACTTCGTCCTCACAGGCCTGTGTTGTGACTTCACACAGACCTGCCCTGCACAGAGCTTCCAGCTTTGCAGCTTGCAAACAAACCACTGACACACCCAAAGCTTTGCTGAAGGTTTTTAAATGGAATCTGTGGCCATGAGCCACATGCAAGACCCGTGCTGGAAGTAGTTGACCGACCCTCTGTCCTGCACTCAAAAGCTTGCCTGTGATTGCAGTGCACTCCAGTGGGTTCAATATGTTTCCGTGCACATTCTGGGGGATGCATATCGTCCCTCGCATATGATTCCACTCACTGCCTCACAGAGCAAATAAAAACCCAGCAGTCTGAGCAATTAACAGGAGCAAGAACACAAGGTCTGAGCTCTGGATATCTCTGGGTAATGTAGATTCTGTCCTTATCACTGCAGCAATCAGCGTCAATCCCTCGGTGCCCATCTGCCATGGTCAGTAGGTACCTGTCCGCCATGGTGCCCATCTGCCATTGCCCGTCGGTGCCCGTTCGTCATTGTCCTTATTACTGCAGCAATCAGCATCCGTCAGTGCCCATCCACCATGGTCCGTCGGTGCCTGTCCGCCATGGTACCCATCTGCCATTGTCCGTCGGTGAATTCGCCATGGTCCATCGGTGCCTCTTCACCATGGTGCCCATCTGCCATTGCCCTTTGGTACCCATCCGCCATTGCCCGTCGGTGCCCATCCGCCATTGCCCTTCGGTCTGCCATTGGCCCATCAGCCATTGTCCGTCTGTCTGCCAGGTGAAGCATCAAGCCCTGGCATCACACTTTATTGAAAGCGTGTGATCCTCATACCTCTCGTCGTTTACAGGTACAAAGAGGGACAGACTATGCACTTGCACTGGGGGTCAGGGCATTGGATGAATTCTCCGCCCTTGGTTATCTCAAATATGGCTGAATTCTACGATTTTGGTGATTTTATTTCTCTCTAAGCTTCTACAAGGGTCTTGAGAAAAAATGGGTTGAAAAAAAAAACTGTTGCATTTTTAAGGGCAGAATCAAAGCTTTTCTATACTTTTAAAGCTTTAAAAAACGCAGCTTTACATCTGCACCAAACACACATCAAATAAGGGGGAAAAGTCATAAAATACATCAAGAATGTATTAATCAGAGGAGGTTGTTATGTCGTGTGATGCAGATCCTTCAGAAAGCAGACAAAGAGCAGCATTTACACTGTACAGTGCCAACCACTGAAGCCACTGTTCATTGACCACCGAGTCACCTTACAGTGTTGATCACCGAGTCACCGTAAAGTGTTGATCACCGAGTCACTGTAAAGTGTTGATCACTGAAGCCATCATGCAGTGTTGAACAGAGATGAGCGAGCATTCCTCGAACATGTTCGCCAATATCAATTTTGGTACAAACACGGACGATTCGGATTGATCCAGAACATTTTACTAGAAAATCGACAAACTCTGCTTTGTATGGCATCTGATCAAATGAAAAAAAAGCATTACTGCATTTGCAGTGAAGCTTTTCTTCTACCTTATGACTGTCTAGGATAATGAGTGGGACATGTCTGATGAAGGGAGGGGGTGGGGAGAGGTCCGAGGAGTATCGGACTTCATTTTTTTTCCAGGACTTACTTGTGTATGTCCCGGGCCAGCAGCCAATCAGGGTGCATAAACAATCCACAACTTGGAGACACAAGGGCTTGTGTCATTGGCTGCCTAAGTCACACATTCCTAAGAAGTGGCCATTTGTCATCGTCGCCACTGCCCCAAGTGAAGAAGATCACTTTCCAGGTGGTGGGTGTTTCAGGACCTACCTAAGTCTAACGTAAAGAGAAGGCTTCATTACAGCAAATACAGAGGAGTCACCACAAGGTATCAACCATTCATCAGCCTGAAAATAGAAAGGCCAGAGTAGACTTTACCAGAAACATCTCAAGAAGTCGTCCAGTTCTGGGAAAGCAGCACAGGACAGATAAGACTAATGGCCGCTTTACACGTCCCAACATCGTTTCGATATTGGATACAACGGCACGGGAACGCGCACTTTTTGGGCAGAATTCCAAGATCGCATAGGAGCTGTCACACAGGGAGATATCGGCAGGCAACACAACTGCGATGTATACGCCCCCTTGTACGGGCAAAGCAGGGAACGGCCATTTAACATGGGAGTGAATAGGGGAAGTTGTGCTCCAAATCGTTGTTGGGCTGTCACACAGCGCGATCCGGCCACAACGTCCATCCAATATTGGGCAGTTGGAGAGCCTGCTCATTTCTCTCCCGATATCGTTTTGGCATCGTTCTTGCATGGAATTCTACATTTACACCACACAACGCACGAACGAAATTGGTGCCAACGCACGAACCACGTGACTTTTAATTGAAGTTGGACGACGATATCGGGACGTGTAAAGCGGCCATAAGATCAACCTGAACCAGAACGATGGAAGAAAGTGTGCATAAGGCTTAGAATGGCTCTTCTTCCAGAGCACAGCACGTCCTGTGTAACACATGGCGCATACTGTGTTTGCCGAGCATGCAGGGTGTCCAATGGCTCTAGTAGTTATTGATGATGTGACTGAAGATAGAAGCAGCCGGATGAATTGTGAAGTGTAGGGCGAGACTTTCTGCTCAGATTCAACCAAATACGGCAAAGCTGATTGGACGACGCTTTACAGACAGACAGACAGAGACACAAAACATCCTGCGAAAGCAAAGAAGGGGAATATTCTGCAATGGCCGACACCTCACCAGATCTCAGCCCATCGAGCCACAATCACAGAATTAAGAGAAAACTAAGGGGAAAAAGAGCCACAAACAAGAACTGATCTCACTGTAGTAAAGGCGGCAAACCCTCGCTCCGGAGGAACCAGCGATGGTGACGACCACGGCCAAAAGACTTCAGTCATTGCTGCAGAGGAATCTCCACAAAGGGTTAAACATAAACATTTAATTTATGGGAGAGTTAGTTTGTCCAATTACTGTACTTCCGAGCCCCTGAAAAGAGGAAACTGTAGAAAAATGGCTGTAGTTCGTAAACGTTTCACAGGAGATTTGTGTTCAACCCCATTAATTAAACCTCAGTCTCCACTTCAATTACATCTCAGCTGTTTAATTTTCAATTAAAAGAAAAGTGACCTGCAGAGCTGAAATCACGAAGATTCAGTCATTGGCCAAAGATTTCTGGACCTCACTGTATATAATAGACTGGAGGATAATGAGGCAGTTCTGTATATATAAACAGTGGGTGAAATAAGTATTGAACCTGTCACCAATTTTCTAAGTAAATATATTTCTGAGATTGCTATTGATATGAATGTCTCACCAGATGTCAGTAACAACCCATCCAATCCTCACAGGCAAAGAAATCAAACCATAGATTTATGAGTAATAATGAGAAATAAAGCACTAAAAAGACGCACAATAGTGTTTATCTGTATCACACTACCTCCTCATCCCACCCTCTCTCTGTTGAAGTCCCACAAGGCTCTGTCCTGGGGCCCCTACTTTTCTCCATCTATACCCTTGGCCTAGGACAACTCATACAGACCCATGGCTTCCAGTTCCACCTGTACGCTGACGACACTCTGATCTACCTCTCTGACCCAGATGTCAACTCTCTGCTGTCCAGAATCCCGGAGTGTCTGTCAGCCATATCCTCCTTTTCTCCTTTAGCTTCCTCATCATCTTTCCTTCATCCCATCTTTCACCTTCACCACCTAATCTATCTACTATGGTATTACTATCGGCCCTGTAGGCCGATTAAAGGCTATTGAAGATTGGTTGGAGTGCTGCTGTCATTTTTTCGCATACTATGGTAAATGGCATCATGCTCTCTCCCACACCTCAAATTTGCTGCCTTGGAGTAACTCTGCCCTGTCCTTCAAACCACACATCCAAACTCTCGCCACATCCTGTCGCCTCTACCTCAAGAATATTTCCAGAATCCGTCCTTTCCTTAGCCCTCAATCTGCTAAAATTCTTGTACATGCCCTCATCATCTCCCGCCTTGACTACTGCAACATTCTTCTCTGTGACCTCCCTGCTAACACTCTTGCACCTCTCCAGTCTGTCCTCAATTCTCCTGCCTGACTAATCTACCTCTCTCCTGGCTACTCCCCTGTTTCTCCCCTCTGCAAATCCCTCCACTGGCTCCCAATTCCCCAATGAATCCAGTTCAAGCTACTAACACTGACCTACAAAGCCATCCATAAACTGTCTCTTCCCTATATCTCTGAACTAATCTCCCAATATCTTCCCTTACGTAATCTTCGATCATCCCAAGACCTCCTTTCCTCCACACCTATCCGTTCCTCACACAACCGCCACCAAGATGTCTCCCGAATATCCCCAATCCTGTGGAATCGGATCTTTCAGACGGAACCTGAAAACCTCTCTCTTCAGGAAAGCTTACAGCCTGCAATGACTGAGCCATCGCCCCACCGCCAGCGGAGCTGCCACCCCACCACCACCAGAGCTGCTGCACCCCTGACCTACTGTCTCCTCCCCATTATCCTATAGAATGTAAGCCTGGAGTCCTGTATGGTGAGAATGCATACGGAGCATGCATACAGGCCATGGAGGGGGGAGTGCAATACTTATTGTTTGTTTGTGAAGCAACTGTACCTGCTGATCCCAGCCTTTTCTGTAGCTCTCCACGGGTGGTTCTTTGCTCTCATCTGATAATTCTTTTCACCCCTCTGTATGTAATCTTGCATGGAGCACCTGGCAGTTTAGAAATTCTTCTGTAACCAATTCTAGCAGTATATTTTACAACAGGTTGTGAAGGTCTTGAGACATCTCACTGGTTTTACCCATCATGAGATGTTTCTTGTGTGGCACCTTGGTAATGAGACTCCTTTTTATCGGTCATTAGTTGAACCAGGCAGGATTGCTTTCTAATTACTGATAGATTTCAGCTAGTTTCAGGGTTTTTTGCACCTTTCTTTCTTCATGTGTTCAAAACATTTCTTATTATTACACGTAATTTCTGAACATCTATGGTTTGATTTCTTTGCCTGTGTGGATTGAATGGGTTGTTACCGATATCTGGTGAGAACGTTATTCCAAAAAGAAAGACCTTTGGAAATGTATTTGCTTAGAAAATTGGTGACATGTTCAATACTTATTACCCCCACTGTATATACTGACCCCACATTATCCTCCAGACTAATATATATATACTGCCCCCCCACATTATCCTCCAGACTATTATATATATATATATATATATATATATATATATATACTGTGCCACCATATTTTCCTCCAGATCATTATATATATATATATATATATATATATATATATATATATACTGACACCCCCACATTATTCTCCAGACTATTATATATACTGACCCCACATTATCCCCAAACTATTATATATATACTGACCCCACATTATCCTCAAGACTATTATATATATACTGACCCCACATTATCCTCCAGACTTTTATATAATATATTGACACCCCCACATTATCTCCAGACTTCAGTGTCTCCCACTCCCACACCTCCTCCTCGCCCTACCCTCTTTCTGTCGGAGTCCCCCAAGGTTCGGTCCTGGGACCCCTACTTTTCTCCATATACACTCTCGGCCTAGGGCAACTCATTGAGTCCCATGGCCTCCAGTACCACCTCTACGCCGACGACACCTAAATCTACTTGTCCGGCCCCGACATCACCTCCCTACTCTCCAAAATCCCACAATGCCTTTCCGCCATCTCATCCTTTTTCTCTGCTCGCTTCCTTAAACTAAACATGGACAAAACTGAATTCATGGTCTTCCCCCCAAGAAATTCCCCCCCACTTCCCAACCTATCCATCTGTGTCAATGACTGCGCCCTCTCCCCAGCCTCCGAAGCCAAGTGCGTCGGGATAATCCTTGACTCCTCCCTATCCTTCAAGCCCCACATCGAAGCCATCTCCACATCCCTCAGGCTCCAGCTTAGAAACATCTCACGGATCAGCTCCTTCCTTACCCACGACACCGCTAAAACACTTATTCATACCCTCATCATCTCCCGCCTTGACTACTGCAACCTCCTTCTCACTGGCCTCCCATCCGACTAATCCATCTGTCCCCCCGCTACTCCCCTGTCTCCCCCCTCTGCCAAGCCCTTCACTGGCTCCCCGCCTCCAAGAGATCCCAGTTCAAAATACTAACCATGGCATACAAAGCGATACACAACCTGTCCCCACCATACATCTCCGCCCTGGTCTCCCGATACCTGCCCTCACGCAACCTCCGCTCCTCCCAAGAACTCCTCCTCTTATCCCCCCTCATCTTTTCCTCGCACAACCGCATTCAGGACTTCGTCCGGGCATCTGCCTTACTCTGGAACTCCCTGCCCCAACACGTCAGACACTCTCCAACCCTGAGAAGCTTCAAGTGTCACCTGAAGTCTCACCTATTCCGTCAAGCCTACAACCTGTCATGAGACCCAGACGACCGCCCCCTAACTGACACACCCCAGCCTACTGTATCCCCACTCACACCTCGTAGACTGTGAGCCCTTGTGGACAGGGTCCCCACCCCTCCTGTACCTATATGTTCTGATTGTCTGGAGTTATTGTAATTGTGCTTGTCTCCCCTATCCTCATGTAAAGCGCAATGGAACCTAATGGCGCTATATAAAGAAATAATAATAATATATATATTTACCCCACATTATCCCCAGTCGATTATATATACACTGACCCCCCCCACATTATCCTCCAGACTATTATATACAGTTAGGGCCAGAAATATTTGGACAGTGACACAAGTTTAGTTATTTTAGCTGTTTACAAAAACATGTTCAGAAATACAATTATATATATAAGCGAGAAAAAAGCAGCCAAAAGAAAAGAACAAGAACGCCAACAGCCGGAATCAGCAGAAAAAGAAGGATCATCCCTTATAGTCAACTTGGCGGGTAAAACACTCACTAATGATCAAAGACTTGTGTTAGATAAGGGGATGAATTTTTGTACTAATTCTCATGTAAATTGGTTTGAGGTAGAAGCAGACTTGTATAAGTTCTTTAGGAATATCAAACTGAAGTACTGGTTTCATGATAGGATGACTATAATAAAACCAAGGTCTAGTGAGATAATGATGAGGGATTTGAACATAAAAAAGAAAAGTGATTTTACTCCAGACAGTGTACACCCAGTTATTGAAGCCTATATAGAAGCAGTCAAAAGGGATATAAAAAAGTTGAAGGCAAGACCAAGAGAGGGTTTTAAAAAACCAAACATTACAAAGGGAGAAATCCAAGCAATAAAAGAGCTGAGGGAAGATGATAAAATTATTATTAAGCAGGCCGACAAAGGTGGGGCGGTGGTGCTAATGGAAAAACAAGCATATATAGGGGAAGTGATGCGGCAGCTAAGTGACCAAGCAGTATATAGACAGTTGAGTACAGACCCCAAATTTGAAATTCAGAGAAACATCTCAAAGGTACTTGGAGAAGCAGAGTTGGCAGGAGTTATTGACGGAGAAATGGCGGATTTCCTATATATAGAACACCCAGTTACACCGGTGCTATATATCAATCCAAAAATACATAAGACCCTACAAAACCCCCCAGGTAGACCTATAGTGGCGGGAATAGGGTCCGTTTTTGAGAATATTGGGGTCTTTTTAGACAAGGTCATGAACCCCTTTGCCACAAACACGAGGTCATTTATAAAAGATACCAACGATTTCCTAAAAAAACTAAGAGGGGTGAAACTACAACAAGACAACCTGATACTTGTGTCCTTTGACATAGTATCGCTATATACTTCTATAGATCACAATAGAGGTATAGCAGCCGTAACAGAGAAGTTACAACAAACAGAATATAGCGATGCTGCCAAACAATTTATCATCGATCTCCTGGAAATTGTATTAAAACAAAACTATTTTCTCTTTGGGGATTCCTTTTTCCTACAATTGGCTGGGACCGCCATGGGCGCGAAAATGGCATGTGCTTATGCCAACACGGTCATGGCGGTCATGGAAGAAAACGTAATCTACGGCTCCCATCACTTTGCTAATGTAGTAGAGTGGTGGAGGTACGTGGATGATACGTTTGTAATATGGAAGGGCACAGAGACACAACTGGAAGAATTCTTTGAGTTCTTAAATTTAATAGATCCCACCATAAAATTCACTAAAGTGCAATCGGAAGATAAGATACAGTTCCTAGACGTATTGGTGAAGAAGCATGAAAGAGAGTTCAGTACGACACTATATGTTAAAAAGACGGATAAAAATAAACTTCTACGATACGATAGTCATCACCCAGCAGCCCTAAGGAGAGCGATACCAATGGGACAGATGCAGAGGGTAAAAAGGATTGTCAGCGAACAGACAGAATTAGAAAAAAAGCAAACCAGTTAATGAGTAAATTTGTAGAAAGAAGATACCCGAAGAAGCTGTTAGAACAACAGATGGAGAAAGTTATAGACAACAAGGGTGAGGCCATAGAGAAAAGGCAAAGGGAGAAGAGGATTCCATTAATAATAACCTATAATGAGGAAGCACCAGAGATAGACAAGATTGTAAAAAGGCATTGGCACATCTTAAGTAGCTGTATACCGGAGGTTGAGGAGTTCAACAATAGACCTATGACAGCGTATAGGAAAGGGAAAAATCTGAAGGATGCTTTTATTAGATCAGACATTGGCTCTATGAAAAAGAGTAGACAAACAACTCTGACATCGAGAGATAGAAAGGGGTGTTATCCGTGTATCTCGTGCATTGATTGTAAGTACATGCAGAAAGGTCCAAGTTTCACACATAATGGAGTCGAATATAAAATCAACCACTTCCTGACCTGTAATAGTGACCACGTGATCTACTTGCTGGAATGTCCATGCGGCCTCAAATATGTAGGTGAGACCACTTTAGAATTTAAAACGCGTTTTAACCAGCATAGACATGACATCAGAGCAAAGAGGAAAGACCTGCCAGTTCCAAGACATTTTGTAGAAAAAAATCACAAAGAGAGGGATCTGAAATTTAGATTAATCGATGCAATACCCCCACTCAGAAGAGGCGGAGACAGGACCAAATTATTGAAGATAAGAGAATTAGAGTGGATTTATAAACTAAACACTCTGAGGCCGTCAGGGATGAATGTTGAATACAAAATGAGTCTGACATTATAGAGATTTTGTAACAAAGTAAAGCAGGTAGTAAGGAAATCGGAAATAAACAAGAGAACCCTGATAGGAAAAGTAACTCGGACGTAAAAAATGGTACTTGTAGATAGAGAGCACTAGTCACAATAAAGGCACAAACTGTATACGAGTTTTATGATAATCAGATATTAATCACTTTTAGGTGTAATTTTGATGCACACTAGTATTCATATAGATGAATTTTAATGTATTTTAATATATTTATATGTTTTATTATTATTATTCATATTTTAGCCCATCTAATGATCCAGAGCAATGTTCCGGTAGAAAGCACAGCAAGGCAGAAACAGTGGCCGCTATCAAATTTGCAGAACAGACTATCTGGTTGACCTGTAGATGCCATGCACAAAGCACATGACGATAAGCACTTTAATTCTATACAATAACACAAGCATCTTATGGATGCAATGCATAGCACTTTAAATGTATGAAACTTCAGCACTTTAAGCACAAAAAAATAAAATAATGTGACTATATGATATGACTATGGTTTATTAATCATGGAACTACTAAATGGATAATCTAGGGTATCCCCAATAGTATAAGAAATCCTATTGACCCCAAGATCGGCATACATGGTGAGCGAGGGGGTTTCCTATCACCATGTAAGGCTGACACCTGACCGCAGTGGCATACACACTGTGCTTGGTGATTCATGGGCGAGGGATAATGACAAGTAAAATAGGGGAGACTAATAACGGTAACGATAGTTTTAAAATAAAATTAACGTATAGTCTCAAAATAGATTTTAGCATGTGCACATAGCACTTTTTGGATATAAGTGACCTGCACATACACAATTTTGCTCAATTTGCACAAACTACCAAGTGGACATTGACAATAAACACCGCTGAAATGCAAATGCAGGTGTAAAGGCATATAATGCGAGTCGCAAGATGGCGGACGCCGGATATCCGGTATCGCCATAGCGACGGTAAACTACTCAAATTGCACCGCGCATGTGCGGGCGATCTCATAGAGACGCTGGACACGTGCAATGGCGGCAGGAAAGCAAGTAGGAGAACTGTATGCTGCATAGGAGAGGGCGGACCAGGTGGAAGTCATTGCTGTGCAAGGTGATGAATATCGACATGTAAAGCAATCAAATAAGTATCAATATGGAACAGATAATGTAAATATATGATGTGGAAAATAAGGGCTAAATATAATGATATAAAAGGTGAATAAGTGTGCACTAGCACTGTTTTTGCACTAGAGGGCACTATATAGATAAAAAACAACTGAATGTGATAATTGGCAATTATGTGAGCATATGAAAATCAAGGGTATAAAAAACCTAGCCTTGACATTGTATAGCTGCTAGAGAAAGGGACAGGATCCCGAAACGTTGTCACCACCCACCTGATGGCCGAATAAAGGCGGTTGTTTCACAAAGAAGAGTGCTGCAGTCCTTTATTTGTATATTTGTATATATATATATATATATATATATATATATATACTGACACCCCCACATTATTCTCCAGACTATTATATATACTGACCCCACATTATCCCCAAACTATTATATATATACTGACCCCACATTATCCTCCAGACTTTTATATAATATATTGACACCCCCACATTATCTCCAGACTTCAGTGTCTCCCACTCCCACACCTCCTCCTCGCCCTACCCTCTTTCTGTCGGAGTCCCCCAAGGTTCGGTCCTGGGACCCCTACTTTTCTCCATATACACTCTCGGCCTAGGGCAACTCATTGAGTCCCATGGCCTCCAGTACCACCTCTACGCCGACGACACCTAAATCTACTTGTCCGGCCCCGACATCACCTCCCTACTCTCCAAAATCCCACAATGCCTTTCCGCCATCTCATCCTTTTTCTCTGCTCGCTTCCTTAAACTAAACATGGACAAAACTGAATTCATGGTCTTCCCCCCAAGAAATTCCCCCCACTTCCCAACCTATCCATCTGTGTCAATGACTGCGCCCTCTCCCCAGCCTCCGAAGCCAAGTGCGTCGGGATAATCCTTGACTCCTCCCTATCCTTCAAGCCCCACATCGAAGCCATCTCCACATCCCTCAGGCTCCAGCTTAGAAACATCTCACGGATCAGCTCCTTCCTTACCCACGACACCGCTAAAACACTTATTCATACCCTCATCATCTCCCGCCTTGACTACTGCAACCTCCTTCTCACTGGCCTCCCATCCGACTAATCCATCTGTCCCCCCGCTACTCCCCTGTCTCCCCCCTCTGCCAAGCCCTTCACTGGCTCCCCGCCTCCA
The DNA here is from genome assembly GCA_033576535.1 of Allobates femoralis. Taxonomy (NCBI): domain Eukaryota; kingdom Metazoa; phylum Chordata; class Amphibia; order Anura; family Aromobatidae; genus Allobates; species Allobates femoralis. The sequence goes on along the minus strand of JARQOC010000007.1, from coordinate 164,560,253 downwards.
AGAGATCCCAGTTCAAAATACTAACCATGGCATACAAAGCGATACACAACCTGTCCCCACCATACATCTCCGCCCTGGTCTCCCGATACCTGCCCTCACGCAACCTCCGCTCCTCCCAAGAACTCCTCCTCTTATCCCCCCTCATCTTTTCCTCGCACAACCGCATTCAGGACTTCGTCCGGGCATCTGCCTTACTCTGGAACTCCCTGCCCCAACACGTCAGACACTCTCCAACCCTGAGAAGCTTCAAGTGTCACCTGAAGTCTCACCTATTCCGTCAAGCCTACAACCTGTCATGAGACCCAGACGACCGCCCCCTAACTGACACACCCCCAGCCTACTGTATCCCCACTCACACCTCGTAGACTGTGAGCCCTTGTGGACAGGGTCCCCACCCCTCCTGTACCTATATGTTCTGATTGTCTGGAGTTATTGTAATTGTGCTTGTCTCCCCTATCCTCATGTAAAGGCCAATGGAACCTAATGGCGCTATATAAAGAAATAATAATAATATATATATTTACCCCACATTATCCCCAGTCGATTATATATACACTGACCCCCCCCACATTATCCTCCAGACTATTATATACAGTTAGGGCCAGAAATATTTGGACAGTGACACAAGTTTAGTTATTTTAGCTGTTTACAAAAACATGTTCAGAAATACAATTATATATATAATATGGGCTGAAAGTGCACACTCCCAGCTGCAATATGAGAGTTTCCACATCCAAATCGTAGAAATGGTTTAGGAATAATAGCTCTGTAATGCATAGCCTCCTCTTTTTCAAGGGACCAAAAGTAATTGGACAATGGACTCTAAGGGCTGCAATTAACTCTGAAGGCGTCTCCCTCGTTAACCTGTAAACAATGAAGTAGTTAAAAGGTCAGGGGTGGATTCCAGGTGTGTGGTTTTGCATTTGGAAGCTGTTGCTGTGACCAGACAACATGCGGTCAAAGGAACTCTCAATTGAGGTGAAGCAGAACATCCTGAGGCTGAAAAAAAAGAAAAAATCCATCAGAGAGATAGCAGACATGCTTGGAGTAGCAAAATCAACAGTTGGGTACATTCTGAGAAAAAAGGAATTGACTGGTGAGCTTGGGAACTTAAAAAGGCCTGGGCGTCCACGGATGACAACAGTGGTGGATGATCGCCGCATACTTTATTTGGTGAAGAAGAACCCGTTCACAACATCAACTGAAGTCCAGAACACTCTCAGTGAAGTAGGTGTATCTGTCTCTAAGTCAACAGTAAAGAGAAGACTCCATGAAAGAAAATACAAAGGGTTCACATGTAGATGCAAACCATTCATCAATTCCAAAAATAGACAGGCCAGAGTTAAATTTGCTGAAAAACACCTCAAGAAGCCAGCTCAGTTCTGGAAAGGTATTCTATGGACAGATGAGACAAAGATCAACCTGTACCAGAATGATGGGAAGAAAAAAGTTTGGAGAAGAAAGCGAACGGCACATGATCCAAGGCACACCACATCCTCTGTAAAACATGGTGGAGGCAACGTGATGGCATGGGCATGCATGGCTTTCAATGGCACTGGGTCACTTGTGTTTATTGATGACATAACAGCAGACAAGAGTAGCCGGATGAATTCTGAAGTGTACCGGGATATACTTTCAGCCCAGATTCAGCCAAATGCTGCAAAGTTGATTGGACGGCGCTTCATAGTACAGATGGACAATGACCCCAAGCATACAGCCAAAGCTACCCAGGAGTTCATGAGTGCAAAAAAGTGGAACATTCTGCAATGGCCAAGTCAATCACCAGATCTTAACCCAATTGAGCATGCATTTCACTTGCTCAAATCCAGACTTAAGACGGAAAGACCCACAAACAAGCAAGACCTGAAGGCTGCGGCTGTAAAGGCCTGGCAAAGCATTAAGAAGGAGGAAACCCAGCGTTTGGTGATGTCCATGGCTTCCAGACTTAAGGCAGTGATTGCCTCCAAAGGATTCGCAACAAAATATTGAAAATAAAAATATTTTGTTTGGGTTATGTTTATTTGTCCAATTACTTTTGACCTCCTAAAATGTGGAGTGTTTGTAAAGAAATGTGTACAATTCCTACATTTTCTATCAGATATTTTTGTTCAACCCTTCAAATTAAACGTTACAATCTGCACTTGAATTCTGTTGTAGAGGTTTCATTTCAAATCCAATGTGGTAGCATGCAGAGCCCAACTCGCGAAAATTGTGTCACTGTCCAAATATTTCTGGCCCTAACTGTATATACTTTCCTCCCACATTATACTCCAGACCATTATAGACGGTATATACTGACCCCACATTATACTCCAGACCATTATATATATACTGACCCCACATTATACTCCAGACCATTATATATATATATACTGACCCCACATTATCCCCTGACTATTATATATATAGCCCCTCCCACATTATCCTCCAGACTATTATATATATATACTGACCCACATTATCCTCCAAACTATTATATATATATACTGACCCCACATTATCTCCAGACTATTATATATATATACTGACCCCACATTATCCCGACTAATATATATATATTTACCCCACATTATCCGCCAGACCATTATATATACTGACCCCACATTATCCTCCAGACCATTATATATACTGACCCCACATTATCCCGACTATTATATATATACTGACCCCACATTATCATGACTATTATATATATATTTACCCCACATTATCCTCCAGACCATTATATATACTGACCCCACATTATCCTCCAGACCATTATATATACTGACCCCACATTATCCCGACTATTATATATATACTGACCCCACATTATCCTCCAGACTATTATATATACTGACCCCACATTATCCTCCAGACTATTATATATAGCCCCCACATTATCCTCCAGACTATTATATATATACTGACCCCACATTATCCCCAGACTATTATATATATACTGACCCCACATTATCCTCCAGACTATTATATATACTGACCCCACATTATCCCCAGACTGTTATATATATACTGACCCCATATTATCCCCAGACTATTATATATATACATACTGACCCCACATGATCCCCAGACTATTATATATATACTGACCCCACATTATCCCAAGACTATTATATATATACTGACCCCACATTATCCTCCAGACTATTATATATACTGACCCCACATTATCCTCAGACTATTATATATACTGACCCCACATTATCCTCCAGACTATTGTATATAGTGACCGCACATTATCCTCCAGACTATTATATATACTGACCCCACATTATCCCCAGACTGTTATATATATACTAACCCCACATTATCCTCCAGACTATTATATATACTGACCCCACATTATCCCCAGACTGTTATATATATACTGACCCCATATTATCCCCAGACTATTATATATATACATACTGACCCCACATGATCCCCAGACTATTATATATATACTGACCCCACATTATCCCAAGACTATTATATATATACTGACCCCACATTATCCTCCAGACTATTATATATACTGACCCCACATTATCCTCAGACTATTATATATACTGACCCCACATTATCCTCCAGACTATTGTATATATACTGACCGCACATTATCCTCCAGACTATTATATATACTGACCCCACATTATCCCCAGACTGTTATATATATACTGACCCCATATTATCCCCAGACTATTATATATATACATACTGACCCCACATGATCCCCAGACTATTATATATATACTGACCCCACATGATCCCCAGACTATTATATATATACTGACCCCACATGATCCCCAGACTATTATATATATAATGACCCCACATTATCCCCAAACTATTATATATATATACCCCCCACATTATCCTCCAGACTATTATATATATACATACTGACCCCACATGATCCCCAGACTATTATATATATACTGACCCTACATTGTCTTCCAGGCTATTATATATATATATATATATATATATATACTGCCCCCACATTATCCTCCAGACTATTATATATAGCCCCCCACATTATCCTCCAGACTATTATATATATACTGACCTCACATTATCCCCAGACTATTATTATATACTGACCACACATTATCCTCCAGACTATTATATATATACTGCCCCCACATTATCCTCCAGACTATTATATATAGCCCCCCACATTATCCTCCAGACTATTATATATATACTGACCCCACATTATCCCCAGACTATTATATATATATACTGACCACACATTATCCTCCAGACTATTATATATATACTGACCCAGATTATCCCCAGACTATTATATATATACTGACCACACATTATCCTCCAGACTATTATATATATACTGACCCCACATTATCCTCCAGACTATTATATATACTGACCCCACATTATCCTCCAGACTATTATATATATACTGACCCCACATTATCCTCCAGACTATTACATACATACTTACTGACCCCACATTATACTCCAGAGTATTATATATAGCCCCCCACATTATCCTCAGACTATTATATATACTGACCCCACATTATCCTCCAGACTATTGTATATACTGACCCCACATTATCCCCAGACTATTACATACATACTTACTGACCCCACATTATCCTCCAGACTATTACATACATACTTACTGACCCCACATTATACTCCAGAGTATTATATATATACTGACCCCACATTATCCTCAGACTATTATATATATATACTGCCCCCCACATTATCCTCAGACTATTATATATACTGACCCCACATTATCCCCAGACTATTATATATACTGACCCCACATTATCCCCAGACTATTATATATACTGACCCCACATTATCCCCAGACTATTATATATATACTGACCCATTATCCTCCAGACTATTATATATACTGACCCCACATTATCCTCAGACTATTATATATACTGACCCCACATTATCCCCAGACTATTATATACATACTGACCACACATTATCCCCAGACTATTATATATACTGACCCCACATTATCCTCCAGACTATTATATATACTGACCCCACATTATCCCCAGACTATTATATACATACTAACCCCACATTATCCCCAGACTATTATATATATACTGACCCCACATTATCCCCAGACTATTACATACATACTTACTGACCCCACATTATACTCCAGAGTATTATATATAGCCCCCCACATTATCCTCAGACTATTATATATACTGACCCCACATTATCCTCCAGACTATTGTATATACTGACCCCACATTATCCCCAGACTATTACATACATACTTACTGACCCCACATTATCCTCCAGACTATTACATACATACTTACTGACCCCACATTATACTCCAGAGTATTATATATATACTGACCCCACATTATCCTCAGACTATTATATATACTGACCCCACATTATCCCCAGACTATTATATATACTGACCCCACATTATCCCCAGACTATTATATATATACTGACCCATTATCCTCCAGACTATTATATATACTGACCCCACATTATCCTCAGACTATTATATATACTGACCCCACATTATCCCCAGACTATTATATACATACTGACCACACATTATCCCCAGACTATTATATATACTGACCCCACATTATCCTCCAGACTATTATATATACTGACCCCACATTATCCCCAGACTATTATATACATACTAACCCCACATTATCCCCAGACTATTATATATATACTGACCCCACATTATCCCCAGACTATTATATACATACTGACCACACATTATCCCCAGACTGTTATATATATACTGACCCCACATTATCCCCAGACTATTATATATACTGACCCCACATTATCCCCAGACTATTATATATATACTGACCCCACATTATCCCCAGACTATTATATATATACTGACCACACATTATCCCCAGACTATTATATATATACTGCCCCCACATTATCCTCCAGACTATTATATATATACTGACCCCACATTATCCTCCAGACTATTATATATATATATACTGACCCCACATTATCCTCCAGACTATTATATATATACTGACCACACATTATCCTCCAGACTATTATATATATATATGCTGACCCCACATTATCCTCCCGCCCACTGTACACATATATATACGGACCCGGTGTCTCCGGTGTTTCCGGTCGGGCTGCGCTTCTGTCCGCCGGTGTCGCCTGTGTGATGGACGCTGCGCTGGATCCTGAATCCTGCACTTCTCTTCGCTCACAGCAGGGGGCGCTGCTCTCTTGACACAATATCTGGCGTGACGTCACCGCGAAGGATCCAGGAGCAGCGACAAGTGACAGCGCCTTCTGGCGGTGAGAGTCAGGACTGATCATCCACAGAGTCACCGCTGGGATCGGTCATAGTAACCTGTGCCGTGTGATAGGGAGAATGATTGAGGCATTAATAACAGTGATGACCCTGACAGTAATCATCAGGGTAATGGCGACAGGGAGGTGGAGCTAATCACCGAGACAATTACAATAACTGATTGGTTATTAGCTTAGGCGATTACAGATATAGAGAGATATATTCAATAACCAATCAATAATGATATGTCCGAGAGCCCCTATACAGCTAGTGAGGGATTATGTAAAGTGTCCCTAATATGTGAGCTCAGCTCTCCAGGACAGATCCCCACATGATGGAGGGCATGCTACACTTCCCTTCTCTTAAAGGGCCAGCGTGCCCTACCTTGGAAATGCTTCTCCACAGTGGCGTAACTTCAGGCCCAGGGACCCCAATGCGAAAGCTCCAACGGGGCCCCCAATTATTGCAAATCTTTAATAGTATCAGTCTTTTTCTATAGGCCAGAGGGACTTATGGGGTCTCCCTAGACTGCAGGGCCCGGGTGCGATCACACCCCCTGCACCTATTGTAGTTGCGCCCTTGCTCCTCCACCTTCTCAGAGGTCAGGCATGCAAACACGAATGTCAGCAAGGACAGTCTTGGACTGAGCCCAGTGTGGACTGGCCACTAGTGCAGACAGGTGCGCACGGCTGGTGCAATGGATATGGCAGGCATTACTGGTGCAGTGGGTACGGCAGGCCTTGATAGTGCAGTGGGTACGGCTGTTGTGAGGCGCCCCCAGACCGTGGGTTACTCGGGGCCGGGCCAGTGCTGTCTCTCTGGGGAATCACGGTAGTCGTGACCAGGGCCGGCCTCAGGCTAAATTGCGCCCTGTGCAAAATTCCCCTTTGGTGCCCCCAGACCATGTCACATGAGACATGCAGCCAATCAGTGGCAGCTTCACTCTTTCCTCACATAAAAGTGACATCCCGAGGAAATCAGGGAACAACAGCAGCTCTCATTTATTCTGAAGCCGCCATCGGCGATCTGAGGCGGGCACGAGAAACGTGACCGTGCATGTCAGATCGCCACATATCGCCAGGCGAGATTGCGGTGTGTGCCGGTACCATAAGAGATTATTGGGTCTCTCCATGCTGAGGATTCCAGCCTCCTAGCTGCCAAGTTGTACCTGGTTGGCAACCAAAAATACAGTGAAGCCTATTTTTTTTTTATTTCTAGAATTATTTCTAGAAAAAAAATGACATAGAGCTCCGCCATATTTTTGGTCCAGCCAGGTACAACTTGGCAGCTACGGACTGCCACCAGCCCCCAGCTGCCTCGTCATACCTGGCTGGAACAAAAAATACAGCGAAGCCTATTTTTTTATTTCTAGAATTATTTCTAGAAAAAAATGACATAGGGCTCCGCCATATTTTTGGTCCAGCCAGGTACAACTTGGCAGCTACGGACTGCCACCAGCCCCCAGCTGCCTCGTCATACCTGGCTGGAACCAAAAATACAGCGAAGCCTATTTTTTTTTTTATTTCTAGAATTATTTCTAGAAAAAAAATGACATAGGGCTCCGCCATATTTTTGGTCCAGCCAGGTACAACTTGGCAGCTACGGACTGCCACCCACCCCCAGCTGCCTCGTCATACCTGGCTGGAACCAAAAATACAGCGAAGCCCATTTTTTTTTTTAATTTCTAGAACTAATTCTAGAAAAAAAATTACGTGGGGCTCCGCCATATTTTTGGTCCAGCCAGGTACAACTAGGCAGCTGGGGGCTGGAATCCTCAGCATAGAGAGGCCCAAGCGTTCTGGGCCCCCCATGCTGCGAATTGCAGCCCACAGCCGCCCCAGAAAATGGCGCATTCATTGAAGCGCCATTTTCTGGCGTTGTACCCACGCTCTTCCAGTTGCCCTGGTGCCGGTGGCTAACTGGGTAATAAAGGGGTTAATGCCAGCTTTTTATTGGCAGCTGGCACTAAGCCCGAGATTCATAATATAGGGCCAATGTTAGACCCGCCATTAGGAATCTCTAGTACGGTAAATAGTCAATAAATACACACAGAGAAAAATCTTTTTATTTGAAAAAAAAAACACAGACACAATTCGGACTCCATCTTTATTATAAAAAGATCCGACGTAATCCACAACGAAGGTCCCACGACGCTCGATCGCCTCCGACGTAGTCCAAAATGAAGATCCCACGACGCTCGATCGCCACTGCTCAATCCAGAGACTGCAGCAAGGGATCAAGTGTCCTCTTCCTACAGCCTCTGGGGTCACCGTTATGGTGCACTGTATGGCAATGATCTGTCATACAATTCACCAAGACTATGATCCCAGAGACCACAACAAGAGGACACTTGATCCCTTATTGTAGTCTCTGGGATCAGCGTCATGGTGCACGGTATGGCAATGGTCTGTCATACCGTGCACAATGACGCTGATCCCAGAGACTACAAGAGAACACTTGATCCCTTGTTGTAGTCTCTGGGATCAGCGTCATGGTGCACGGTATAGCAATGATCTGTTATACCATGCACCCGACGCTGATCCCAGAGACTACAACAAGGGATCAAGTGTCCTCTTGTTGTAGTCTCTGGGATCAGCGTCATGGTGCACGGTATGGCAATGATCTGTCATACAATTCACCAAGACTATGATCCCAGAGACCACAACAAGAGGACACTTGATCCCTTGTTGTAGTCTCTGGGATCAGCGTCATGGTGCATGGTATGGCAATGATCTGTCATACCGTGCACAATGACGCTGATCCCAGAGACTACAAGAGGACATTTGATCCCTTGTTGTAGTCTCTGGGATCAGCATCCGGTGCACGGTATGACAGATCATTGCCATACCATGCACCATGACGCTGATCCCAGAGACTACAACAAGAGGACATTTGATCCCTTGTTGAAGTCTCTGGGATCAGCATCTGGTGCACGGTATGACAGATCATTGCCATACCGTGCACCATGACGCTGATCCCAGAGACTACAACAAGAGGACACTTGATCCCTTGTTGTAGTCTCTGGAGATCGTTTCCATGACGATTGGATCCTCTAAGTGCTGTGATCCCTGACATCACAGCACTTAGAGGGTTAACACAGCCAGGGCACAGCAATCACACAGATGCTGTGCCCTGGCTGTGACACCGCTCCTCTGCACACTCATCTCTATGCTGGGAAATGACTGTGCAGAGGAGCCGACAGAAGAAGGAGGACGCCGCAGGAAGAGGACAGCGCAGAGAAGACCCGGAGCAGACCGGAGGACAGAGGGAGAAGACCGAAGGAAAGAGGGAGAACAGCGGAGGACAGAGGAGAAGAAAGAAGACAGGTGAGGAAGAAGAGGGAGCGGGAAGAAGAGGGAGCGGGAAGAGGAGAACGGGCGGAGGTGATCACCGCAGGCAGCGGCGATCACAGGAGGCATGGGGAGGGATCGCAGGGCAGGGGAGCCCACAGGGGTAGATCACCCACAGGGGGGAGCCCACAGGGGGGAGATCGGAGGGCAGGGGGCACATCGGCGGCCCGGGGCAGAGCGGAGGGCCAGGGAACGACGGCGCCCCCTTTGAAGCATGGCAGGCGGCGCCCTGTGCGACCGCACAACTCGCACAGCGGTAGGGCCGGCCCTGGTCGTGACCCAGTCCCATGGCCTGGGCTCAGTCCAAAAAGGGGTTATATACAGGGGATTTGTTGTGACGGATGTTGGTCAGTAGGGACCACCTCTGCTGCAGAACCTCCTGGGATGATGGATGGCAGCTGTGGATGGAACAGCTCTCCATGGGTAAAGCCTATTCCCGGGCAGTGTGGGATGTCTATGTACAGGGTGGAGGGCGACGGGCACAAGTAACAGGCAGACTCACACATTTGTAGTCTTCTCAGTCAATGTGTGGTGGAAATAAGACACCGGAGGCTTTCTTGCTCTGCACAAGTACTTTACTGGCAACTCGGTACGGCAGCTCTCAAACAGTTCACAGTTACGGGTAGCTGGCCGGGTAGTCACCAGAGGATGCAGTGTCTCTGAGGCCCTCCGCAATGTTCCTTCTTTAGCCACTCTCTATCCTGTCTCTACCTGCGCTATTACTTGTAGGTGCCTGCTGCTGCTTGGAGCTAAGCGGCTTGCCCCCTCTCTCCTGTATGTGCCGTATGACAGGCAGCTCGAGTCCTTTACTTACACTCCGCTCCCGGGCTTCAGTGTTGCTGAACTCTATGTGCTGCTTTGTCTCCTGACACTGTGTGGGGAAATCTGTAATTCCCCACCCTCCAGTATTGACTGCTGGGATGTGTAACCCTGTACAGTCTCAGACCCGGTGTCCGTTCTCTGCGCTTTCCCCTGAGACAAGCACAACGATCCTCGTCTCTCCTAGGCTTTCCTCTGCTTCCTCTTCAGTCTCTCTCCATCGCTGTTCTATTCTGTTCTGTTCTCTTCTCCTTTCTTCCTGCTCTTTCCACTACACCTAAGCTCCTCCCACCAGGGCTGGGTCTCCCAGGTAAATAGGTTAACCCTTTAGTCCCCCTATTCTTGGTGTGTGAATGCAGGGATGAGGGCCTCAGATTAACATCACATCCCCCTGATGACAGGAATACCACACACACTGTATTGGGTGCAGTACCCCTTCTGTAGTGCACTGACCAGTGGGACGCCACAGGTGCAACAGACATCACAGGCATGTCTGGTGCAGTGGATATGGCAGCCAAGGCTGGTGCAGTGAGTATGACATTCACAGCAGGTGCAGCAGGAATGGCTGGTGCAGCAGGTAAGCCTATGGCTGAGGAGGGCAGAGAATTTAAGGCACCTTCCCCCAATGGGATATACCTGAGCACTTTGGTCTAATGCTAGTGACACGCCTACGAGGGCCGTGGGGTACTCGGAACCAAGTCGGGCAGTTTTCTGGGAAAGTCACGGGGCTGTGACCCAGGTCCATGGCCCTGGCTGTGCTATAAATTTGAGATGCTTATACGGAATTTGGTCATGACGCCACCCGTGGTACTCGGTTAGTATGATTGACACTGCGGTGCAGAACCACTGGGGCAGATGGTAGCACAGCAGAGATGATGTAGCTCCCCACAGGTGAAGAGGGGGCCCCAGGGCAGCTGACACAAATCATACGCCCACTCCAGGGACGGGGGCACTCGGGAACTGGGCAGCAGTTGTTCTTCACTTCTCCGTTCTTTTCACGGGGATAGACGGGGGAGAGACCCGATCCCGTGACCCTGGCAGTGTCATTTTTAATAAACGGGGGTAGATAACAGGGATGACAGGGGAGAAAGGGTATTCATGACGCCACCTGCGGTATGCGGCCAGGGTGGCCGCTGCTGCTTAAGAACCTCTGGGGAAGTTGAGCAGCAGCTTGGATTGTTCCTCTCCCCGCAGGTGGAGCGCAGTCCCCAGGGCAGCGGGATGGAGGAGTCAGTTCGTATCTTGGCAGGTGTTCTTTGGGCCGTCAGCACCCCAATGTCTCATGCGGCCTCTGCGGCCAGTGGTCGCTGCTAAAAAAAGTCTCACATACCACAGCTGGAGTTCTGTAATTTTTACGCAGTTTCGAAATGTCCCTTCCCAACCTCCGTTTCAGCGGTGTCTCCAGAACCGGGTCAGTGCAGTCAAGCCTCGGTTGGTGTCCCTTCCACTCTCACTAGGTCTTTTTGTCTATGGTGGTCATTTTGCGCTGTAAGCTCGCCTCACCGCTCCTCACTTAGTGCCTCTGCAGCACAGAGCTCAGGTACCGACAGCCACGAGTGCTCTGTATACCTCTTCTGGGCACTGCTCCTTACTTCGGCCGCCTTCTCCGAGTTGTGTGGGGTGCTCGTCCACAGCTCCCCTTAGAAGCTTGGGACCTCCGATTCAACGGTTCGGGCATAAAGTATCCGCGCCATATTCGGGGCCCAGTCCCTGTGTCGTCCACTAGCTCCTCTGTCTCGCCAGATACTGGCTATACGGGGATCTATGTCTCGTTCCATACTCCAAGGGCTCTTTTCCTCCTCTACACCTGTAGGTCTTTCCCTCCCGGGGTGAGCGTGGTTGTGCTCCAGCCTACGGGAATTGGCATCACACCGCCCCTACACTCCCGACTTCCACTCCACTCCTCTCTCGATGGTCTCTCCTACTACTCCCCTTTAACTCTACACTTTCCCTCCCGGCTATGCTTGGGTCCTCCCTCTGGGTCCACCCACCGTCCCGGGGTCCTAAGTGTTGTGCGTGTGAGTGTGTGTGAAGCTCAACTGCACCATCCCAGTACCTGGAGACCAGAGGCACAACTCTCCCTCTAATGGAGGGGTGCAGTACCTCTGGTGGCGGCGTACCCGGTGGGGTGCCACACAAAGTCTATTTGAGGATGGCTATCGATATAACACAGGGAAGGTGACGCCATAAATAATTTAGAGGACACTGCTGGGTTCAATGTTCACAGTTTACTCACAGTTCTTTATATCACGCCAACCAGCCAGGTGCTGTGTCCTCCGAGTCAGGAATCCAGCCACTCCCGGGTAGATTGGTGACACTTGTCCGGTACCCCCTTCGTGTGTGCCTTTACAGGTCAACTCCTCCGCTCGCTCTCATTCTTCTGCCTTGTGCCTCACACGCAGTGTCCCAAGTCAGTGGCCTTGGCCCTGTCAGGCGACTTTCTCTCCGTCCCCTTGGTCCTATGTGGCCACCTTTTCACCGGTTACATGTGGTTGCTGCACATACAAGCACAGTAGCCTCCGGGTTGCTAGCTGAAACTTAAAGTCTTTCCCCTAGTCTGGGGCCGCTCCCCTCTGTGGCCTAGCTCCTCCAGCAAGTTCCTCCGGGGAGTCACTGGAACGAAGTTCCCCCAGCCAGGGCTTCGTGGTGACACAAGGTAGTCCCACTTTCCTGGACAGTGCCTCCCGTCTGAGCTCCCATTTCCTCTCTGAAGTTTCCCTTTCGCCTCTCCGTCCTGAGATGAGCTCCTCTGGCTCCAGTCCCTCGGACATCTCTCTCTGTCTCCTCCGACCTGGGATGAGCTCCTACCGGCTCCAGTCGCCAGGTCCAGCACCTTTCTCTCTCCTCACTCACTGACTGACTCCTTCCTGTTTTTCCCCTTTTTATCTCTGCACTTCCTGTTTCTCTCCTACTCTACTTATTCCACCCAACCCCCTCTACCGTGTTTCCCCGAAAATAAGTCACCCCCGATTATAAGACAGGGCAGGGCTGGGGGCAATTTTTTTAATATAAGTCAAACCCCGATAATAAGACAGGGTGACTTATTTTCGGGGAAAATTTGGTGGGGTGGGGGGGGGCCCAGGGGAATATCTCATGCTTACCGCTGCTGCCGCTGCTATCTCCGGTGCCTCCGCTGTGTTCCCGGTGCCTGGGTGAATGGGGCGGGTATTTTAAATCCCCCGCCGCTGTCCCGGCAAATCACAGGCCAGGAGCTGCCCAGAAGCCAATCGCAAGCCAGTCGCGCTGCATGACGTCAGTCTGGCCTATCATTGGCTCCCCAGGCAGCTCCTGGCCTGTGATTGGTCGGGACAGCGGCACGTGTGCAGGTCGGGCTGTCTGTGCGACGATGCCCAGCCTGCGTGCTGCTGTGCCCGGGCCTGTCGGAGGTGCCCGGGCCTGTCGGAGGTGCCCGGGATGTGCTGCGGTCCTCAGGCATGTGGATGCCTGGGATGTGCTGCGGTCCCCGGTGGTCGGAGGAGCCCAGGTCAGTGTGCCCCTGTCAGTGTGCCCCTGTCAGTGTGCCCCTGTATGTGTGAGTGTGCCCCTGTATGTGTGAGTGTGCCCCTGTATGTGTATGCCCCTGGGTTAGGGTTAGGGCTAGGGTTAGGGTTAGGGTTAGGGCTAGGGTTAGGGCTAGGGCTAGGGTTAGGGTTAGGGAGGGAAATATAAGACATACCCCGAAAATAAGTCAGGGTGGGACTTTTGGGGGTAAAATTAATATAAGACACTGTCTTATATTCGGGGAAACACGGTACCTAGTTCCCCCTTCAGCCTGAGATGCGGCCCTTCCTCGATAGGGTCCACCCTGATCCCCTGGCCTGGAGTGGTGTGGTGTTGGGTGCAGGTGTGTGAGTACCGGGTAGTGCCCCTCCATACCCGAGAGTGGGGTACCACACTTCTGGTGGAGGTGCAGTACCTCTGTGGAGACTGGACCCTTAGTGGAGCCACACTAGAGACAAGCTTCTAGTTGTCAGGTCCTCTTTCTGTCATCCTGTTCCAATACCTGTGATTGTTTATCCCGTTCCTGTGTTCTGTAACCCATGTCTCTGTTCTAGTACCTGACTGAACCCACTGTACCAGTCATACCTGCTGCATCTGATGCACCAACCGTACCTACTGCACCAGCCGTACCTGCTGCACCAGCCATACCTGCTGCATCCTCTGCACCTGTATGCATTAGCCTTAGAGTCCGCACTGGCCTGAGTCAGCGACCATCCCTGTTTTCACCAGTGCTAGCATCCCTCACCCCTAGAGCCCTCTATCATGGTACCGTGTCTCCCTGCAGTGTCACCTGGCAGCTACTTTCCATCATAAGCCTAACCTGACTCACCAGAGGCTCTAGTGAAGATGAGGTAGTCACTTAGTTAAGGCCCTCCAGGTCGCAGCTAGTACTGTGGCCCAGTGGGTCCACTCCCCACGCTCGCACCCACGACCATTACTAGGCCTAACAATAACTTTCCAGGGAGAGAAGTGACATGCCCCCCAGGGCTGTGGGGTGCTCGGAACCGGGCTAACAGTTCTGCTGAGGAGTCACGGGGGTCAAGACCCGGCTCCATGATCCTGGCAGTGTCAATAAAAGTTCGGGGAATACGGGTTTAGGGATGGTTGTCGTGATGCCACCTGTGGTATTCGGGTATTGATGGCAGTCGCTGTGGTGCGGGACCTCTGGGGATGATGGGACTGTAGCTTTCATGGGTTCGCGCCCCACGGGTGGAGCAGTTCCCCAGGGCAACCGGTGTAGTGTTTGGTGATAGAGGGCCATCAGGGCTGTTCTGGCAGGAGAAGGGAATTGGGGCGACTCACAGGCAGGTCTTCTGCCGCCTGCGCATCTTATCAGTCTACCGCTCCGCAGGTGGGAAATGAACAGTCTCACACACAGGTCTGTGTTCTATACCCGGTTTACTTAGGTTTTACTTTGGTGGCACCACAGGGTACTGTTCTTGCACAATCTCAGTCCGGATAGTCCTCAGTGAACCGGGATAGCTCGTCCAAGACACCCCCTTTTATGTTCCTTTCTTCACGGGTTGCTCTTTCTTTCAGCGCCGCCTGTCCGCCTCTCTCCTGCCCGCGCTGCCGTACACAGTGCCTCTATCCAGCAGCCAAGGGTCCTCTTGGGCGACTGGTACCAAGTCCCCTGACCCTAGTACGGCTACCTTCTCGGCGGATGTGTTGGGAGTTGGCCCCAGCTCCTCTAGATCTCGTGGCCTCTGGTTCCATGGTTGGAGCGTAGAGTCTCCTCACCACCTTCAGGGCCGGTCCCCTGATTCTCAACCTGCCCCTCGCTTCATTCAGATTGGAGCGCACGGGTGGATCGCTCACTGCCTGTGTTCCTAGGGCCCTCTCTGTCTCTCTTGCAGTTTGCTGTTCCGGGACCCAGGACGAGCTCCTCGCTACTCAAGTCCTCCGGATCCTCCTCCTTCCACCACTTCCTCTTAACTGTTCCTCACTAACTTCCCACCCTCCACCTTTCTTCCCTCCATCCCATCGACTTACCCAGCCCTCCCTCTATCGGGTCCACCCGCCGTCCCTGGGACCGGGTGTGATTGGGGCTTTTGTGGGTGTCTGGACTTACAATCCCGTTTACTGAGAACAGGAATACCACAACCGTGGGATGGGTGCAGTACTCTTTTGTGGTGACCAGACCGCAGGGGCGCTACAGAAGGAACAGCCATGAATAAAATGGATTCAGTATGTAACACTCCTACCTTCATACAATCATTCTCAACTTCCATAGTTACGTGACTATACTTGACTGGGAAGTCTGAGAAAAATGTGGCACTGTGGCGCCCCCGATGGTCAGGTGTCACACCGGGGTATTACACTCATAAAAGCTGTGTAATTTTCCCCAACTGCAAGTGGATGCTGGGCTGGTGGGTGGGACCCATTCCTGCACTCCCACACTAGAGTAGTGGTGGGAGGTTACTATTGGGAGGGATATAGTCACCTCTAGGGGGAGTAGTTATAGTTAGAGAGAGAAAGAGTCGAGGAGGAGTGTAGAGCGAGTCGAGAGGTCTAACAGGACAGCTCCAGGCTGATCCTGAGAAAAGATGAAAGGGGATTCTGAGAGAGGGTGCCTGACACGTGAGTCTGGGCCCGAGAGAGAAAGGTGGAACCCCAGCGTGGAGCGACCATACTTCATCGAGCTTCCCCAGTCCACTACGGGAACGCCGGAACTGAGGACACGGCTAGAGTCAAGCTCTAGGGTCGTCAACCGACTGCTACGGTCTGCTTATTGGCTGCAGCACCCTGCCACATGGAGCGGTCCACCTGCTTCTTCACTGCGAGGGAGGGAAGCCCTTAAAGTACCTTCAAGGACTAAATGGGTCTGGACTAATCCTAGGTGGGGAAGAAAGGACACGGGTTTGTCAACTAAGGCATACCACAGGTACCTCCATACCACCTGGCATCCACTTGCAGCCACCTGTAGGGCTACCTTTTTGCTTACAGGGATCCTGTCACATCCAAAACGCCTCCTAAGCTATCAAAACATGTCCCTCCAGCATAGTATCATTAATCCCACACTCCTTTTGGCTCAGAAAAGCATCCTGTGAAAGTGGAGAAAAACGTTTTATAACTTACTCATTAGCTATGTTAATTAGCAGGGGTTATATTCTTTAGTCCCTAGGGCTGGCCATCTTCGTCATAAGATCATGCCCTAATAGGCGTGATCTTCTATTCATATTGTATTCAGCACCTCCCTGCTCTCCTCGGCGCTGCCTGGGCTGTAATGGGGCTGTAATGACGCGAATCGCGTCATTTCCGTCATTTCCGTCATTGGGTGACATCAGTACACCAGCGACGCTCTGTAGGCTTCAAGAACCGCATAGCGCATGCGGCGTGGGTGTACTGACGTCACCCGATGCCGGAAATGACGCGATTTGCGTCATTACAGCCCCATTACAGCCCAGGCAGCGCCGAGGAGAGCAGGGAGGCGCTGAACACAATATGAATAGAAGATCACGCCTATTAGGGCATGATCTTATGACGAAGATGGCCAGCCCTAGGGACTAAAAAAATATAGCCCCTGCTAATTAACATCGCTAATGAGTAAGTTATAAAATGTTTTTCTGCACTTTCACAGGATGCTTTTCTGAGCCAAAAGGAGTGTGAGATTAATGATGGGATGCTGCAGGAACATGTTTTGATAGCTTAGGAGGCGTTTTGGAGGTGTCAGGATCCCTTTAACATCTTGCTGAACTTTGGACATTGTATACTGCTGCTGACTGTTTACAGTAAAGTACCAGGGAGAGTGACTTTGCCTCCGTGTCTTTGTGCTACCAAAATTCAACCTTATTGCTTACAGCAACGCTGCCCCGGAGGACCAGCTCCACCTGTAGGGAGCTTTGCCATTCTTGCCGCAATACCATCGCCCTCCGGAGGACTGTGGCCGCGCTGGTGACCCGTCACTGGGTACTACAGGTGGCGTCACGAGACAACAACTCTATTCCCTTGTACATAACCCCTCTTTGAAGTGTCACCCAGGCCACGGGCTCAGGCACCACCACCCGTGACATCCCCGTGAACCCCTCTGAGCCTGATACCTGAGTACCCCCCAGGTCTGGGGCTCGATAGCACCCCAGGGTCTAGTTGCCACAATAGCATTGTCTCCCCCAGAGGACTATGCTGTGCTTGGGAGCAAGGGAAGATACCCACACCAGGTGAACCACGCAGACAACACCTTCTCAACACCAGGCCAGAAGGGGGAGCTCTTGTGGTGCCCCACCTGGTCAGGCGTCACAATCGGGGTACTGCACCCATAAACGAGTGTGCAGTAACCCCTGTCACAGTGAAAGGCAGAAGTCTGTGGAAGGATCCCATCCCAGCACTCCCACATCCGAGCTTAGGCAGATGGTTGGAGCCCATACCCTAGGGGGAGGATTAGGGGAGAAGGGAGGACACACAGTGAGTTCTAGGTGGCACTGAGGAAAGACGGAAAACGGGGAGCCTCCGAGTGAGAAAAGGAGTCTTTCAGGAAGGGGCCTGGAGAGAGAGAACAGGCAGCCCAGACTGAAGGAGGGGATCCCCCGAGTGCTCATACTTAGGGAGGCTCCACAAACTTATTTGCATATTCATAATTCCCAGGAGGCAATACGCCTAGGAATTAACTGTGTTGAGCGCTTTAGCCAGCTGCCCGCAGTGTTTTCTTGGACTGGTCTCCCTGAGATCAGTGAATGCTTTGTGATGTTGGTCTACTAGGCCTTGCTTCCACCTAGCCAGAATCCTACTCCACACTGATGAGGGGCAACACCCCGAAACACCTGTCTGTGGATGGATACCTGGTCTTGGTATTCCCTTGTCATATCTCTAAGCTTGTAAAAGAGCTGGATATTGACCAAAAGGGCCACTTAACATGGTGGTTATGGTGTTCTCCACAAGGAGCCACCCCTTGACTGGGTCCTTCCCTGAAAGGATATCTGGCTAGTCCTGTGTTTGAGACTCCTATCCGAGGCTCCACAAACTTATTTGCATATTCATAATTCCCAGGAGGCAATGCGCCTAGGAATTCACTGTGTTGAGCGCTTTAGCCAGCTGCCCGCAGTGTTTTCTTGGACTGGTCTCCCTGAGATCAGTGAATACTTTGTCATACTTAGGGAGGGAACCCTGGTCCATTTACCGGAGTGCCAGTTCCGAAGACGGTCTAGGAGTCCAGCCCCTGAGCCGAGAACACCGGATGTTGTGGGTCCTTTTACCTGCCCCAACACCCTGTCTGGTGGGATTAGTCACACCAGGTTAACCCACCGGAGTCGAGTCCCAGAGCAGGAGGGAGAGAGAGAGTGGAAGCCGGGATCCTCAGAGCACCTCAACGGGCCTGGTACTAAGCGGGCTACCCCAGGACAGACACCAGCAGCAGGACAGGGGTTAGATCCAAGAAGGCATACCACGGGAGATTTCCAGAGACTCTGCAGCCCACTGTGACTACCTGGCCGGATAAAGACTGTTTTGCCACTGTGAACTGTATCATCATCTGCCTTGTTCGAGTAAAGTACCCGGGTAGAATAACTGAGTCTCCATGTATCTGTTTCTCTGCTATACCGTGCTCTGCTCATTTTCATCATCAGCACCTCCATCACCAATGGTGCATCACTGCCCCGGAGGGCTAGCTCTACCTGCAGGGAGCTGTACCACCTTGGCCGCCATACCACCACCCTACGGAGGTCTGAGGTGGTAATGGTGCTCAATCACCAGAAGCTGCGGGTGGTGTTGTAGCGACCGTGGTAAGGCCGCGGGGTGTGTGTGTATGTCTGGCTTCAACAGAATCTCCATACTCAGATTTAACCGGTAGTAACATCTCTTTACTGTAAAACATATCTATAACACAATCAACTGATCTAGCTGTACACATGTATATGGTGGAGTCCCTGGATCTTCACTTTATCCGGGTGCGCAGCAAGAAGAAGAAAAAGAAAACAAACAAAATGGAGATATCTTTCCCTAACTTTCCCTCAAATCACGTACCAGTCTATCACAGAAGAAGATGTCGCTCCCACGTGGCAGGCCTGGGATCTCACGATGACAGGTCCCGATGCAGCGCTGAAGGGGGAAACTCCTCAGTCCTCTTCTTTGGTCTTTTTCCGCAGGTAACATATTTTTGTTAGTCTCTCTCTCTGTCCCGGGGCACACCGAGCAGCAGAAGGGAGATCACAGTAGTACAGATGGCTCCCTTATGTCGGTCACAGCCCCTGCACATGTAATCCGGTGGCAATGTCCTGAATTCCGGAGGCAATGTCCTGAATTTGAGTTGGACCCTCGGTAAGACAAGGTCCTGCAGACCGGGGGTTGCAACAGCGATCCTCACGGGGTATTTCTTCCCAAGAATCTGGCTGCAAAAGAGCCCTATGTCGGGAGACACCACACGCAGGTCTGTCCTGGCTGAGCTCTGGGTCTGTAATAATCTCCCGCCCTTTCTCTTCCTGGGTAAACAAAAGAGATGGTGGGGGCTTTCCACCCTCTGTGATTGTTTCCGCACTTGTCCACCAGGGGGCATTAGTGGACTGTACAAAGTCCAATTCCATGTCCATTTCAATGCGGCAGTGTGAATTGTTCACCTCATTACAGTGTCACGACAAACTTTATAAACTTTTATATCTCCCATTCAAATTCCCCTTTTTTTAAGTCGACCACCAGGGCCACGGGTCTGGGCAGGCCAACAGTGACATCCCTACCGCAGCAGAGAGCCCAGAAACCCGAGTAACCATACCTTAGGGTGTGTCACTCTGAAACCCGAGTCCAAGGGGAGGCCCCTGCTATAAATTCTGGCCTGGGGGCGGGGTTAGGCAGTTCAGTTCCTAGGAGAGCTGTGTATAGGTCCCGTGGACTGGAGCAGAGTAGCCTCGTCCTGGGACAGAGACTAGCCAGCATGAAGGACCCGTAGAAGAAGGTCTGAGGAAGAGGAGAAACAAGTCTGGGTGGTGAAGCCAGTGCTGGACTCACCCCAGTACAGAGCGCAGGATAGATGCCGTAGTCCAAGGTTGTGAAGCACAGGAGACACACCAGCACCAGAGGGCTCAGGGAGAACATTCGAGGAGAGTAACCCAGAAAGAGCTCAAGCCGCCTGTCATACGGGCCAGTGACAGCACACCTGAGAGGAGAGGGTCGCAGCGTAGCTACAGGTAGCCAGGACCCACCAAGAGCAGCGCAGCAGGGAGGCCTCAGAACTCACCGGGTGTGAAATATCCCAACTTGCTTCCAGGCTCCGGACCCTGACACCTCTTGTGGACAGTGCCCTAGATGAACCTGCTACTGCTCTCAGTAAAGGAAACGGAGACTACAACCCTGGTGTCTGTCGGTTATTTTTGCACTCCACGTCCTGCACCCCCAACAGCCTACTACCGCCAGAGACTTTAATGGTTGCCCTGGAGATCCGCTCCACCCGTGGGGAGCAACACCACCACAGCTGCATTCCCATCATCCCCAGAGGTCCCACACAGCAGCAGCAACCCCTACAGGCCTCCTACCACGGGTGGAGTCTCGATAAACTCTTATCCCCCTAAACTACCTAGTCAGAGACTGCTTCCCCCCTTTTAAAACCTGTCCCCCAGGGCCACGAGACCAGGCTTCAGCCACTCGTGACTCCCCTGCGCCAGCCTCGGGTAAATCCCCCATGGCCCCGGGGCGCGACAAAAGGGAAATCATAATCAGTTGGTTTCAAAAAGAGAACGTGAATCCACAAATGCAGGAGTAAACATAAAACCAGACGTTGTCTTCAAGGATACGTGTAAGAAGAAAATTGCAGCTCATACAAGAGACAATCTCAAACTCTTGGAATCTGCATCTTTACGTTTAAAGGTACCGTCACACTTGGCAATATTGCTAGGCAATTTCACTGGCAATTTGCTGGTTGCAGTGAAATCATGGACACATTGTTCCATTTGTACACAGCAACAAAATAGAACAATGTGTCCATGATTTCACTGCAACCAGCAAATTGCCAGTGAAATTGCCTAGCAATATTGCCACGTGTGACGGTGCCTTTAGAGTTTCCTCTTACCTTTTTTTTTAGAAATAGATTTAAAATATTGAAACACAATGAAAAAAATAAATGTCAGCTCACCCAGATATGGAAGACAGACAGGTAGCTGCCGTCAGAGGAGATGTAATAAGAGAAAAAGTAGGTATCCAGGATTGGAATCTTCTAAAAGCAGTAATATCTATTTCCAATCCATGAAAAGTAGATGAAAATTTAGCCTTCACTCAATTAACAGCAAAGGAAAAAATCCTTTTGTGCACATCTAATAGCCCCGACTCCCCCGTCCAGAACATGGAGCCCCACCAGGATCACTAAACAGGGTTCAGCCCCTTAGAAGAGAAGAAGGGTACCTCATAGCACCCGACAGGCCTGGTAGACAAGTTGGCTGTGCAGGGCAGCGCAAGGAAGTAAGGAGGCGCAAGGAAGACAACGGGACAGTGAAAGGAAGCAGAAGGTACTCTTTGGGAGCCTCAAAGAGACGTTAGTTTCCTCAGTGACTACCTGGCCAGCTACCCTCAAAGACTGTTTAACTGTGAACCTGCATACCATCATAACCAGTTTCCAGTAAAGTACCCATATAGAGCTAACAAGCCTCAGTGTTTCTTTCCTCATGAACAGCTGAATAGCTGCCACTACAACAACAAGTGCAGTGACAGTGCTGCCCCGGGGACCTGCTCCGCCTGCAGGGAGCTGAACCATCTAGCTGTAATACCATCATCCCCGGCGGTGTGACGGCGGCGCTGGTGAGCATCACCAGAACTGCAGGTGGCGTCACGAGACATTTATTCCTTTTTATTTTATTTTACAATTGACTACCAGGGCTACGGATCCAGGCAGGCCACCAGTGACGTCCCCCCAACTCCACGCCCGGGTACTGAGTTCCCATAGACCCCTGGGTGAACCACAATCACAATTAGAAATGTTTGGGTTCCTGATGGACATTTTTTAAAGTCTGGGTTTGGGACCGAACTTGATCCAAACTTGAGCCAGAACCCCAAACCTGGAATTTAAGGCCATGAAATGGTGGCTAGGGGGACTGGAGGCTGTAAAAATAAGCAAATCAGTGATTAAACATCAGTGTCACACTTACAGGGGGGTCTGAATGCTTTTACTTCTGGGGAAGCCCATTAACTTGCTCAATTATTCACTGCACTGGCTCCAACAGTCAATCACAGGTGCCCACTCTCTGTGACAGTGTCTGTGATTAGCTGTTGCGCCCCTCACCCATTGTGCCAGCATCTGTGATTGGTTGCCATAGGCAACAAACTTGTAGTCATAGTAGTGTAAAAATAAATAAATAATTTTGAAAAATGATTATGGGCTTCACTGTATTGTTGATGCTCAGCGTAGACAAAGTGGACAATTTCGAGCTGCCATGCCAAGCCCGAGCTGCCCAGCTTTATCTTGGCTGGCAATCAAATATACAGGAAGCCCATTTTTTTTTTATTTAAATAATTTTAAAAAATGTGTGGGCTTCACCCTATTTTTGATTGCCAGCTAAGGTAAAAAAACAAGCAGCTGGGGGCTGGTGTTCTCAGCGTGGTGAGGGATATAGTTATTGGGTCCCCCCAGGCTAAAGAATAGCAGCCCGCAGTCACCCCAGAAATTAATGCATGTATTTGAAACTCCATTTCCTGGCGCTTTACCCGGCTCTTCCCTATGCCCTGGTGCTGTGGCATCAGGGTGATAGAAGGGGTTAATGACAGCTGAGTATTGACAGCTTGTTATTAAGCCCATATTAATAACATTCAGGTCTCTGAGACCAGCATATTATCAGTTCTGTAAGGAAATAGTTAAGAAGCACAACACACAGAGAAAAATCCTTTATTTTAAATAAATCACACAGACAACCCTCATTTTCCCATTTATTAACCCAAAACATACCTTCAATGGTAATCCACAACGATGGTCCCACGAAGCACACTCAGCTCTGCTTCATCCAGAGATTGAACAAGCGTCCTCTCGCTGTAGTCTCTGCGATCACACTACCCGGGGAGTGGTGACATCACTCCTTGAGTCACTGAGGCTCCCTGTGGTAGTGAACTCAGTTAACCCTGCTGCCAGATTGCGGGACCTTGCAACCTGCATCTCCTTCTCTATTCCCCCGTATCTCCTCTTCCCATAATCACATACAAGATTTCTCCTGTGCATCCCCCATACTCTGAAACTCTTTGCCCCAACACATCAGACTCTCACCTACCGTGGAAACCTTCAAAAGAAACCTGAAGACCCACCTCTTTTGACAAGCCTACAATCTGCAATGAGCCTCAGTCCTCTACACTGCCGCACAACAATACTTACCCTCACCTACTGTATACTCACCCATCCCTTGTAGACTGTGAGCCCTCATGGGTAGGGTCCTCTCTCCTCACCTATTGTATTCTCACCCATCCCTTGTAGACTGTGAGCCCTGATGGGCAGGGTCCTCTCTCCTCACCTATTGTATCCTCACCCATCTCTTGTAGACTTTGAACCCTTGCAGGCAGGATCCTCACTCCTATCCTACTGTATCCTCACTCATCCCTTGTAGAGTCTGAGCCCTCATGAGCAGGGTCCTCTCTCCTCTCCTACTGTATCCTCACCCACTCCTTGTAGACCGTGAGCCCCACAGGCAGGGTCATTTTCACCTACTGTATCCTCACCTATCCCATGTAAACTATGAGCACTCACAGGCGGGGACCTCTCTACTTACCTACTGTATCTCACCCATCCCTTGTAGACTGTGAGTCCTCGCGGGTAGGGTCCTCTGCTCTCATCTACTGTAACATCACCTATCCCTTGTAGACTGTAAGCCCTCGCAGGCAGGGTCCTCTCTCCTCACCTACTGTATCTCACCCATCCCTTGTAGGCTGTGAACTCTCACACGCAGGGTCCTCTCTCCTCACCTACTGTATCCTCACCCATCCCTTGTAGGCTGTGAACTCTCACAGGCAGGGTCCTCTCTCCTCCTGTACGTGTGTGGATTATATTGCTCATAATTATTGTACTTGTCTATGTATGCCCCTTTTCACATGTAAAGTGCCATAGGATAAATGGCGCTATAATAATAAATAATAATAATCCTTTTTTTTAGACTGGAATGTGATTTATTCTTGTTTTATTTATTTTAATCCCTGGTCAGCTAGCGGAAGGGGGAGACTCTGTTCCTTGTTATATTGTGCGTTTTGCTTGGTTGTGTTATATGCGTTTGACTGTTGGGGATCCAATAAAGTCTGATCAATGTGTGGTTCCCTCACCCTTTGTTTTCTGAGTAAGTGTTCTGCCCATGGGTAAGGAGTTCGGGAGTTCAGTTGGGATGAGCCCTGGTCCATGCCGTCTTTCTAAAGGCGGCCAGGTCAGCGGACAAGAGCACCCACTGACCCTCATTACTCCACAACTACCACCCCATCTCGAAACACATTACGTGCTGGATGCCAGAAGAGGCATCAACAAGCAAGAATGAGAGTTGAGGGTTGGGGAATGTTTAGCAGACTCCAGTATAGCACGAGTGGTAATACACAGGCATGAGGGATTCAGGGCGAGGAGCCTGGAGACACTGACATTGAGGGGAGGGGGGTGTGAGGGCTGCAGTTACAGCTTTCTGCCTGCAGATTGTATTATTAAAAACAATAAATTACTGAATCCTGTCAAGATTACTGAAAACATAAGACATTGAACATCCTGACAATCCTTGCGCTATGCAGTTGTCATGGCTACTTTGTTTCTATGGAAGCAGTGAAAAGTCAACTTTGTCTTCAGAAAGAGCTCCAGCTCTCAGGTCATAGCAATGCGAGTCTGCGTGTCTGGGCAGAGGGGGCTCCAAATATTGACACTAATCCCCTCCTGTGAGTGGGCAGAATATAGTGGTGGATCCCATCTCACAGCGACTTCATAACTGCGCATAACCTCACCCCAGAGGTATTAACCTCCACCAGTCACCTTGTAGACCCAAAGCCTATCACAGAGTACAGCTTATTTCACCTGCTGTGGACTCAATCACCTGCTACATCTTATCCCTGTGCCTGGTACACACACATTCATCTGCTACATCTTATCCCTGTGCCTGGTACAAACACATTCATCTGCTACATCTTATCCCTGTGCCTGGTACAAACACATTCATCTGCTACATCTTATCCCTGTGCCTGGTACAAACACATTCATCTGCTACATCTTATCCCTGTGCCTGGTACAAACACATTCACCTGCTACATCTTATCCCTGTGCCTGGTACAAACACATTCACCTGCTACATCTTATCCCTGTGCCTGATACAAACACATTCACCTGCTACATCTTATCCATATGCCTGATACAAACACATTCACCTGCTACATCTTATCCCTGTGCCTGGTACAAACTCAATCACCTGCTACATCTTATCCCTGTGCCTGGTACAAACTCAATCACCTGCTACATCTTATCCATATGCCTGATACAAACACATTCACCTGCTACATCTTATCCATATGCCTGATACAAACATATTCACCTGCTACATCTTATCCCTGTGCCTGATACAAACATATTCACCTGCTACATCTTATCTATGTGCCTGGTACAAACTCAATCACCTGCTACATCTTATCCATATGCCTGATACAAACACATTCACCTGCTACATCTTATCCCTGTGCCTGATACAAACACATTCACCTGCTACATCTTATCCCTGTGCCTGATACAAACACATTCACCTGGTACATCTTATCCCTATGCCTGGTACAAACACATTCATCTGCTACATCTTATCCCTGTGCCTGATACAAACACATTCACCTGCTACATCTTATCCCTGTGCCTGATACAAACACATTCACCTGCTACATCTTATCCCTGTGCCTGGTACAAACACATTCACCTGCTACATCTTATCCCTGTGCCTGGTACAAACTCAATCACCTGCTACATCTTATCCATATGCCTGATACAAACACATTCACCTGCTACATCTTATCCCTGTGCCTGATACAAACACATTCACCTGGTACATCTTATCCCTGTGCCTGGTACAAACACATTCACCTGCTACATCTTATCCCTGTGCCTGGTACAAACACATTCACCTGCTACATCTTATCCCTGTGCCTGATACAAACACATTCACCTGCTACATCTTATCCCTGTGCCTGGTACAAACACATTCACCTGCTACATCTTATCCCTGTGCCTGATACAAACACATTCACCTGCTACATCTTATCCCTGTTGCTGATACAAACTTATTCTCCTGCTACATCTTATCCCTGTGCCTGATACAAACACATTCACCTGCTACATCTTATCTATGTGCCTGATACAAACACATTCACCTGCTACATCTTATCCCTGTGCCTGATACAAACACATTCACCTGGTACATCTTATCCCTATGCCTGGTACAAACACATTCATCTGCTACATCTTATCCCTGTGCCTGATACAAACACATTCACCTGGTACATCTTATCCCTGTGCCTGGTACAAACACATTCATCTGCTACATCTTATCCCTGTGCCTGATACAAACACATTCACCTGCTACATCTTATCCCTGTGCCTGATACAAACACATTCACCTGCTACATCTTATCCCTGTGCCTGGTACAAACACATTCACCTGCTACATCTTATCCCTGTGCCTGATACAAACACATTCACCTGCTACATCTTATCCCTGTGCCTGATACAAACACATTCACCTGCTACATCTTATCCCTGTGCCTGATACAAACACATTCACCTGCTACATCTTATCCCTGTGCCTGATACAAACACATTCACCTGCTACATCTTATCCCTGTGCCTGATACAAACACATTCACCTGCTACATCTTATCCCTGTGCCTGATACAAACACATTCACCTGCTACATCTTATCCCTGTGCCTGATACAAACACATTCACCTGCTACATCTTATCCCTGTGCCTGATACAAACACATTCACCTGCTACATCTTATCCCTGTGCCTGGTACAAACACATTCACCTGCTACATCTTATCCCTGTGCCTGATACAAACATATTCATCTGCTACATCTTATCTCTGTGCCTGGTACAAACACATTCACCTGGTACATTTTATCCCTATGCCTGATACAAACACATTCACCTGCTACATCTTATCTCTGTGCCTGGTACAAACACATTCACCTGGTACATCTTATCCCTGTGCCTGATACAAACACATTCATCTGCTACATCTTATCCCTGTGCCTGATACAAACTTATTCTCCTGCTACATCTTATCCCTGTGCCTGGTACAATTTCATGTGCTACATTTTATCCCTGTGCTTGGTACAAACACATTCATCTGCTACGTCTTATCCCTAAAGTTACCTTTACACGCCGCTACAAAAGGTTAGGAACAACCGAGTTACGGAGACAAATGTATCTTGCACCGTCAAATCAACCCGAGGTAGCGGCGTGTATACTAGCTTGTTGCCACCCGTCACTTTCGGCACCTGTTTCAGAGCAGTGCTCTAAAACAGGTTGATTTCAACCCGATGGTAGTGGCGTCTAAATACGGTACGGTAAGGTTTTCTCGCCACCTAGTTAACTCCCTGGGGCCTGACACAGCCTCCGGGAAATCACCGTCCTTCAGCGATCATTGGTGGAAGCTCCTGAGTGGCGATTGGTTGTCGCTGCATAGGGCGGCATATTTAAGGAGCTGACCAGTCACACTACACAATTGCAATAGCGTGATGTATTAGCCAGCCTTCCTGCGCTGCCTGGCCAATCATGATACTATTGCATTGTCCAATCACCGTACGAGCATCTCGTAATCCACTACACTGTCACACCTATGTGTTGTCCCTGCTGCACCAGATCCTCCCATATTACCTTCTGTTGCAGCGTGTAAATGAGGGACGGTGCTCTACAGAATGTAACCTGCGGCACCCGGCGGTGCCTCCAGGGGTAGTTTAACCCCTTCAGGACCCAGCCTATTTTGACCCTAATGACCAGGCCATTTTTGTCAATTCTGACCAGTGTCCCTTTATGAGGTTATAACTCTGGAACGCT
Organism: Allobates femoralis; assembly: GCA_033576535.1. Lineage (NCBI taxonomy): Eukaryota > Metazoa > Chordata > Amphibia > Anura > Aromobatidae > Allobates > Allobates femoralis. The sequence goes on along the minus strand of JARQOC010000007.1, from coordinate 164,531,329 downwards.
TCATTGGATCCGAGTGATTCTGAGATTGTTTTTTTGTGACATATTGGGCTTCATGTTAGTATGAAATTTAGGTCGATAATTTTTGCGTTTATTTATGAAAAAATTGAAAATTTGGCAAAAATTTTGAAAATTTCGCAATTTTCATATTTTGAATTTTTATTCTGCTAAACCAGAGAGTTATGTGACACAAAATAGTTAATAAATAACATTTCCCACATGTCTACTTTACATTAGTGCAATTTTGGAAAAAAAAAATTTTGGGGGTAGGACGTTATAAGGGTTCAAAGTTCATCAGCAATTTCTCATTTTTCCAGCAAAATTTACAAAACCATTTTTTTTGTGACCACATCACATTTGAAGTCACTTTGAGGGGCGTACATGACAGAAAACACCCAAAAGTGACACCATTCCAAAAACTGCACCCCTCAAGCTACTCAAAACTACATTCAAGAAGATTATTAACCCTTCAGGTGCTTCACAGGATCTAAAGCAAAGTGGAAGGAAAAAATGGACATTTTAATTTTTCTAACAAAAATGTTGTTTTTGCCACAATTCTTTCATTTTCACATGGAGAACAGGATAAAATGGATCCTAAAATGTGTTGAGCGATTTCTCCTGAGTACACCGATACCTCATATGTGGTCATAAACCACTGTTTGGGCGCACAGCAGGGCTCAGAAGGGAAGGTGCGCAATCTGACTTTTGAAGCTAATTTTCCATTCAAAAAGTGAAATGGCGCTCCTTCCCTTCTGAGTCCTGCCGTGCGCCCAAACAGTGGTTTATGACCACATATGAGGTATCGGTGAACTCAGGAGAAATTGCCCAACAAATTTTAGGAAACAATTTATCCTGTTGTCCATTTAAAAATTAAAAAAAGTAAGCTAAAATAATTTTTTTGTGGAAAAAAACCTATTGTTTCATATTTGCGGATCAATTTTTGAAACACCTGGGGGTTCAAAGTGCTCACTATGTATCTAGATTTGTTCCTTGGGGGTCTAGTTTCCAAAATGGGGTCACTTGTGGGGGAGCTCCAATGTTTAGGTGAACAGGGGCTCTCCAAACATGACATGGTGTCCACAAACAATTTGAGCTTTTTCTATTCAAATTGTTAGTAGACACCATGTTGTGTTTGGAGAGCCCCTGTGTGCCTAAACATTGGAGCTCCCCCACAAGTGACCCCATTTTGGAAACTAAACCCCCCAAGGAACAAATCTAGATGCATAGTGAGCACTTTGAACCCCCAGGTGCTTCACAAATTTATCCGTAAAAATTAAAAAGTACTTTTTTTTTCCACAAAAATATTTTTTTTCATCATTACGGATTGATTTGTGAAGTACCTGGGGGTTCAAAGTGCTCACTATGCATATAGATTTGTTCCTTGGGGAGTCTAGTTTCCAAAATGGGGTCACTTGTGGGGGAGCTCCAATGTTTAGGCACACAGGGGCTCTCCAAACATAACATGGTGTCCGCTAACAATTTGAGCTCTTTTTCTATTCAAATTGTTAGCAGACACCATGTTGCGTTTGGAGCTCCTGTGTGCCTAAAGATTGGAGCTCCCCCACAAGTGACCCCATTTTGGAAACTAGACCCCCCAAGGAACAAATCTAGATGCATAGTGAGCACTTTTAACCCCCAGGTGCTTCACAAATCAATCCGTAATGATGAAAAAAAATATTTTTGTGGAAAAAAAAAGTACTTTTTCATTTTTACGGATCAATTTGTGAAGCACCTGGGGGTTTAAAGTGCTCACTATGCATCTATATTTGTTCCTTGGGGGTCTAGTTTCCAAAATGGGGTCACTTGTGGGGGAGCTCCAATGTTTAGGCACACAGGGGCTCTCCAAACATGACATGGTGTCCGCTAACAATTTGAGCTCTTTTTCTATTCAAATTGTTAGTAGACACCATGTTGCGTTTGGAGAGCCCCTATGTGCCTAAACATTGGAGCTCCCCCACAAATGACCCCATTTTGGAAACTAGACCGCCCAAGGAACAAATCTAGATGCAGAGTGAGCACTTTGAACCCCCAGGTGCTTCACAAATTGATCCGTAAAAATGAAAAAGTACTTTTTTTTTCCACAAAAAATATTTTTTTCATCATTACGGATTGATTTGTGAAGCACCTGGGGGTTCAACGTGCTCACTATGCATCTATATTTGTTCCTTGGGGGTCTAGTTTCCAAAATGGGGTGATTTGTGGGGGAGCTCCAATGTTTAGGCACACAGGGGCTCTCCAAACATGACATGGTGTCCGCTAACAATTTGAGCTCTTTTTCTATTCAAATTGTTAGTAGACACCATGTTGCGTTTGGAGAGCCCCTATGTGCCTAAACATTGGAGCTCCCCCACAAGTGACCCCATTTTGGAAACTAGACCCCCCAAGGAACAAATCTAGATGCAGAGTGAGCAATTTGAACCCCCAGGTGCTTCACAAATTGATCCGTAAAAATGAAAAAGTACTTTTTTTTCCACAAAAAATATTTTTATCATCATTACGGATTGATTTGTGAAGCACCTGGGGGTTCAACGTGCTCACTATGCATCTATATTTGTTCCTTGGGGGGTCTAGTTTCCAAAATGGGGTCTCTTGTGGGGGAGCTCCAATGTTTAGGCACACAGGGGCTCTCCAAACATGACATGGTGTCCGCTAACAATTTGAGCTCTTTTTCTATTCAAATTGTTAGTAGACACCATGTTGCGTTTGGAGAGCCCCTATGTGCCTAAACATTGGAGCTCCCCCACAAGTGACCCCATTTTGGAAACTAGACCCCCCAAGGAACAAATCTAGATGCAGAGTGAGCACTTTGAACCCCCAGGTGCTTCACAAATTGATCCGTAAAAATGAAAAAGTACTTTTTTTTTCCACAAAAATATTTTTATCATCATTACGGATTGATTTGTGAACCACCTGGGGGTTCAAAGTGCTCACTATGCAACTAGATTTGTTCCTTGGGGGGTCTAGTTTCCAAAATGGGGTCACTTGTGGGGGAGCTCCAATGTTGAGGCACACAGGGGCTCTCCATACGCGACATGGTGTCCGCTAACAATTCCAATTGTTAGCGGACACCATGTCGTGTATGGAGAGCCACTGTGTGCCTAAACATTGGAGCTCCCCCACAAGTGACCCCATTTTGGAAACTAGACACCCCAAGGGACAAATCTAGATGCATCATGAGGACTCTGAACCCCCAGGTGCTTCACAAATTGATCCGTAAAAATAAAAACATTATTTTTCTTCCACAAAAATCTTATTTTTTTATTGTTACGGATCAATTTGTGAAGCACCTGGGGGTTCAAAGTACTCATTAGGCATCTAGATTTGTTCCTTGGGTGGTCTAGTTTCCAAAATGGGGTCAGGGGCTCTCCATACAGCGACATGGTGTCGCTAACAATTCCAATTGTTAGCGGACACCATGTTGCATATGGAGAGTATGTAGTGTACGTCAGGTTGGTCTGGTGTAGTGTGAGTCAGGTTGGTGTGTGGAACGTATAAGGAATAGAGGAACGTGGGGTCCTCTTCCTCATACAGCCTAACATGTTGATCCAGAGGAAGGCAAAAAACCCCCATGTGGCAACATAAGCTCCACATTGGGGGAAAAAATTCCTTCCCGACTCCACATATGGCAATCAGACTAGTTCCCTGGATCAACCCCCCATCAACAATCTAGTATGTATAACGGTAATGTTATACTTTTCATAAAAGGCATCACTCATTACAAGACTAGTGTAGTGTAGGTCAGGTTGGTGTTTGTGGTGTAGTGTATGTCAAGTTGATGTGTGTGTCTGCATCAGGCTGGTGTGTGTGGTGTAGTGTATGTCAGGCGGGAGTGTGTGGGTTATGTAGGATGTGTTCAGTCCATGGATGTGTGATAGACTTTGAAGCAGTCTTTCATGCACAGTCCAGGTTTGTCAGGACAGGTTTCACATTGGAAACGGGTGTCCTTTCTTATCCCCCTTTTGTAGCAGACCCGGCACTTTATTTGTGATCTTGCTATCTTAGCTGTTTGCGGCACCTCACCAGGAAAATGTTGCCCTGGTACTATGCGTGAACCTTGAGTTCCAGGGGTGCTGGGGCCCGCTTCGTCTTCTCCAAACAGGAGGGCCCTTATCACCGCCTCCTGAAACTGAAGGAAGGTGTTGGTGGTCTGGCCTGCACGTGATAGCACGTATGCATTATACAGTGCCGTTTGAACAATATGCACGGCCAGTTTTTTGTACCACACCCTGGTCTTCCTCATGGCACTGTAGGGCTGGAGGACTTGATCAGAAAGATCAACTCCTCCCATGTGCTTGTTGTACCCCTGGGCACAGTCCGGTTTGAAGACCTGTGCTGGGGTACCTCTGGTGGTGGTTGCCGTAGTGCTGGGACCATGGATTGTGGTCAAGAAAAAGACGTCCCTTCTGTCTTTGAATTTGACCACAACCATGTTGCCGCTACATTGGGCTCGGCTCTCGCCTCTTGGGAGAGGCTGCCCAATTAGCGACATAGGGAGACCCCTCTGGTTTCTGCGCACAGTACCGCAAGCGGCGGTAGTTCTGGCAGAGAGGGACTGAAATAGTGGGATACTTGTATAAAAGTTATCAACGTATAGATCAGAGGTCCCCAATGTCAGTCTCGAGGGCCGAACCAGTGCAGTTTTCAGGATCTCCTTAGTATGCACGCAGGCAATGATTCATCCCTGTGCAATAGTAAGGAAATCCTGAAACCTGCACTGGTTCGGCCCTCGAGGACTGACATTGGGACCTCTGGTATAGATGTACCTTTATCAGTAGTGGTGGATCAAGTCCCACATTTCCCTAACCCAGAGCAGGTGGACAATCTGGGGGCTGGATCCTCGAATCCTTTCCTTGGTACACTCTAAAGCTGTAAGTGTACCCTGAGGTACTCTCGCACAGCTTGTAGAGTTTTATTCCGTACCTCGCCCTCTTGCTGGGCAGGTATTGCCGGAATAGAAGCCTACCTTTGTAGTGGACGAGGGATTCATCCACACAAATTTCCCTTTGGGGAACGTACACTTCAGCAAACTTGTTGCTGAAGTGTTCGATGACTGGCCGAATTTTGAATAGCCTATCAAAATTCGGGTCATCGCGGGGAAGGCTGTCCGCATTGTTCCTGAAATGGAGAAACTTGTGGATGACCTCGAATCGCTTTCTGGTCATCACCTCGCCGAACACTGGAGTGTGATATAAAATATCGTTACTCCAGTATTGGCGGATTTTTGGTTTCTTCACAATCCCCATGTGAAGTACCAGGCCCCAATATTTCATCATTTCTACTGAGTCCACGGGACTCCAAGATGAAAATGATGAATTTGGGTTGGCGGCCAAAAACTGTTCGGCGTAGATGTTTGTCTGCTCCACCATGAGACGGACAATGGCCTCAGAGAAATAGATTTTGAAAAAGTCTATTTCCCTGAAGTTTGCCGTCTCAATTTGGATTCCTGATTGGGGAATGAAATCAGGAATCTGTGGAGTGTAGTGTTCAGGGACGGGCGTCCAAACGGGGGCACTAGTGCTAGGTTGGGAGTGACTAGCACCAGGTGGAGGGTTACTCACAGATGGCTGTGGGTCTTCCTCCATGGCCTCCGGCCCTCTTCTCTATGCTCCGGCTCCTCTTCTCTATGCTCCGGCTCCTCTTCTCTATGCTCCGGCTCCTCTTCCCCATGCTCTGGTTCCTCTTCCCAGGGCTCTTCTCCCTCTGGCTCCGGACAAGGTCTTGTCCTCCGACGTCTTCTTGGTGGCGACTCGGTGTCACTGGAGGAGAAAGATTCGGAGGAATAGAGGAACGTGGGGTCCTCTTCCTCACAATCGGCTTCGGAGGCAACAAAATCATATGCCTCCTCAGCTGTGTGCATCCTTTCTGACCGTGTTGAGCGGGATCGGCGGGACATTTTGTGTGCTTTGTGCGCGTGTACAAAAAATAAAATTTTATTATAGTGTGTGTGTACGTGTGTATGTGCAAGTGATTGGTGTAACTTTCAAGCGGGGGCTGTCACGTGCAAGGGAATTATGGCAGGGGCTGTCTGGTGCGGGAGCTGTCTGGTGCGGGCGGTATAAGGCGGGGGCTGCCTGGTGCGGGGGCTGTCTACAGCAGGAGCGGGGCGACGGCGCAGAGAGCGGGGAAGGAGGTTCTGCTGCAACGGCGCTGCAGTAAGAGGAGCAGGGGCGGCTAGATCCTGCGGTGGCGGTGCTACGGCAGGAGCAGGGGCAACGGTGGCAAAGAGCGGGGAAGGAGGTTCTGCTGCAACGGCGCTGCAGTAAAAAGAGCGGGGGCGACTAGATCCTGCAGCGGCGGTGCTACGGCAGGAGCAGGGGCGACGGTGGCAAAGAGCGGGGAAGGAGGTTCTGCTGCAACGGCGCTGCAGTAAAAAGAGCGGGGGCGACTAGATCCTGCAGCGGCGGTGCTACGGCAGGAGCAGGGGCGACGGCGGCAGAGAGCGGGGAAGGAGGTTCTGCTGCAACGGCGCTGCAGTAAGAGGAGCAGGGGCGGCTAGATCCTGCGGCGGCGGTGCTACGGCAGGAGCAGGGGCGACGGTGGCAAAGAGTGGGGAAGGAGGTTCTGCTGCAACGGCGCTGCAGTAAAAAGAGCGGGGGCGACTAGATCCTGCAGCGGCGGTGCTACGGCAGGAGCAGGGGCGACGGCGGCAGAGAGTGGGGAAGGAGGTTCTGCTGCAACGGCGCTGCAGTAAGAGGAGCAGGGGCGGCTAGATCCTGCGGCGGAGGTGCTACGGCAGGAGCAGGGGCGACGGTGGCAAAGAGCGGGGAAGGAGGTTCTGCTGCAACGGCGCTGCAGTAAAAAGAGCGGGGGCGACTAGATCCTGCAGCGGCGGTGCTACGGCAGGAGCAGGGGCGACGGCGGCAGAGAAGGTTCTGCAGCAACGGCGCTGCAGTAAAAGGAGCGGGGGTGGCTAGATCCTGCAGCGGCGGCGGTGCTGCAGCAGAAGAAGCTGGGACGGCAGCGATGTTCTGCAGAGCAAGCGGTGGGGGGTAACCGGCAGTAGAGGGGGAGCCGCAGGTAGGGAACAGAGATGGGGTGGTGAGGTTCTACAGCAGCAGCAGTGGTGCTGCTGCTCAGAACAAGCGGTGGGGGGTCAGCGGGCAGTAGAGGGAGAGACGCAGGTAGGGGACAGAGATGGGGGCAGTAGGAGCGGTGAGGTTCTGCAGCAGCAGCAGCAGTGCTGCTGCTGCTGCAGAACAAGTGGTTGGGGGGGTCTGGGCAGTAGATGGGGGCTGAGAATCAGGCAGGGGACAGAGATAGGTTGGTGAGGTTCTGCAGCAGCTGCACAGAACAAGTGGTGGTGCTGCTGCAGAACAAGTGGTTGGGGGGGACAGAGATGGGGTGGAGAGGTTCTGCAGCAGCTGCACAGAACAAGTGGTGGTGCTGCTGCAGAACAAGTGGTTGGGGGGGCAGAGATGGGTGGAGAGGTTCTGCAGCAGCTGCACAGAACAAGTGGTGGTGCTGCTGCAGAACAAGTGGTTGGGGGGGGGCAGAGATGGGGTGGAGAGGTTCTGCAGCAGCTGCACAGAACAAGTGGTGGTGCTGCTGCAGAACAAGTGGTTGGGGGGGCAGAGATGGGGTGGAGAGGTTCTGCAGCAGCTGCACAGAACAAGTGGTGGTGCTGCTGCAGAACAAGTGGTTGGGGGGGGCAGAGATGGGGTGGGGAGGTTCTGCAGCAGCTACTGCTGCAGTACAGCGATCAGCGGGGTGAGAGATGTACTGGGGGGGGGGTCTGCAACAGCAGCTGCGGTAGTGCTGCTGCCGCAGAACAATCGGCGGTGGCAAGGGCGGCGGTGGCGGCGGTAGCGGCGGCGATCAGGGGGTTAAATCTTTATTTTTACCGGCGGCGGCAGTCAGGGGCGGCAGTAGCAAGTGCTCTTCCCTCTTCAGCCTCCTCGGACAAGATGAGGCTGAGGAGGGAGGGCATAGACAGGTCACATCGCCCCTCCAGGTGTCATTGGACAGCAAGCGTCACATGGACGCTTGCACCAATGAGATCGGGGAGGGGGGGCCGGTGAGCGGGGAGGCACCCTCCCAGGGGTCATCTACAGGTCCCTGGCTACGTGCAGCTCCGGTGTTTTTATTCTAAACAAAACACCGGAGCTGTACCAGCGCAAACACGCCAGGACGTTGTGCAACGTCCTGGGTCCTTAACAGGCAGAAACACAGGACGTTGCACAACGTCCTAGGTCGTTAAGGGGTTAAACCTTCTGTAGAGCACCTTGTAGCGGCGTGTTAAGGCGGTATCGGGTACCGTTTGCAACCGTTGGAACGTGCTCGTGCACGTGAGACACCCGGTTGTTTCCAGCCTTCTGTAGCGGCGTGTAAAGGTACCATTACATTCACAAGTTTAGTTTTTGACCATTTTTTTTTCATCAGTTTTTGTAGACAAAACCAGAAGTGGGTGATAAATACAAAAGTGGTGAAGGTGCTTATATTATACTTTTCCTCTGATTGTTCCACTCCTGGTCTTGGCTACAAAAACTGATCTGAAGAAACAGACCAAAAACTGAACGTGTGAATGTAGCCTAATGCAACCCCTGGCAAAAATCATAGAATCACCTGGCTCGGAGGATGTCCATTCAGTTGTTTAAGTTTGTGGAAAAAAAGCAGATCACAGACATGGCACAAAACTAAAGTCATTTCAAATGGCAACTCTCTGCCCTGAAGAATCACTAAAAGAAATCTTGAAAAAAAAATACCCTAGTCAGTAACGGTTACTTTTGTAGACCAAGCGGGGGAAAAATTATGGATTCACTCAATTCTGAGGAAATAAATATGGAATCATGACAAACAAACAAAACAACACTCAAATACATTACTAGTATTAAGTTGCACCACCACTGGCTTTTATAACAGCTTGCAGTCTCTGAGGCATGGACTTAATGAGTGACAAACAGTACTCATCATCAATCTGGATCCAACTTTCTGTGATTGCTGTTGCCAGATCAGCTTTGCAGGTTGGAGCCTTGTCATGGACTATTTTCTTCAACTTCCACCAAGGATATTCAATTGGATTGAAATCCAGACTATTTGCAGGCCATGACATTGACCTTATGTGTCTTCTTACAAGGAATGTTTTCACAGTTTTTGCTCTATGGCAGGATGCCTTATCATCTTGATAAATGATTTCATCATCCTCAACCATCCTTTCAATTGATGGGATAAGAAAAGTGTCCAAGACATTAATGTAAACTTGGGCATTTATTGAAGATGTAGTGACAAACATCTCCCCAGTGCCTTTACCTGACATGCAGCCCCATATCATCAATGACTGCGGAAATTTGCATGTTTTCTTCAGGCAGTCATTTTGATACGACACCAAACAAAAGTTCCAGCATCATCACCTTGCCCAATGCAGATTCACGATTCATCACTGAATATGACTTACATCCAGTCATCCACAGTCCACGATTGCTTTTCTTTAGCCCATTGTAACCTTGTTTTTAATGTTTAGGTGTTAATGATGGCTTTTGTTTAGCTTTTTTGTATGTAAATCCCATTACCTTTAGGCAGTTTCTTACAGTTCGGTAACAGACATTAACTCCAGTTTCCTCCCATTCGTTCCTTATTTGTTTTGTTGTGCATTTCCTGTTTTGGAGACATATTACTTTAAGTTTCCAGTCTTGATGCTTTGATGTCTTCCTTGGTCTACCAGTATGTTTCCCTTTAACAACCTTCCCATGTTGTTTGTACTTGGTCAAGATCTTAGACACAGCTGACTGTGAACATTCAACGTCTTTTGCAACATTGCGTATTGATTTACCCTCTTTTAAGAGTTTGATAATCCTCTCCTTTGTTTCAATTGACATCTCTCGTGTTGGAGCCATGATTCATGCCAGTCCACTTGGTGCAACAGCTCTCCAAGGTCTGATCACCCCTTTTTAGATGCAGACTAACAAGCAGATTTTATTTGATGCAGGTGTTAGTTTTGGGAAAGAAAATTAACAGGGTGATTCCATAATTTTTTTCCTCAGATTTCAGTGATTCCATAATTTTTCCCCCTGCTTGGTCTACAAAAGACTGGATTACTTACCGGTAATCTGGTTTTATGGAGCCACGACAGCACCCACTGGAGAGAGGGATCCGCCCCCAGGGACAGGAAACCTACAGATAAAAAGGGGGCGGTCCCCTCGCCTCATCAGTTGGGTTACAGAGCACGAGAGGAACCGCCAAATTAATAAACATTCCAAAAAACATTCCAAAAAACATGTAGTCAACCACCAAAGTGACCAGGAAGAAGTGCAAAAAGCAAACGGGGGGAAACGAGTGGGTGCTGTCGTGGCTCCATAAAACCAGATTACCGGTAAGTAATCCAGTCTTTTCTTCACGCCACGACAGCACCCACTGGAGAGACTTGCAGAGAACAACCCAGGGAGGGACCACCGTGCAGAGAACAGACCCCCCGAACACCACGGCAGAAGCAGAGGAGAGGCCAGCCCACAACGGTAGAAAAAGGCGGAAGGCAAAGACCAGGTGCCAACCTTACACATGAACTCAGGTGGCACAGCAGCCCGAGCAGTCCAGGAGGAAGCCGGAGCGGAATGGCACGAACTCCAGTCGGAGGACGGACGCCTGCAGCAGCATAGGTAACACATATGGCATCACTAAACCACCGGGAGAATGCGCTCTGTGGAACACCAGACCTTCTGCGAAGACCCTGAAATGATAGAAACAGAACCCTGCACTGCCACCAAGCCTGAGGCCACCCAGTAGGGAAGGACACTCCGACTAACGAATAAAGCGTGGAAACGCACCACCCCAGGAATACTGGGAGTGGGAATCAAAAAGAAAGGATGGAGAACCACCACAAGACCTCAATGGAAGGCAGAACTACCCCCGGAAGGGACGAGGGGCCCGGCCACAAAAAACAGGCTATCTGGGAATTCAGAGAGGACAGGTGAGTCCACGAAAAGGGCCCGAACCCCTAACTCGCAGAACAGAAAAAAAGCACCACTAGCAGGGCCTTCCAGAGGGAAGGCATTCACTGAAGCAGACTCCAATGGCCCCAAAGGAGTAGCTGGAGAGCAGGCAATACCAGATACAATCCCAAGAGGGCACACTAGCAACCTGCACCGGAGCACTACGGACACACGCAGAGAGGAACCTAGAGACCTACATAGCACCAGCAACATGAACCCCCAAGACAAAAACCAGAACCGCAAGAGTATAAACGGACAACCGAAGAAGGCGCCCAACCGTAGAATCCTGCAATTAGGGCGGAAATAAGGAACAACCCTACCCGCCATTCAGGAACCAAGCCGCCGGATGCGGACCCCTCACTGGAGGACGACTGAATGGCTCCCGAGACAACAGGACCGGACAGAAGACAGCGGCATGGTTCCGCCACTGACACAGGTCTGAACCACCAACCCACGGCCCTGTGGCCAGAAGGAAGCGACGAGGATCACAAGGCTACCACGTCCCTGAAGACACTCAGCACCATCGGCAGGAGGGCCAGAGGGGAAACGCCTAGGCCAGAATGAAGCCCCAGGGAGCCCGTAGGGAGTCTACATGTCAGTAAGGACCGAGAACCGCAGGGAGGCAACCCTGCAGACCCGGCTGGTCGCCCTAGAGGAGAACAAGGCTATCTCCAGGACCCCATAATGCCCCGATGCGCAGAAAAAACAATATAGAGCCCAGGTCCATAACGGAAGAGCACTGACCCCGAAGGGCCCATTGACAATGTCCACTCCCCCGATCTGCAGGGCCGACAAGGAAGAGAGTATATGGTAACGTGAGGAAGTCGTCGGCAAGACTCCTAAAGCCACCGCCCTCTCCAGGCCCCATACAAGAGCCCAGGGGCTGACAGCCACCTGAAGGGGGAAGACTGAGAAAACAGTCCAGGGACAACAGGAGCCCTACAAATAGGCCTCCACCGGGACAAGCTAACTACTGAGCTACCCAAGCAACCAATCAATAGACATCGGAGGCCAGGACCGAGGCCCCCCTGAAGAATCAAAAAACGTGACTGATGATGAAAGGACTCCACAGGAGTCCCCACCAACTACGGAAGAAAAATAGAGGAAGACATGGTGAAACCCGGACAACTCCCCCATGGGAGAGGAACTTTTAGAATCAGCCATGGACCACCGACACTGAGCATATGGATATACTAAACGGGCACACCAACCCCAGGGCCAGCATGCGTGACCAGAACAGACACTGGAGAAACCACCCAGGGCATCCCCTTGGAATGACATTCAGGGCCGACCACCAGGACAGGGACCGCACAGCCCCAGGAGCCAACAGAAAGACCGTGAAGCCGCCCCAGAAGAGCAGAAGCAGCTTGAAGATGATCATGTAGGAGACCCCGGAAAAGGCCCACAGTACCTCCGGGAACATGACAACAGGAACCCCAACGGGAGAAGGCCTCCCGCGGGGACGTATAAGGGGGGGAAGCATTCCCAACTCTCCCCGAATCAGCAACCTGTCGGCTTCCGGGAGGAGGTAAGCAGTCTGACAGAGGCGAGGAGAAAACCAAGGAAAGACCGGCGAACATGAAGAAGGAACCTGGACGTGGCCCAGTTGACCACAATGGCACTACCAAGGCCACGAGGCCCAGGAGCCAACACTCCAACCAAGCATGGACCCCACGTATACACCAGCCAGCCAAGCGCCAATAGAGAGGAAATCGAAGTACGGAGGCGAGGTCCACAAGAGCCGCAGAGGTCCCCACGAACTCATTCAAAAGTGGGAACACCAGGGTAACCAGGAGACACAAATACGCCCACCCCCCGCAAGCAAGGGGGCGAACCCTGAGGGCCCACGGAAAGACCAATGGAAGGGTGACAACAGGAAACGACAAGAACAGCCTACGAAAGCGACCACGACAGTGAAAGCGTTTGGCAGGCAGGATGCATGGCCAGAAGGGAAAAGGACTCCAACAAATCCCGTACGGCCCTGAAGCAGCTAAGAAAAACGTAAAACTGCACAGATTATAGCATACCTTCCTGTTTGGAGAACCAGGGAACTACCTCACTGGGTAGCCCGGGACAGGTGCCCGCGTGGCGACCGAATATCCGGCAGAACCAGTAGATGCCATGTGAACCAGCGATAGCGGAAAAAAGGGATCCAACTGCTTCAAGCAACAATGGCCCATGAGAACCAACTGGGTTGGGAATCAGGAAGAAAGGAGAATAAACACCCCCACCTACAGGCCTCCCGGGACCGCAAGGAGGACCAATGTCTCCAACAGACCCCGGATTTCAGACACAAGGAGGTGAAGACCATACCCGGAGCAGGAAGAAAACGCACAAACTCCAGTGTCAGGCCCGACAAACACTGAAGGGCCCTACAGTGAATCGTCAAGTCGAAAGGGCCAAGCCAGAAAGCCCATCCACCAGACGGAAGAGGAGTAGGGTCCCATATTCCCGACAGCCGCCTCCGAGAGGAGATCATCTAGAGCCCCGTCAACAAGGACTTACCCAGGCAAAAAAACGCGCCGGACTGGGCCATGGCCCACGCGTCCCCCTTCCAACAGGCAGTCCAAAGAGCCCATCTATCACAATGGGATAAGCCTGCCGACCTTGCTGCCAGAAGCAGGAAATATGCCGACACGTCAGCCCCGAAGGCAGCACCCCCACGAAGCACGGTGACCAACAGGTGTCACGTGACACTCCTGTCCAGAACTGGGTCTCCCTAGTGGACAATCCACCCCATGTAGCTGAAACAACCGGCACAAAGGCCCCAAGCAGGTATTTCGGCACAGGAGCATATCCGCCAGACAAGCGGATCAGACAGGATCTGTACCTTCCACTGGTAAGGCGGCCTGCATTGAAGTGGAGGCCACAGCCGAACCACCTAAGGAGCTCTAGACCACACTAGCAGAGTGCCCACACTGTAAAAGGGAAGCATGACCTCCCCTGAGGAGGACAAATGGGATATGAGCAAGCGAGACTCCTGAATACCATCCGCTGAAGCCACCAATGAGAAGTAGGCACATGCTCTAAGTTTCGGAATGGGCACCTGCTCCTGAGGGAGTGCAAGACCCCATGAATCAGCAGGCTGAGTTCCGCGAAACCGAACAGAGGAGTCCCCTTGCAAACACATAGAGATGCATAACAGACCGACTGCGTAGTACAGGAGTCTGGCAGAGGCTGGCCACAAGAGCACATTGCGGGTGGCACCAATTTCCAGTCTACTTAACCGAAGAGGGGGTGACAGAGAGAAGGGGGGCAGCTTACTAGGCAGAGCCCATTACGCTCACCCATGAAGCTCCAGGCCGGCACCGGTATGAAGAGGTAGAGACTCAGACCGTGATGGACCAGGCAGGACACCCTGCTCCTTCCCGTAGAAACGGCTACAGCCTCCTTCCTGCAGGAACCGGACATCCCTTGGCTGCGAAGGCCCCACCGATGCCCCTGGCGAGGACAGCACGATCGACACCCTCCAGGATCTCGCACCGAAGGCAGTGAGTCTTCCCGCCCTCCAGGCGGCACACCTCCACCGGCCTCGCGGAAGCGGAATGACGTCACTTCCGGGGAACGTGGCGGCACATGCGCACCAGCCCCGACCGGAAGAGAACGCCGGTAGTCCACCGGCGGGCAAAGAGAAGCCCTGGCCGCGCCCGCACCAAAAATGCCCCGCATACCCGGAGACACCTGGCTGAGCGAACCAGTCCTCCCAGCCCCCGGCCCACCGGCGCATCCCCCGGCCAGGAGCCGCCATCTCCAAGCGGCAAGCGCTTCAGCCCCACGCTCCAGCGTCAGCCAGGGGGTACATACCGGCACTGACAGGACGCCCATCCATCAGACGAGGGGAGAGCCTGCAAGCAGGACTTCTCGACGCTGCTTCTAGTGCCCCAGACCCTGCCGTTCCCAAGGACACCGCACAGAGGGCTGATTGGACCTAGGTAAGAAGTACTGCAGGTTCCCCATCAGGGACAGGAAACCAACTGATGAGGCGAGGGGACCGCCCCCTTTTTATCTGTAGGTTTCCTGTCCCTGGGGGCGGATCCCTCTCTCCAGTGGGTGCTGTCGTGGCGTGAAGAAAAGTAACCGTTACTGGCTAGCATATTTTTCTTTTGTAAGATTTCTTTTAGTGTTTCTTCAAGGCAGAGAGTTGCCATTTGAAATGACTTTAGTTTTGTGGCTTGTCTGTGATCTGCTTTTTTTCTACAAAATTAAACAACTGAATGGACATCCTCTGAGCCAGGTGATTCCATAATTATTGCCAGGGGTTGTATAATACAGGTTAACAATAAGATACAAAAAAGAAGAAAAATTAAATTAACATGTACTGAAATGTATATATATGTACTTTAATCCATTATATAACAGGAATATAAAGGATCCAAGTACAGAGGAGTAAGGTCTCTAATAAACTTTGGGGTTTAGTTATATTTGTTGAAAGTACTGTTTTTCCAAACAACCCAATTTTGGTAAAATCGGGAGAATTGGAGAGTAGCAGAAGCAATTTTAGATTCACACTAGTAGTTGTGGTTGATGTGATGACACAGCTTTTCTCAATGCATGTCGAGGGTTAACGTTCTTAATTTGGCAAGAAGTATTGGTGTTTTGTTGGTTATCTTATGTTTGCTAAGATATTGTTTCTTGCCAGATGATTCAGAGCCTTTTATTGACTGAGTATTTGTATTGCTAATTTAATGTAAATTACCACATCCCCTCTGTCAGGGACTCAGTCATCACTCAGAGGAGAATTATGCAGATATCGGATTGAAATGCCAATCAATAAAAAAACAGCCTTATTGCACCAATCATGGAAGACCACAATGACCTGAGATGTGTGCTTGCGATATATGAGGGGACTGCTTCATTCACCAGTAGTTCATATGCTACATGGCTTCGATCTAAGCTCTTTGGTCCTGATTGGAAGATCATAACCACAGTCTAGGGCAGAGGTCCCCAATGTCAGTCCTCGAGGGCCGAACCAGTGCAGGTTTTCAGGATTTCCTTACTATTGCACAGGATTGGAATCATTGCCTGCTGTGCAATACTAAGGAGATCCTGAAAACCTGCACTGGTTCGGCCCTCGAGGACTGACATTGGGGACCTCTGGTCTAGGGACTTCGACCCCAACTTTAGGAGCACCAGAACTGGATTATATTCTGTAGGAGCTCAGCCTAAAATTCAGCTGGAATATCTGAGACTACTTAACAAAGATACCCTGGTTGGGACAATTTGGTCACCTGTCTACAGACTTTGCTGTGCTTGGTTAGCTTCCTTGCATTGCCTCTATTCCTTTCTCAGTCAGTGCCCACCGAAAGCAGGTTGCTGTTGGATTGTAGCATAGTTGGTCCTTGAAGTCCTGAAGGCACAAAGATTCCAATCACTGTTGAGCCAGTGGAAGGGTGAGATTCTGTTGATACTTACATTTTGTTTTGCTTGATGTGTTATATGCCTTTGTTGGAGATCCAATAAAGTCTTACCATTTTGTGGTTCCCTCACCCTGTGTTGTCTGAGTAGTGTTCTGCCCATGGATAAGGAGTTCAGGCGTTCAGATAGGATGAGCCCTGGTCAATGTGGTCTTTCTAAAGGTGGCCAGGTCAGCGGGAGAACCCCCATGTCTCCACAATTGGTGGCAGTGGTTGGATACTACTCAGCCTGGTTCATCCAGGGAAGCTGCAATGGACTGGTGTATGTAGACATCATCCAAAGGCTCAACAACCAAGGAGGCATATAAGCATACCCAGCAGGCCACAGGTGAGGCATACAGGATTCAGACACTGCCATGTGCAACCACACCAGCTCAGCCATGGGACGAGGACCATAGTGGAGATATGGCCTCGGTAGTAAACGGCTACTACAGGAGCTGTACAAGATTTGACAGATTGAACACAGGGACACTGACACCTGGTCACATTTGATCAAGGAATTGGTCCATTTAAATGCCCAGTAGGATGTGGCAGATGATGAGGACCTCACCGAGATTGTCCCAGAGGATTTAAACCGTGTGCCACATCGAAGATCAAGTGACAATCTGGAAACAACCTGGTCCCAAGCAGCCCGAATCAAGGATTTGTTGGCCGCATCGACGCTGAAAGCCATAAAGATACCGTCACACGCGGCAATATTGCTAGGCAATTTCACTAGCAATTTGCTGGTTTCAGTGAAATCATGGACACATTGTTCTATTTTGTTGCTGTGTACAAATGGAACAATGTGTCCATGATTTCACTACAACCAGCAAATTGCCAGTGAAATTGCCTAGCAATATTGCCGTGTGTGAAGGTACCTTAAGAAAGGGCTTGCATTCCCCAAATTTAGTCTTGGGAAATTCAGTTATATCACGTCCAGCACCAACCACTCAAGAAGAATTATCCTGTTACCGAGCAAAAGCCCCACCAGGTCAAAGGTCTACAAACAGGGCCTATGACTTGCCCAATCCATGGCACTGTTACACGTGTAGGCACCTTGGACATGTGGATAAAGATTGTCTCCAAAACCGGGGCCCCATGGCTAGAGCTCATATGCCAGCCCAGCTGGTTTATGTCAGTGACACACAGTGACAGAGACTACGAGCCACTGATTCTGCAATCACCCTGTAAAGCCGAGATATTGTTCCCCCAGAAGAACCATTTCCCATGTTGCTAATTATCCATCTTACTGGCTTAGGTTCAGCACTTGGACATCCCTCTGGCATGTGTGCAGTTGGACTGGGGGACCGATCAGGAAGAGGTTGATGTGGAGCTTATGGACAGCATCCCCACACCTGTTATTTTGGAAACCAACCAGGGAGAGGACAATACGGGGTTTATGGACAGCGTTCCCACCCCTGATAATTTGAGAACTGACCAAGAAGAGGAAAATTTGCAACTTGTGGACAGCCTTCCCACACGTTATTTTGGGACTAACCAGGAGGAAGTTGATGTGGGGCTCATAGACACCCCACTACTGTTTCTTCAGAGACTAACCAGAGGAAGTTGTAGTAGGACCTATGCATGGCCTCCTCACACTGGTTATTTTGTGAAATGACCTAGGAAAAGGACTATCCAGCCAATGTTTCACAGCCATCACCCACATGCAAGCCAAGCAGCACCCTGATGTGAATCCTTCTGCCACTCCCTCTTAGGATTACCCACCTCTGAGGCAACAATAGTGAGTAAACCTAACCAGACTCTGGCCATTGACTGGGGGAGATTGACAGTAAGAAGTTTAAGGAAGCACAACTCATGGACTGCACCTTAGTTAGTGCTTGTCCGCAGTATGTCTGCCCAACCTGGGGGAGGAGATCAGGGAGAGGTGTGTAGATGTGAGACTCTGTTGCTGACCTCGCCATAAGAAAAAAAAGACAATGCCGCCAAAAGGTGAAGGATGATTGTAAGATTATCACGTCTGGCTGCCCCGTAAACAGCGACCCTCACCACGATTCAGCAGTTTTCCAGGTATAATTAAGGAGGGGGAGGAATGTGAAGACACAGATGTATTGGTATTTTGTTGGTTATCTCATGTTTGATAAGACATTGTTTCTTGCCAGATGATTAGGAGCCTTTTTTTGACTGTGTATTGCAAATTTAATGTAAATTACCTCACCTCCTCTGTCATGGACTAAGTCATCACTCAAAGGAGAATTATGCAGATATTTGATTGAAATGCCATCCAACAAGAAAACAACCTTATTGCACTAATCCTGGAAGAACACAATGTCCTGAGATGAGTGCTCGGGATGCATAAGGGGAGCTTGCTGCAGTCATCAATAGTTCATATGCTACATGGCTTCACTCTACGGATTCCGGCCCCGATTGGAAAGACCATAACCTCAGTCTAGGGACTTCAGCGGCGACTAGAGAGCACCAGCACTGGCTTATATTCTGCAGGAGCTCAGCCTAGAATTCAGCTAGATATCACAATTTAAGGATTGACTGATTGGGACAATTCGGTTACCTGTCTACAGACTTTGCTGTGCTTCGTCAACTTCCTAAGCTTGCCTCTATTCTTTTCTCGATGGGTGCCCGCTGAAAGTGGGGTGCTGCTGGATTGGACTAATTCGCTCTGGAATTACTGAAGGCAAGAAGGTTCCAAACCTTGGTGAGCCAGCGAACAGATGAGACTCTGTTATGTTACATTGTGTGTTTTGCTTGGTATGTGTTATATGCCTGTGACTGTTGGGAGAGCCAAGAAAGTCTAACCATTGTGTGGTTCCCTCACCCTGTGTTGTCTGAGTAGTGTTCTGCCCATGGTTAAGAAGTTTGGACATTCAGTTGAGATGAGCCCTGGACCATGCGGTCTTTCTTAAGGTACAGTCACACACTTCAAGGTTGAAGCGAAGTCAGCAACAATTTCGGGTGCGCGCGGTCATTGCCGACATGTTGATGGATGTCACATGTATAGATATCATGGACAACTCAGCAACGCTGTTGTGGGAAGGGATCGTTCGCAAATACTGCGAACAATCCCTGCTCACTACTGTGAATGGCTGAATCGGCCCATTGTATGTGACATAACTATGTCACTTAAAATTATTCTGTCATATGCTTAGTCACTGTATAACTATGTCTTTAAACATGCCCTGTAAATCAGTTTTCCTGAGCTTTTAGTGACGTGAGTGGATTGGACACCTTTGCGACACCACACACACCCCTTTTGTATGCCTAATCACTTGAATTTGTAAAAAATTTAAATTCCTCTTTTACTTGCAGTGCCAACACAGAATTAATAACTAAACTTTGATTTTGGGATGGTGAACAAATAAACAGCAATATAATATCAACAAATCACACACAGTATAAGCGATAGAACAACTTTATTCGTTTTAATTTTTTGAGGTAACAGACATAGATGATATTTTTTTATTGGTGATATTTTGGGGTGCATAACATTTTTGATCTTTTATCATAGATTTTTCAGATGCACAAGGAACAAAAATCAGCAATTGTTAATTTTACACTATTCACACGGGGAGAAAAGCAATAAGATGGCTGAGTCTGACGAACAACCGTACCCAGATGTGGTTACATGTCCTGGAATTGAACCATCAGCAATCACAATCGCAGGGCTGCAGCTAGGGTATAATCATCTAATGACTGACAGCAGCATCTAAGGCGTTAATCAGCCCAGATGATGCAGGGTGGTTTCAGCACCCACATTTTCAGCCTAAGGCCAGCTTCACACTACGGCTGCAATCCGATCTGTGGCTGTCAGCTTGAACCAGACAGCCCCGGGCCGGATTAGCACACAGAACTGGAGGGCTAATTTGCCCTCCGGTCCGGTGTGCAGCGGCACGCAGCCGCCGCCACTAGGTCAGGACCACGGCTCGCGGGGAGCTAGCCGTGGTCTTGATCCATCATCAGCGGCAGCTGCACACCGGACGGCAAATTAGCCTCTAGTTCTGTGTGCTGATCCAGCCCGGGGCTGTCTGGTTCAAGCTGACAGCCAAGGATCGGATTCCAGCTGTAGTATGAAGCCAGCCTTAGCCTGTGTGCCCACTGTGTGTTTTTGCACCAAAAAAGCAGCACTCACAGCCTTGTAATGAAAGTCAATGTGATTGTTCCAAACGCTGTGCCCACTTGTGTTTTTTTTTGGGTGCTGCGTTTTTGTAACAGAAATTGCCAGCTTTTTTTATATCCCTGCACTTAACTTGCCCGTTTTTGGGTTGCATTTTCCTCAGACTCCATTCTAACCCCCAAAAAAGCACCACAAAGGGATAGGTATTTACACAGTCTGCTTGTGGTGCTTTTTCCCTGCAATAGCCCAAACAAAAATGCTGCAATACCCACCCTCCCCAGACATGCCTGGTGATTCTTCCTCCATGCAGTGGCAGATGTCTTTATCTGCCAGGACCTTTGCACCATGTGACTCAGCCTGTCACATGGTGCACAGGACCTGACCAATAATGTCATCTCCTGCCTCTGCATGGAGGAAGAATCACTGGGGTGGGTTAAACACTGTCTTGTGTGTCCCCTTATCTGTGTTGCGTTTGTATCTGCACAAAACACATCCAAGCTTTTTGCTGCTTTCGCTGTGTTTGTGTAGCTGACAAACGCAGCACGAAAAATAAGCACAGTGGGGACACGGCCTTAAGGAAAACTATAAACTTAATCCTCAGCACCATAAAAAAAAGCATCGCTGAGAATTCTAACCCAATGACTATCATTAAAAGATGTATTGTGGAGCTTAAGGGGTTAAAGATGACCTTTCACACTGGAAATGCTGAAGCGATATAGTAAAATAGGGAGAAATGTATGGTTTATTTTATCACTGTTCATTGCAAAGTGTTAAGTACACAATGAGATATGTATAGTCGTTCCTGCACCAATTTTACACTGTAGAAATTTTTCAGCGTTTGCATGAGATTTCTCGGATAGAGTAAAGGCCCTGTTACACTGTACGATATTGTGAACGATATCGCTTAACGGTCACGGGTTTGGAGTCGTTCAAACGACATCGTCAGGACAGGTTCTCAAATCGGACGATCTTCGATCAGTCAACCTGCTGCATCGTTGTGTCGTGACACCGCAATCACAATGTTCACAACTTCGCCCATTCACATCAGTGAACAAGTATCGTTCACTGGGTTGTGTGAACGATAGCTGCTTGCCACATCGTTGGTGCGTCGTTCACGATATCTAGACATGTGACATCTCACCAACGATGTCAAAAACATGTACTAACGACCGCGCTCCCGTGAGATCGTTGGCGATACCGTTACAACATTGAAGCGTGTAACGGTTACCTTAAGGCTGGAAGCCAGATCAGATTCCACATCATTTATAAGGCTGCCTTCACACTGCAGTCAGGTCCGATCCAGGGCTGTCAGGGGTGAACCTGACAGCCCCGGACCGGATCAGCACAGAACTGGAGGGCTAATATGCCTGCCGGTTCAGTGTTCAGCCTGACGCAGCTGCCGGTGCTGATGATTCAGGACCGCAGCTCACAGGGAAATAGCCGCGGTCCTAAAATAACAGCGAGTGCATCCACAGTTGTCCGGTTCCTGGATCGGGGCAATCCAGCCCCATAGGCTCCCATGTTAAGGGAGAGCCGGATTGCCCCGGGAGGATCCGGGAGACGCCACTTTTGGGGAGATTGTTCTCCCGGACACAAAAACGTTGCAAGCAACATTTTTGTGTCTGGGAGAAAAATCCCACTTCTCCCGGATTCTTCCAGAGAGATGGAAGCCAGATGGCAGAAAGCTGCTATCCGGCCCCATAGGATGCTGTGGGGCCAGAATCCAGTCCGAGGCTGTCACCCCTGACAGCCCCGGACAGGACCTGATCGCAGTGTGAAGGCAGCCTTAAAGAATGAGTTTGTCAGAAAAATACACCAAAGCCACTAAAAATAAAAACACTTATAACACACCTGCATATTTGCAGGGTTTTTTTTTTTTTAGGAATATAATATATCCCCAATGACATCTGCTCTAAGTGGAGCTACTCACAAGTCACCATCTGGAGACCTGCTCTTCAGAGTGGTTTGCTGGACTTGGGGCATCAAGCTGGAATACAATCGCGAGCCGCACATCATGGGCCCCACGAGCCACGTGTCTCCTAAACTACAGGTTGGGGACATCTGGTCAAACCTTAAGCTGCTGAGGGGGAACAGGGCTTTTCTCCTGCAACAAATTACTTTTTTTTTTTCAGTATTACCTTTGTAGCAATCACAGAAGTGCGATTGTCTTGTTACAATTGAGATGCTGTGAAAACTTCTTTCTGTGTAGCTTAGGGTATGTGCCCACAGGATGTTTTTACAGCGTTTTTGCATGCAGTTTACCATTGGTTTTATGGTAATGTAGCCAATTTGTCTGCTGTTGGATTCCAGCAAAACCAATGTGTTTCAGAGAAACACTGTGCACACACATTGGTTTAGCAAGTGTCAAGAACTGTCAAATCCCTACGGTTTTGCTGCGGATGGGAGAGAATTGACATGTTCTATTTTTCCTCCGGTTTTGCTGCAGACAATGGCAAAGACGCTGGAAAAACGCAGCATCAAAAAAGCACAAAAAACACGATAAAACAGCAGGACCTGAATGCATCAAATCTCCTGGCGAGGACTCAAGGATCCTTGAAACCAGGACTGGTTTTGCTACGTTCAGGATTGCTTGAAAAATATCCTGTGTGCACATACCCTTAGGATTGCCATTAAAGGGTATTTCTAAAGATCCCAGCAAACCCACTCCATTTCTTGTTCGACATGAGTCAGAGCAATCCAGATAATCGACTGTTCAGACTAAAGAGCAGATGTTCACAACATTTCTGATACAGAATGGTGTTCAAGTAAAATCCAATCCTGTGCAACGGGACGAAGAGGTGCCGACGGGACACAGCGCACACGGGACGGAAGAGGTACCGACAGACACAGCGCACAACGGACGGAAGAGGTGCGATGGAACCAACGCACAACGGACTGAAGAGGGCGACGGGACACAGCCACAAAGGACTGAAGAGGTGCCGACGGGGAACAGCGCACAACGGGACGGAAAGGTACGACAGACAGGCACAACGGGACGGAAGAGGTGCGACGGAACACAGCACACAACGGACGAAGAAGTGCCAACACACTTGGGCACTGGGTGTAGTGAGGAAGTAGGGGTTGCTGGATTCTAGGAGCCACATTAATTTCTACTGCGCAGAAGGCTACATTTCCACTGGGAGTGAGATATCAGTTGCAGTGGAAACAAATAAAAATGAAAATTGTTGAATTGATTTTTACAAAGGGACAATGTATAGGACCCAGACAAAAAGTGTAGGCCAATCTAAATCACTCATATGGGCCTTGCTGTCAGAAAAACTCTGTCCGCTTGTATAGTGGTTACAAAAAAAGAAAACACAACTTACCCTTAAGGCCAGGATCACTTTGCTGTAGTGCTGTCCGTTACAATGGAAACGTTAACTGTTTCCGTTGTGATCGCAAAAGTAACATCTTGAGTTATTTTTGAGCGCATACGTTTGTTGTCTCAAAAACGTATGAACTACATGGGAGATAGATAGATGATGGGATAGAAAGAATAGATTATAGAATAGATAAAGATGATAGCTGCTAGAATAGCTTACCAGTGTCTCCCTGCTCACACTTCTGCTCCCAGGTCCCTGGGTGAATGATCAAGAGCTTAATGAGTGGAAGCAGAAGTAACAGAGAGCGGGGAGACACTGGTAAGCTATTCTACCATTTATTTTTATCTATTCTATCCTATCATGCTATCTGTCCTATCATCTATTGCAAAAGCAATATAACGCATCCATAGCCCTCCATTCAACAAACGCATTTTGTTTGTTGAATGGAGGGCGATGAATGCGTTACACTGTCCATTACATTGCCTTTGTGCAGCTGTCAAACGACAGCACAGACGCAATGTGAACCGAGCCTTACTGTCACATGATGTAATTGGACACGATATGTTGGCAGGTTCTGCGCTCACCCCTTTGCCGGCTGCTGTATTATTCAGCCATCATCTGCCTGTGAAGAGCCACAGATGGACTGGGCCTTAGTCTGCAGCAGATAGCCTGATTGATGACAACAGCAACATTTATGTTATTTTAATCACCAATTAGCCCAAATTTAATGTGCAGAAAGGCTGCCAGGAAAGCAGGGGGCTCTGCCAAAACCGCATACCTGGCATGATACGGTAGTACGCCAATGAATGCCAACCTACTGCTGGACTTCACAGGGAAACACCGTTTTGCTTATATATAGTATTACTGGACAATATCATAAATGTGATAAGATGACTTCAGGATCAACTTCATAAGGAAGATTAGATAAAAAAAAAAAAAAAAGTAAAAGAAAAAGCTTTAAAAAAAAATATGAAAATACAAACATTCAACGCGCCCGTAAAAGAAGAAAAAACACAAAGCCCATAAGATACAATTAACCCATTCAGTGAATGCTTTAATGAGGGGGTGGGGTGTGAATGCAATAACGGGTGGCCAAATTCTTCAATATACCCCAAAATAGGATCAATAAAGAAAAGTCTCCGGGTGCATAACAAGATGTCATACAGAACCATCCACCAAATGCATTACAGGTGTCAGAGAACAAAGACAACCAAAAGTCTTTACAATTTTTTTTATACCACTTAAATAAATTGTAATTGTACCATAAACCTAACTTGGCAAGTCTCCTATTAGTACAATGTAAGCATTCTGCTTCCCCCCCAACTTTCGCTGTACGTGGAGATTTTTTCCTGCTTTACAGTACATCACATAATAAATGGAGACTGTTAAATATTGCAGCTTGTCCCGCAAAAATCAAGCCCTCATACAGCACAGAACTGGTGCTCGGTGGATCATGGCGGCAAACGTTTGTGTGACCCTCGTTTTCCATGTGTGGCCACTGTGATGCTGCAAGCGCCTGTCCGTGGTCTGAGCAGTCATCTGTCTCTTCTACAATCTCGACACAGAAGTGATTGTTGACATCTACTTACATAATTGCCTTTGAACCGGAAGAGTCTGGATGTCATGTTTTATTCACCACCTCACTGTCCAGTTAGGATGAGCCCATCCTCATCCTCGCGTCCCACAGAACAAATCATGGACGCCTCACTCCCAGTGCTAAAGAGCCCCCCCCACGTGACGTCCCCATCCTCACAAGTAAAGGACAGCGCTCGGGGCCCCGGACACTAGTCGGGGCAGACATGGCGCACACTGTGCCCCAGTGACAGGGGGGGGCAGACACAGAACAAGGGGAAGAGCGAGTGCACAGGGGGAGACAGCTGAAAAGGAGACAGCACAGTGGGGACAGCACACAGGGGGAAGACTACATCGCACATGTGGGAGAGAGCGCATAGGGGGGAGAAAGACAACACATGGTGGGGAGGGAGGGGCAGGGGGAAATGGCAACGACCGCTGCCCCCAGTGCCACAGATCCCCGCCATCGTGTCAACCATATCTCTGTTCTAAAGACAATGCTCCAGGGAGCATGCGGGCAGTATTTCACTTTTCTTCCAAAACAAATTAGATTATGACAAAATAAAAACCTGGAAGTTTATTTCTCTGTGTTACACAAGAATGACAGCCCCCTGGTGAGGAAGAGTCTGGAGGCCGTGTCACGTCCATCACCGCCTCAGACCCCCATCACCCAACATATAAAACTATATTTATGAAAGTACCAAAATAAAATAACATTCTCTAGATATAAGTTTTAAAATCCAAGCGACGATGAGTCGACCAGTACAACACGGCAGGTCTGTGATAAATTAAAAAACACAGGCAGGGAGACAATAAATAGGAGGTAGGGGCGGATTTAAATTTGTTTCCTGGTAACTCAACATCCTATGGCAGATGCACGAGTCTGCACATGACATGAAAGACACACGCTCATGTACAGGTCAAATATTTACAGGGAACCTGTCAGGTCGGATGACGCTATATAGGGTTAATCTGCAGACAAATAGTATGATGAAGGCACATGGTCACTCTACAGAAAGTGCAGCTCTCAGGAGAAAATTAACTATTCCTCCCAGGAGCCGATGGCTGTCAGTCATATTAGAGGGCCGGCGCAACATCAGTCACCACTCACAGAATAAGCGAGCCACGGCACTGACTGACAGGTGGCCAAGGACAGATGACCTGGCTGTCACAGGACACACTTCTTCTGTGAGCAGTATGTAAAGTTGCACCGGTCCTCTAATATAACTGACAGCCAGCTGTCAGTCAGTGGTGGGCTCGCTTGTACTGTGAGCTGTGAGTATAGTTGCAGCGGCAAAGCGCACCCTAGGAGAAATTAACTGCATTTTCTACTGTGAGATGCACTTTCAGAAGCTTCATATTACACTTAAGCAGAGTACTAACTCGGACCAGCAGTAGTAATAGTGACATCCGACATGACAGGTATTTAAATATATAGAATTCTTCCACTTATCAAAAAAAAAAAAAAAAATGTACTAAAATATCACCAACCAAAAATAAAAATGAGGATAAAAACACTGTAGAATTGCAGCTAAAGGACGCTCCCTTTACTAGCCAGGGCTTGCGCTCTCCGCTTTGCCAAGCGGGATTTCGAGGGAGGGGAGAGCCGCATGGAGCAAATCTTCTGGATGAAGCTCTCGTTCTCATCGCTCAAGTCACTGTCGTGCTGAGAAAGCTGACGGTTCACGGCAATGGCCTCCGCTGCAAACAGGGTCAAGTCCTTGGTGCTGCTGTTCCTGTAGGATGAAAATGTGTCAGGTACGACAGCGGGGAGCAACCCGGCCTAACTGGGCAAATGATGGCCAATACAACAGGGTGACAATCGCCACATCTTGGTAAATGAAGCCCAATTATGAAGCCAATCCTTTTATTTCAAGAGACACAACCCCTTCTAGTAAAAAGCAAAAAGTGTAAAAAGTGCACCTGTCACCAGTTTTGGGGGTTCTAAACCATGCCCACCGCCTTTACCACAATGTAATTGGGGTTCCTGAAAACTTTACATCCCCATGCATACCCCAGAAAACAAGTTTCTTTCTGTCCCGCACCACATGCTAATTTCTTTCATGGGTCATATAGGGGGACTGCACTTTGCAGTCTGTGCCGCCCCGCTCCATGGAAATTATGCCGACATCATCCACACAATTCCCATTAAGCCTCTCTGTGCATTATTGGAGCCAGCAATTCCACTGCGCAGGCGAGAGACTTTGGCACTCTGCGGTTGATGCAAGACCAAACATCTCGTGCCAAAGCAGTGAAATTGCTGGCCGTTTAATAGGGTACAGAAAGGCGCCACTGCACAGGCGCACAAGACTTTTTATGTGGATGACGTCGCTAGGTCATCCCCTTGCACACAGTCAATAGGGGCGGTGTTGGCATAGAGCAGGGCGGTGCTGACCACAATCTGCAGACCCCAGATGACCCAAACAAGAAATTAGCATATAACGCAGGACAGAATAAAACTATTTCTGAGGTATGTAGTGGGACGTCTAGAGATATAAAAGGGTTACAGGAACACCAATTAGATCATGTTAAATGTGGTGGGCAAGGGTTTAGAATCCCCAGGACTGGTGACAGGTTCACTTTAAAAACACACAAATCTGATGAAAAACCCGCAATTCTCTTAGGCAAATAAAATTTGAATTCTGGCAGATTCGATTACTAACCCTTCACCCATCCTGCCTAAAAGGTGCCCCGAAGAAGCCAGAGAAAGTTTGGGAGATGTTTGGCATCCCGCTATTCCCGCACAAGCTTGGCACCTACTACTACTTACTTCTGAAGAACCAGTGGTGTTGGCAGGCCTCTTTCTGGAGCCCCCTAAACACAAAAAAAGCAGTGTAAAATACTTATTTATCTGATGTGGTGGGTTACATGGCACCTCCGCCACAGTCCAGGGATGGGTGGGGGGGCAGTCCGGGGGGAAGGCAGGGTAGATCCATCACCCTTGTGCAGGGTACATGTTGCCTCTGCTACCGGGGTAGGCAGGTAAAGGTGTCTCCACCACAGTCCGGGGGAATGTAGGGTACATGGCACCCCCTATGGTCCGAGCGGCCAGGGGACACAGCGCCATCTGCACAGTCCGGGGGGCAGGATGGAGCATATTGTATTACTTACCCCTTGGACCAAGGGTGCTGAAGAACTTGGGCTGCACTGAGACGATCCTTGGCATCACGTACCAGCAGATTGGAGATTAAGTCCTTTCTTGGCTGGAGAGTGAGCCCAATCTAATCAGGAAACTCATATTTTCCCTTCTTGAAAAACTTCAAACAATTGTCATGTAAGTAAATGTGATGCAGTGAAGATGGCAACGTGTGTCACAGAGCCCACAGCCCGTTATGCTGGCATTGTACCTGAAACTCTGCAAACTCTCTCGGTCCAGCACAGTCCGTCCCACAATGCCAACAAATGGAGGGTAGCCGTCAGCATAATGTACAGGATGACCCCAGGCTCCACAGATCACAACGCTTACATAAAACGTTGCTTCTTCTGTGAAACTTCCACCACTCCGGGCCATGTACTCCGCAGAGCACACTGAAAAAAAACCCAGCAGATTATAGGCAACGCAGCACAACAGGCCGCCAACCCAGAAAAACGAGGCAGTCACGCGTACCATGGGGCAGGTGACCGTAGTGTAGGACAGTGCTTGTACCTGAGGAAGGTGACCTTGTAGAGTGAGAGAGTCATTAGCAGCAAGAGGGGAAAGGCCACCAGGTACGCACCAGTCAGTCACTGGCAGCGGGTAGAGAGGCCACCAGGGACGCACCGTCCAAGCCACTTGGGCCAGACTCTTCTGCAGGCTTCAGAGTCATACTGGTATAGCCTCTTCTGAATATATAGATGCATTCCTTCAAGTTGACAAAGTCTACACACTCTTGATAAAATGGAAGGACTTTTCTTTTTTACAAGACAGAAACTTGGCAAGAAGAATCAGTTCACAACTTTTTCTACCTTTAATGTCGCCAATTATCTGTACAAATCCATTAAGAAAAACAAATCTACCGTATATACTCGTGTATAAGCCGACCCCCCTACTTTTGCCCCCAAAACCTGGGAAAACCTATTGACTCGTGTATAAGCCGAGGGTGGACCCCAGCACAGGTATACAGCCCCCAGCAGTGTGTATACAGCAGCCTCCCCAGTGGTAGAATACAGCAGCCTCCCCAGAGGACATATACAGCAGGCCCCAGGGGCATATACAGCAGGCCCCAGGGGCATATACAGCAGGCCCCAGGGGCATATACAGCAGGCCCCAGGGGCATATACCGCAGGCCCCAGGGGCATATACCGCAGGCCCCAGGGGCATATACCGCAGGCCCCAGGGGCATATACCGCAGGCCCCAGGGGCATATACCGCAGGCCCCAAGGTGTATACAGGCAGCCCCCCAGTGGCACTAGCCCCCCCATCATGGAAAGAGCCCCCACACTTTGCAGAGCCCCCCCCCTGCTGCATTATCTTACGATCCAGGGTCTTCTTCACCGCGGGTCCTCCAGTCCATCCTCGCGCTCTGTCTTCCCGGTCTCATGTGACCCGGCGGTCACTGTGGAATGACGTCATCGCGCCGGGTCACGTGAGACCGGAACACAGCGCGCAGGACCCGCGGCGAAGACCCTGGATGGTAAGAAAGCAGCAGGGGGGGGGGGGGGGGAGGGCTCTGCAAAGTGTGGGGGCCTTTCATGATGGGGGGCTAGTGCCACTGGGGGCTGCCTGTATACACTGGGGGGCTGTATGCACGGCTTCCCCTGCCGCTGTGATGGGCGGGGGGAGCCGTGCATATCTAATGAGCGGCCCCACGTGACAGGCCGCTCACTCATCAGCCTCCCCCCGCCTCCCCAGCAAAATAGTTACCATATTGACCCGTGTATAAGCCGAGGGGGTGACTTTTCAGCCCAATTTTTGGGCTGAAAAACTCGGCTTATACACGAGTATATACGGTATTTTGGGGAGACAATATAATAAAATGATGTGGTTGCACAAGTCTGCACACCCTCACAATATTACTTGGTGACGCCCCCTGTGAATTTGGCATGTTCAGTCTTTTTGGGCTGGGGGGGTCTATCCCCTCTAGATCTGGCAATATCTGTCACCCCCTGTCAGATTTTGGTGGCCTCCTGGGTAGAGCGCCCTCCTTTAGTCACCACAGATTTCCCCTTGACCTCAAGTCTGGGCTCGGCCCCTCGTCATATTTCGGTGGCCTCCTGTGTAGAGCGCTCTCCTCAGGGCACCAGATTTCCAATTGGCCTCAGGTTGTTCCAGAACTTCCGTCTTCTGTAAGAATGTTATACCTATATGGAGGTCACGCAGTTGTTTTGTGCTGTAGGCAAGAGTTAGCTTCATCTTGTTAGCAGGTCCTGGAGGCTGTCGCAAAATTAACTCATTTGTTCTGTTCATATTTCCCTTCACAAAAGCTCCAGTTGTCGAAAATCACACCAAAGCACAACACTGCCCCCACCAGGCCTCACTGTGGAGAGGGGGATCTTCTAACAATGCGCAATTGGCTTTCCACCAAACTTACCTTTCAGAATTATAGCCAAAAAGTGTCGCCTTGGTCTCAATACACAGAACACGTTTCGCTCAGGCATTTGACAGATGTGATGTTTTCAGAATTCATAGCTGGGTTTGGATGTTTTCCTTTGTCTTTCTGTCTTATCCCCCTCCCCACAGGCAGACATTTAAAGAATACGCTAGACAACCAGGACTGCTCAGTAAGGCTGCCTTCAGACTTGCAGATGCATCTGCAGCGTTTTGCAAATGCATCTGCAAGCATCTGCATGCAGACGCGGCCCCTATGTTTATAATGGAGCGCACGGTGGTCTGCAGATGCTTGCAGACCGCCGTGCGCTCTCATTGCCCGCCATTAGTGATCTGTGCGCATGCGGATGCCTGCGCACAAATCACACACTCTCGCCCGCACCAGGGACGCGACATGCTGCGTCCCGGGTGCGGACGCGGGACACCGGAAGGAGCAGATATCGTCCGCATCCGCACCCGAACCAGCAACGCTGCCAAACGCAGGCACTATGCGTTCCTATGTTAAACATAGGAACGCAGTGCGCATGCGTTTGAATGCGTATGGGAACCAGCATAAGCTACGTTCACATACGCAAATGTGAAGGCAGCCTAACTCCTGCAGCATCTTTAATGTTGCCGATATTTGAGGGACGTCCAGTCCTCAGTGGGGTCACTGCTCTGACAGATTTCAGTCCTTTTTAATGACGTCTTTAGTGTCCATGGAAAATGTAATGCCTGGGAAATACTTTTGTACTTTCTCCTGACTGACACAGCAAAGGGTCTCATTGTGGGAAGAAAATCTCTAAAAATCCTCCTAGATCAGCGACATTTTCTCTGGGGTTTATCAGGTGTAAATAACGTTGGCCGAGCACTGATACTGTGTAACATGGGGGATGTGATCAGTGATTCTGACCACAATCACAGCCCTGATTATGAGAGGGTGTGAACACTTCTGCAACCACATTTTGATTTCAATTTCCCCCCCCAAATGATTTCCATTTCTTCTTTGGTGGATTTGTACAGATTATGGGAGACATCTAAAGGGGGAAAAAAAGCTGACATTAGTCTTCTTGATAGGATTTATTTACAGGAGTGTGTAGACTTTTAGTCACCATCAGCTTTATCCCATCAGAATCTGCCCTATAATGTATCACTCAGCATCGTACCTATAGACTAATACACGGCCACTATCTACATCACACAGCACCTTTGTCTGATACAAATATCCATGGATTTACCGTTTGCACTGATTGCTATATAAAGAATATACTTTTCCCTACAATATTTTGTTTGCTCCTCCCCAGCAGGTTACACCAGCGGGGTGTCGGCCTGGCGAGCTCGGTAGGTTCACGCACACATCTGATCAGACATGGCAGCTGGGACGTACCGGTGTGGTCAGCTCCGGCGTGCTGATTGGCGTGCAGGCGCTGTTTAATTTCATTCCACTTCCAAGATCAAAATCACAGATTTTCACAGGTGACACCTACAAAAGACGAGAAAGCATGAGAGTTGTTGGCTAGTGCCAGCCGTCAACCATTGGCCCTCAGTGCTGAGCCCACCTTATCTTCACATTCACACAGAATGTTCTCCGGCTTCAGATCGCGATGAGCAATCCCTAAAAGAGAATAAGAAAAAAAGAAAAGATATACACACAAAATTGTGCAAACATTTTAGGAACGTGTGGAAAAAATAGTTTCAAGGTTAGTGTTCTTTATAAATTAGGATTAAAGAAAATGAATGAAAAATCTAAATATAAATCCATCATGTGATATCAGAAGGCGTCTGTTCAGCCTCAAATTTATTCTGCAGTTGGACAACAACCCCCAATATCCATGCCGAGGACAGAGCAGGAGGGCCCCACCGAACGCGAGGATGGAGCAGGAGACGGGCGGTCACCGAACTCCAAGGGGATTCACATTTCCCTCTGCTTCATTCATTTTTCTTATTTTTAAATAATTTATATTTCTGAGAACATCCTTCCACTGTGTTTACTATTTCATCACAGCAACACACAACAGTCATTTAGTGTACTCAGGGCATCGATCACCAGGACAGAGTATCGGCTCGCTCACTCAGTGACTCCTCTGTGCAGAGTAGATTTGTTCTACTGCAGATTGAAGCTCCAAAAAAAAAAAAAAAAAAATCTCCAGTGGAAATTAATGAAGCCCCAAGAGAGAAATATTACAAGCCACTAAGATTCAATTTACCAATTAAATAAAAATAACCAATATAGGAAAAAAAAAAAAAAAAAAAAAAAAAGTCAGGGACAACTAATTTATTAAAAAAAGAGAATTTTGTTTACGTACCGTAAATTCTTTTTTCTTTAATCATCAATGGGAGACCCAGACAATGGGGTTTAGGGCACTGCCCTCCGGAGGTCACACTAGGTACTACAAGTTTGTAGACACCGCCCCCTCCGCTTATAAACCCCTACCGCAGGGAACATCTTCAGTTTGGTCCATAAGCTGCGAGGAGACAAATAAACCACACCCGAAACGTCGGGAAAAAACCGTGCACAAACGGTTCAACAACCCGGATAACACTGTCCCAACAGGGAACAGATCAACTGCAAAATATGCAACGGAACAACTGGGTGGGTGCTGGGTCTCCCATTGATGATTAAAGAAAAAAGAATTTACGGTACGTAAACAAAATTCTCTTTTTTCTGGTCATCATAATGGGAGACCCAGACAATGGGGATGTCCTAAAGCAATACCCCAGGGCGGGAAGAGTTCCTCAAAAACGGATAACACACGGTCCCCCTCAAAGGTGGGCAACCGCCGCCTGGAGGACCCGCCTGCCCAAACTTGCATCCGCAGAGGCATGGGCATGCACCATATAGTGCTTAGAGAAAGTGTGCAGGCTGGACCAGGTGGCTGCCTGACACACCTGTAGAGCAGAAGCTCGATGTCGCAAAGCCCAGGAGGCACCGACAGCTCTGGTAGAGTGAGCCTTCAATCCCACCGGGAGAGGCAAACCAGAAGACCGGTAGGCCTCCTGAATGGGAGCCTTGATCCATCTGGCCAAGGTTGACTTCGATGCCGCGGACCCCTTACAGCGACCTGTCGTAAGGATAAATAATGAATCCGAACTCCGGAAGGAGGCAGTCCTGGACACATAAATGCGTACAGCCCTCACGAGATCCAGAGTATGGAGATCGCGCTCGACCTGATGAACGGGAGCGGGGCAAAATGATGGGAGAACAATCTCCTGGTTCAGGTGAAAAGTGGAAACCACCTTTGGCAAGAATTCCGGCCGCGGGCGCAACACCACCTTGTCTTGGTGAACCACCAGAAAGGGCGACTTGCACGATAATGCAGCCAATTCTGAGACCCGTCTCAGAGACGTAATCGCCACCAGAAAGACCACCTTCTGGGACAGACGAGACAGAGAAATGTCTCAGCGGCTCAAACGGCGGTTTCTGCAGTGCCGCCAGGACCATGTTAAGGTCCCAAGGGTCCAGTGGTCGCCTGTAGGGCGGAACCACCCGAGACACTCCCTGCAGAAACTGACGGATCTTGGGAAGGAGCGCCAAGCGCTTGTCAAACAGCACTGAAAGAGCTGACACTTGACCCTTCAAAGAGCCTAGGGATAACCCCAATTCCAACCCCGACTGAAGGAAAGCCAACAAAGTCGGAATGGACAAGGGCCACGGGGACCGACCACCCGAGGCACACCAGGTGAAGAAAATCTTCCACGTTCTGTGGTACATCTTCCTGGAAACAGACTTCCTTGCCCGAGTCATAGTGGCAACAACCGTAGGAGAGAAGCCCCTGGACGTCAGCAGCCAGGCCTCAAGAGCCATGCAGTCAACCTGAGGGCCCTGGAATTGAGGTGGAAGAATGGGCCTTGCGCGAGCAGATCTGCGCCTTCTGGAAGAGCCCACCGGAGTCCGCCTGACAGTCGCCACAGGTCCGGATACCAGGACCTCCTGGGCCAATCTGGAGCCACTAGAATGGCTACCCTGCACTCCGACCTGATCTTCCACAGAACCCTGGGAATCAGAGCCAGAGGCGGGAACACATAGGGAAGATGGAAGCTGGACCAACTCAGGATCAGGGCGTCTGCCCCCAGAGACTGAGGATCCCATGATCTCGCCATGTATTGCGGCACCTGATGATTCAGCCGCGAGGCCATCAGATCCACGTCCGGGGTGCCCCATCTGCTGCAGATGTCCCGGAAGACGTCCGGATGAAGAGACCACTCTCCGGCGTCCATCCCCTGCCGGCTCAGGTAATCGGCCTCCCAGTTCTCGACCCCTGGGATGTGAACTGCGGAGATCAGGCAGTCGTTGTCCTCCACCCAGGATAGAATGCGGTGGACTTCGGCGAGGGCCTGGGCACTTCTGGTCCCTCCCTGATGATTTATATAGGCGACGGCAGTCGCATTGTCGGACTGAACCCGGATGGGCTGTCCTGACAGGAACGTCTGAAACGCCAGGAGCGCCAGATAGACCGCCTTGATCTCCAGTACGTTGATCTGCAACGCTGACTCCGCCTGAGTCCATAGGCCCTGAGCCCTGTGGTGTAAGAACACCGCACCCCAGCCCCTCAGACTGGCGTCGGTGGTCACCACTAACCATGACGGTTTGAGGAAGGACCGGCCCCGTGACAGGTGATATGGCTGGAGCCACCACTGCAGGGAATCCCTGGTCTGCTGTGAGATAAGCACCAGCCGATTCAGGGAGGACGTCCTCTTGTCCCATCTGCGGAGAATCTCCAGCTGAAGAAGACGGAGGCGAAATTGTGCGAAAGGCACCGCCTCTATTGCTGCTACCATGCGCCCCACCAGCTTCATCAAAACCCGTAGGGATGAGTGAGGTGATAGGAGGACATCCTGCACTCCTGATTGGATGGCCAGCTGTTTGGCTCGAGGCAGAGACACTAGAGCAGAGTCTGTGTGGAAGTCCATGCCCAGATACGTCAGGGACTGGGTTGGAACCAGGGTCGACTTCTGGACGTTGAGTAGCCACCCAAACTGTTCCAGAGACTGTATGGTCACCTCCAGACTCTCCCGACACAGGTGTTCCGATGGCGCCCTGACCAGCAGGTCGTCTAGATAAGGTATGACGGCGTGTCCCTGCACATGCAGTAGAGCCATCATAGAGGCCATCACCTTTGTGAACACCCGCGGTGCCGAGGCCAACCCGAAGGGCAGCGCCACGAACTGGTAGTGTTCGTCCCCCACTGCGAAGCGTAACCAGCGCTGATGAGCCGGTGCAATGGGCACATGAAGGTAGGCGTCCCGGATATCTATGGACGCCAGGAAGTCTCCCTGTGACACAGCCGCGATCACGGAGCGCAGGGATTCCATGCGGAACTTCCGAACCAACACGTGACGGTTGAACAACTTCAGGTCCAGAACCGTACGGAAAGAGCCGTCCTTCTTTGGGACGATAAAGAGGCTGGAGTAAAAACCCCGGAACCTCTCCCCAGAAGGCACTGGAACCACTACTCCGTCTCTGCGGAGCCCCTCCAACACCAGGTGAAAAGCCTGAGCCTTTTCTGGAGAAGGGACTGGCCGATGGAATCGGGGTACCGGCTGTGACGACAGCTCTATCCTGTAGCCTCGCGAGACTACGTCTCGAACCCACTGATCTTGGACGTGAAGAAGCCACCTGTTCTGAAATTGAGACAGGCGGCCCCCCACCTGTGGGGAGGCAGGACGAGAGATCGAGTCATGTAGAAGCGGGTTTGGGGGTGGCAGCTGCTGCCCCCGCCGGCTTCTTTTGACGACTCTTGGAGCGCCACTGAGTCGAGGGCTTGCCCCCTCGGTCCGCGCGAGCGGACGTCGCTGATGACTGCGAGCTGGAGCGAAAGGACCACTGCTTTGGGTTCCTTTTAACGGTGTACCGTGGCTTAGGTTTATTCTGCGGGATCTTAGACTCAGCAGAATCCTTAATCAGCTTGTCCAGCTCGGTGCCAAAAAGCCTGTCACCAGAGAAGGGAAGATTTTGCAAAATCTTCTTAGACGTGGCATCTGAGTCCCAAAGACGCAGCCACAACAGCCTGCGAATCGCTATAGCATTGGCCGAAGCCACAGCTGAGTGAGTGGCAACTTCCAAAGTTGCCGTCCTGGCGTAGTCCGCATAGGCCTTAGCCCTATCGGCAAGTGCCAGGACCTCCGAACTGGATCCAGCCAGTTCAGTTATCCCATCCAAGCAGGCGGTGATCGCCTGTAGGGTCCAGACCGTGGCAAAATTAGGGGCAAATGAAGACCCCACCGCCTCATAAGAAGACTTGGCGAGTTGTTCGACCTGTCTATCAGTCGCATCCTTCAACGAGGAGCTGTCAGAGGCAGAGAATAGGGAGCGTGCAGCAATCCTGGTCATGGAAGCGTCCACCTTCGGGGACTGCGACCACTCCTGAAGCACCTCCTGGGGGAAGGGGAAGCGATTGTCCTTAGATTTGCGGACATAACGCCGCCCAGGGTGCAACCTGGGTGCTCTAACCACCCTTCCAAAGTTAGTGTGGTCCATAAAGGAGCCACTTGGTCTAGCCTCTGGCCGCAGCCATTGATAGACCTCCTTCGGGTGCACGTTCACCTCCTCAGGGGGTGTCACGAGACGTAAGGTCTCGTTGATTGAGGACACCAGATCCTCTACCCCGTCTGGTGGTTCTGACACAGACCCGAGTATTGAACCCCCATCATCCTCGTCATCATCAGAAGGACGCTCCTCCTCAGAGAGAGCCTGGAGCTCGGGTGAATCCTCACGACGAGTCCTTTTAAGGGGTCTCACAGCAGAAGAAGGAGACACCCGGGGGTAACTGGAAGGAGTAGCTGGGCTGTCCAGTCTCCTATTAAGTGCCTCCAGGGACTGCGACATGGAGGACAGTTGGGACAACAGAGATTCATTGATCTTATTCTGAGTTTCCCATGGCCCTGGGATTACCTGAACCTCAGGGTACAGCACCGGAGCTGCTGTCTCAGCAGTGTCAGTCCGGGCCTCCGGGCGTCCGCAGTTATTGCAGGACCCCTCCACCAGAGTCCCATTGCATGTAGCACAGGTAATGGTGGCATCTGCCGCCTTAGCAGCACGCTTCCTAACTGAGGACATCGCCACAGCAGGGGAAAAATAAGCCAAATTGTACAGACAAAACCGGGAATCCCGGTGGCTTACCGACCGCAGCGAAGCGGTAGGAGGAAGCGGTGTGTGTGTGTGTGACCTCCGCGAGAGTTTCCGGTCTCCCCTGGAGTGCAGACGCACGCTGCAGACAGATCCCAGCCGGGAAGTGAGGGGTAAAGATGGCCGCCGACAGTGAAACCGTGGGCGGCGCCGAAACACGCGGGAAGCACACACACACGCCCATCGATGACGTCACCGCACGGGCTGCTTCCCATCCTCCAAGCAGCCTCAGTATGAAGGCGCCAGAGCCCGCAGCGCGGGAAGTAGTGTGATAATACACACACAGACTGCATGCACAAACAAACATCCGCAGCCTACAGCCTCAGCCCCTGCGACACACAGGGCGGTCAGCCAGGGTAACCCCAGCACAGGGTACACCTCCAGATCCGCGGACCCGAGAGTAACGCGCGGTCTGAGTGTCAGGACACAAAGTGACAGACACTACCCCCAGGCACACAGGAGACACAGAGTGCCTCAGTGCCGGTCCGGTCTGTAAGCACCATTTAGGGAGGCCTCGGACGGGGGTTCAGCACCAGTCCGGAGTGTAAGCACCATTTAGGGAGGCCTCGGACTGGGCTGGCTCCAGTCCGGTCTGTAAGCACCATTTAGGGAGGCCTCGGACGGAGCGGAGCTGTGCAAGGCTCCCATCTCCCACTCTCCAGAGCCCCCCAGAGAGGGATGGAAAGGAGCGCAACAGCGTACCGGGAGAACACAAAGTGTCCAGGCTCTAGGCCCTCGGGTACCTCCACCTGCGTGTTCCACAAGGGTGAGCGGGGAGGCTGTCGCAGGTCCCGACCGGAACCATTTTACCTTGTCTTCAGACGCCATCACGTAAGTTGTGAGAATGCAGTGAAGTGCAAGCAAAGCGTGATCCTCCGAGCACACTAAGTTTAAAACTGAGGATGTTCCCTGCGGTAGGGGTTTATAAGCGGAGGGGGCGGTGTCTACAAACTTGTAGTACCTAGTGTGACCTCCGGAGGGCAGTGCCCTAAACCCCATTGTCTGGGTCTCCCATTATGATGACCAGAAAATAACATTTTAGCATGAATGAAAAAAATAATAAATGAGAAATACGACAAAGTGCAGAAAAGAAAGAGAGGGGGAGGGGAGCGCAAATAGGGCGGTCACCAGGGTACAACAGAGGGGAGTTTTCAGGACCCACTCACCTTTTTCTGTTGACACCCACAACTGGTAGAGATTGTCTGGTCGCTGCAGATCCGTGGGGGATAAGTGTAGAAGTTAGCTGCAGAATCCAGGACTATAGGCCGCGCTGACCAGATGATGGATAACAGACTATTTGGCACACATCGCACAACACACAGGATTCGCCGACACGTTTCGTGGTCCTCCAACCACTTCTTCAGGGCATGTATTACAGATCTCAAATACAGGGAATTGAACCTGGTGAAACTCCTGGCTTTTTATTTCTTGAGATGGTTATATTTATATTTTTATTCAATTTAAATAATTTAAGTCAATAGACTGAATACTTTGAGTGCTATGTTGAAAAAGTTGATGTGTCCATTTTTTACTATGTACTATTGCTTATGTCAATATATTGTAATATATCCAGTATATGGGCGTTCCTGCCGAAACAAACGTTCCCCCCCTCCCTATGTGAGGTCACAATTTTATTGATATGTTGTATTGAGATCTGTAATACATGCCCTGAAGAAGTGGTTGGAGGACCACGAAACGCGTCGGCAAATCCTGTGTTGTGTGATGTGAACCAAATAAAGTCTGTTATCCATCATCTGGTCAGCGCGGTCTATAATCCCGGATTCTCCAACAAAGTGCAGAAAAAGCATGCGCAGAGATAATTGCCCAGATCAAAAATAGGCAAAAAAGGCCCCTCCACCTACTTCTTATAGGTGGGAACCATGTAACAAAATATACCGGTATCGGGAGATGGTGGCTAAACACAAATCTAGAAAGATCCATCAAGCACGGTATAATGGGAGAGAGTGGTAAATAGACGGCAGCTCAGCACTCGTCCAGAAAGAAGCAAAGTACAATCACCACCGCAAGAGAGAGCAAGGATGACGCAAGAGAGAGCAAGGATGACGCAAGAGAGAGCAAGGATGACGCAAGAGAGAGCAAGGATGACATAGGATGGGTGCAGGAGGAGCTCCCCATGTTTTGCCACACTGGGCTTCATCAGGAGTTGAGGCAATACCGTAGCAAGGAGATCGCTAATGGCATCAACAAAATGTGCAGCAAATCAGAGTGCTGCCAGTCATGATGCCCGAGGGCCTTACATTTATTTTCCTGGTTGCGTTATTTTTATCCCATTGAAGAAATTAATCTCTGAGGTTTGTAATCTACCGCAGATGTTTTTGTGCTCAGAGCGTCTGGTGTGTGAAAAGGCAGTTCCACCACCGATCAGCACATTGTTACCTGTCAGTGGTCGTTCACCGCTGCCAGTCAGACCCTTACAGTGAGCTCCCCCCTCCAACTGCCTAAGAAGTGCGACTACAGATGTATGTGACGAGGAGGTTACAATCTAATTCTCTGTGTTGTGATATAAAGAGCCACGCGTTCTCACCTTTTGTGTGCAAATAGTCCAGGGCCGTGGCGATGTCGCGGACCACCATACTGGCTTCTTTCTCATTAAAGTGCTTCCTCCTCTGGATATGAGACAAGATGGAACCTGTAGGAAGACACAAAGTATCTCCATCATGGTCATCTCTCCACTAAACCCGAGGATGCCAGAGACACAAGAACCACGGACACCATGACGCTATGTTCAGCCAAGGTATGGTGGATCCCCGTCAGTCACTAACCGAGCCTGAACCCGAGACCCTGATCACAGAACATAAATAAGTACAGTACCGCCCCGCAACTTCTCAAACACCAGATAGAAACAAGCTTCATCTTCACAGAACTCGATCAGCTCCAAGATATTCCTGCAAAATAAGAGACAGAAAGTGATGGCCGTGCATAAGAGGTGCTACAGCAACAGAGGGGGGCTGCTGCCTGTGCAGAGTGTAAAGCATCTCTACACCGGGGAACAGTCTATGGTCAAATCTCACTTGTTGCCTTGACACTGGTACAAAGTTTCCACCTCTCGGAAGACGCGGCTACGGCTGTGCCCAGCTTTTTTCTCCACGATCTGCAGAGGGAGAGATAGTTACAGGCGTCACAACAACTTCCACCGTCCCCAGAAGAAGCGCACAATCACAATCCGCAGAGGGAGGACGGAGCAGGAACAGAGACGTAGTGGTGCTTCACCTTGACGGCATAATCTTTCCCATTCAGGAGACTGATGCAGCCCTGCACCTTGGCATAGGCACCTTCTCCGAGGAGCTCGTCTGTCAGTCTGTACAAATCTATAAAGAAAAAAAAGATGGAGCAACTCATCACAAGACACCGGACAACATCATCATACAGTGCTCTGCACAAACACCACTGCCGCAAGTAGGACAACAGCTCTGCTGAGGAGACTCCATGGTCAACTACTCTGATTTATAACCATCATCAACCCATGAACACCAGCAAGTTGGTGGACAGCAACATACAGGGAGGCAAGACTCCAAACAGCAGCATAAATACACAGCCAGCACCCGCCCAGACAAAAAGGTCAGCAGAGCCAGCTCTGTGCATATAACAAGCCTGAAAGATAGTGTGCAACACAGCATCAGTAATGTATGTTTTGGATAAAAAAATAAAAATAAAGTTGAATAAAAATGAAATATTTGAGGTTAAAGGAACATGTTTGTGAGAAGAGTTAATTTTTTTCATTTTCACGGTTCAATGTTATAAAAACTCACATTGCCACCCAAAATCCTTTAGTATCTTCAGATTTCATGATGTTTTGCACAAAGTCAAAACCTCCATGTGCCAGAGGCAGCAAAACAGGATTTGTGCGTACTCACTGTAAAATCCTTATCTCCTAGCTCATCATTGGGGGACACAGGACCATGGGTGTATGCTTTCTGCCACTAGCTTAGTGTCACCTCCTAGTGGCAGAAAAGCATACACCCATGGTCCGGTGTCCCCCAATGATGCGAAGGAGAAATAACCGAACATCCCTGCTATGCCCCATATGTGACTGTAGGTTCTGTGCTCTTTTCACTGCCCTTCCCCATATGTGACTGTAGGGCCTGTGTTCTTTTCTTTGTCGGCCTCATTCTGTTTTTGGTAAACAGTAGAATGATGCGCTTTACCAAAAAGCTCTTCTTGTTCTCAATGTGTCCACAAGATGTCTTTCCTCAGAAGATTTTAGTTACTCATTACAATTTAGCTTTTTCTCCCTCTGTCAGCAGTGGTCCTCCTTGGTCTCTTTCCACAGCATTTCATTGTAATTCACATGTGGACAGATCGTTCTTCCGACAGATACTCCCTGAGCCTGCAATTCTGCTTGATTTCCATGACCTGATTGGCTTATGCAATCAGAACCTCCTTGTTACAACCTTTCATCATTTTTCTCTCCGTCCATTCCAGGGGACTAGCTACAGTGCCATGGGCTGTATCTTCTTGATTATTTGCCACCATGCATACATCATTAGGATTCTTTGTCCACTTGTTAGTTCCATTCTATTTAGCTTCACATGTTAGTGTGGCCACCAGACAATGCAACATTGGGAACTTAATTGTTTCGGTGATTTTCAATTTGCCACACTATTATTACACAGTGGGGTGACCAGCTTATGTTGGAATCAAATTGTTGAAATTTTGTCAACATTTGCGCTTGTTCGTGGTTTGTCTTTTTTCGTTTTTTGTGTTGTTCCAATACACAAAGGAAATAAACGTGCATAACACTTTCGGCCATGACTATATACACAATGACTGCACCAGCAGAATAATTAGTGCAGTATGTCTCACTGTCCCCCTACAATAGACATATGTGGCTGAAACCGATGCACACGGTGACTCATTCTGCATCAATATAGTGAATGACCGTTGCATGCGACAATCTCATTTTGGTGGGGGGGAGTGGGACGTAAGCCCTGACGTAGGACCCTCAATATGGACAGTGAGCAGAGACATCTCCACATCGACCCTCAACCCCACAAAGCAGCAGAATACAGACCTGCAAACCTCCCGGTGAAGGTCTCCGCAGCCCGCACTCGTTTTTTCTTTTTTTTGCGCTTCCCAGGATCATCTATTGGGATACTCTGACTGCTGACCATCTCTGTAAACAGGAAAAATACGGATGAGTGGGAAATCAGGGCGAGGACGAAGCTCCTGGAGCACCGTCTTTCTATTAGGCCACATTCACATGTTGAGTTTACCTTATTATTTACAAGCCAAACCAAGAAGTGGAGCAATCAGATGAGAGGATCAGTATAATAGAAACACGTCCTACACGTCCTCACTTCTGGATTTATCACGCACTTCTGATTTTGGCTACAAGAACTGAGGTAAAAACTTATAAAAACTTCACATGTGAACGTAGCCTTAATGGTCTATTCCCAGACAGTCTCTGCCCAAAGTCCTGTACAGCGCAATCTCCACAAAGGGAGGGGGGAGAATACACATCAAGATGGGTGAGGGGGATGTCAGCCAAGTGGGGAGGGGGACGGATGAGGCGTCACGCAGGGGCCAAGTTGGGAGGGGGGGGGACGGACGAGACGTCACACAAGGGCCAATTGGGGTCAGGGACGAACGAGGCGTCACGCAGGGGACCAAGTGGGGGGGGAGTAACGGACAAGGCGTCGCTCAGGGGACCAAGTGTGGGGGGGTGGGGCAACGAGGCAACACACAGGTGGCTAAGTGGGTGGTGAGGGGGGACAGACGAGGCATCACGCAGGGGACCAAGTGGGGGGGTAACGGACGAGGCGTCGCTCAGGAGACCAAGTGGGGGGGGGGGGCAACGAGGCATCACACAGGTGGCTAAGTGGTGGTGAGGGGGACAGACGAGGCATCACGCAGGGGACCAAGTGGGGGGGGGGGGGGGGTAAACGGACGAGGTGTCGCTCAGGGGCCAAGTGGGGGTGTGTGACGGACGAGGTGGTGAGCAGGGTCCAAAGGGGGGTGGGGGGGATGAGACACGCACAGGGACCAAAAGGGGGAAGGAAGGGGAACGGGACACATCGCGATGTAGAGCCTGGGTCTACCACTGCATAGGAGGAGACAGCTGGCTCACGTCACGTGTCACACAGCCATTGCTCTCTGGTATCAGCAGAGCCCGAGCACCCGCCTGATCCCCGGATGAGCAGCCACAGCCCGGAGCCGTCCGCTCCCAACACAGGAGACCGCAACTCCGCTCTTACCTGCGGGCATTCCCGGCTCCGAGCTCCGACCCAGAGTCCCAACAGCTGCTCAACCCGGAAGCTGCAGGCACACTCACCGCCCACTGCTGTGCTCTACACTCATTGGCTATCTCTTCTTTTCCCGCCCATTTCACTGATTCATCCCTCCTCGTGCTGTGATTGGTCGCTCAATTGACGCCCCTCAGCTGATTAGCCACGCCCCGTATCATCGATCGTCCCAGCTCATCACTGTGACTCCTGGTGAGAGCGAAGCCTGGAGGGGGCGGAGTCTAATGAAGAGCCGCGACCACAGCCACCGACACAGGGCGGAAATGGCGGGAAGATAACAAAA
The DNA here is from genome assembly GCA_033576535.1 of Allobates femoralis. Taxonomy (NCBI): domain Eukaryota; kingdom Metazoa; phylum Chordata; class Amphibia; order Anura; family Aromobatidae; genus Allobates; species Allobates femoralis. The sequence continues at coordinate 164,486,854 of JARQOC010000007.1, read as the reverse complement.
TGGCGTCCACTACTACAGATATGTGCGGTCATAGCGATCAAAGGAGGGGGCAATAGTGTTAGGGCCGCTTTACACACACCAACTTCTGTGACCAACTTCTGAACAGATCTCTGGTTGCAGTGAAATCATGGACAGATTGTCCTATTTTGTGGCTGTGTACAAATGGAACAATGTGTCCATGATTTCACTGCAACCAGAGATCTGCGAACAATATCTGCACAATTATCTGTGTGTGTGAAGCAGCCCTTATGGTTGTTTAGGGATTAAACTCATGAGATAAAGTAATAGTGCGCCCCCTGAGGTGATGTCAGGTGATGGTGCTCCCCCCTGAGGTGATGTCAGGTGATGGTGCTCCCCCCTGAAGTGATGTCAGGTGATGGTGCGCCCCCCTGAGGTGATGTCAGGTGATGGTGCACCCCCCCTGAAGTGATGTCAGGAGATGGTGCGCCCCCCTGAGGTGATGTCCGGTGATGGTGCGCCCCCCTGAGGTGATGTCAGGTGATGGTGCACTGCCCCTGAAGTGATGTCAGGAGATGGTGCGCCCCCCTGGGGTGATGTCAGGTGATGGTGCTCCCCCCCTGAAGTGATGTCAGGAGATGGTGCGCCCCCCTGAGGTGATGTCAGGTGATGGTGCTCCCCCCTGAAGTGATGTCAGGTGATGGTGCGCCCCCCTGAGGTGATGTCAGGTGATGGTGCACCCCCCCTGAAGTGATGTCAGGAGATGGTGCGCCCCCCTGAGGTGATGTCCGGTGATGGTGCGCCCCCCTGAGGTGATGTCAGGTGATGGTGCACTGCCCCTGAAGTGATGTCAGGAGATGGTGCGCCCCCCTGGGGTGATGTCAGGTGATGGTGCTCCCCCCTGAAGTGATGTCAGGAGATGGTGCGCCCCCCTGAGGTGATGCCAGGTGATGGTGCACCCCCCCTGAAGTGATGTCAGGAGATGGTGCGCCCCCCTGAGGTGATGTCAGGTGATGGTGCTCCCCCCTGAGGTGATGTCAGGTGATGGTGCTCCCCCCTGAGGTGATGTCAGGTGATGGTGCTCCCCCCTGAGGTGATGTCAGGTGATGGTGCTCCCCCCTGAGGTGATGTCAGGTGATGGTGCTCCCCCCTGAGGTGATGTCAGGTGATGGTGCTCCCCCCTGAGGTGATGTCAGGTGATGGTGCGCCCCCCTGAGGTGATGTCAGGTGATGGTGCGCCCCCCTGAGGTGATGTCAGGTGATGGTGCGCTCCCCTGAGGTGATGTCAGGTGATGGTGCGCCCCCCTGAGGTGATGTCCGGTGATGGTGCGCCCCCCTGAGGTGATGTCAGGTGATGGTGCACTGCCCCTGAAGTGATGTCAGGAGATGGTGCGCCCCCCTGGGGTGATGTCAGGTGATGGTGCTCCCCCCCTGAAGTGATGTCAGGAGATGGTGCGCCCCCCTGAGGTGATGCCAGGTGATGGTGCACCCCCCCTGAAGGTGTGTCAGGAGATGGTGCGCCCCCCTGAGGTGATGTCAGGTGATGGTGCTCCCCCCTGAGGTGATGTCAGGTGATGGTGCTCCCCCCTGAGGTGATGTCAGGTGATGGTGCTCCCCCCTGAGGTGATGTCAGGTGATGGTGCTCCCCCCTGAGGTGATGTCAGGTGATGGTGCTCCCCCCTGAGGTGATGTCAGGTGATGGTGCGCCCCCCTGAGGTGATGTCAGGTGATGGTGCGCCCCCCTGAGGTGATGTCAGGTGATGGTGCGCTCCCCTGAGGTGATGTCAGGTGATGGTGCGCCCCCCTGAGGTGATGTCAGGTGATGGTGCGCCCCCCTGAGGTGATGTCAGGTGATGGTGCGCCCCCCTGAGGTGATGTCAGGTGATGGTGCGCCCCCCTGAGGTGATGTTGGGATATTGCACCCCCTGTGGTGATGTTGGGATATTGCGCCCCCTGAGGCGATGTCAGGCTTAGTGCACCACCGGAGGCGATGTCAGGTGACCACGGAGGTGATCCACCCTGTGAGGCGATGTCAGGCGTAAGGCCCCGTTACATGGCGCGACATCATTAACGATATTGCGGATACGTCAAGTCAAGGGTTTGGAGTCGTTGCGTGTGACTGCAAAGTTGTAACGATAAATCGTTGGATCGCTGATCGCAGGTTTGAGAACATGTTCTCAAACCACACGATCGATGATCAGCCAATCTGGTATATCGTTGTGTTTGACACCGCGATAACGATGTCATTTACAACTTCACCCATCATTGACAGCAATGAGCAGGTATCGTTCGCTGGGTTGTGCGAACGATACCTGCTCACAACATCGTTGGTGCGTTGTCCACGATATCTAGACGTGTGACATCTCACCAACGATGTCAAAACAATGTCTGTAACGACCGCGCGCCCACGATATGGTTGCCGACATCGTTCCAACGTTGTCCCGTGTAACGGGGCCTTTAGAGCGCCCCCTGAGGTGATGTCCGTTGATAGTACACCCCTGGAGGCGATGTCAGGCGATAGTGCGCCCCCTGCGGTGATGTCAGGATATTGCGGCCCTGTGAGGCGATGTCAGGCTTAGTGCGCCACCTGAGGTGATGTCGGGATATTGCGCCCTGTGAAACTTTATGCAGGAAGAGAGAGGGTCACAGCTAGGTACAGGCAACCAGGACCAGCTAAGCGAAGCTCAACAGGGAGGCCTCAGAACTCACCGGGTGAGGAGATTCCCCAACTTGCCTTCAGGTCACCCGGACTCCCAACAACTCTTGTGGACGGTACCCTGGACTAACCCTGCTACTTCTGCCAGTAAAGGTAATGGAGACTACATACTGTGTGTCTGTCGATTATTCCGCGCCCTTGGTCATGCACACCCGACGGCCTACCACCGCCATAGACTTTACCCGTTGCCCTGGGAATCCGCTCCACCTGTGGGGAGTGATACTATCACAGCTGCCCATCCATCATCCCCAGAGGTCCCGCACCGTTGGCCCCAATAGCCGAACCCCTAGGGTGGTGTCACAACAACTATCCATAACTCGCCACCCCCAGAACTTTTAACTCGAGAAGCATCAAAAGTCCGGCCCCGAGTACCCTACGACCCTTGGGTGCTCTGAGGCGGGAGTCGGGGAATTGGTGTATTTAGTGCTGGAAAACCCCCAGCATGAATTGACATGCTGCAGAATTTTCCACACTAAAATACCAGCATATGTGCTGCGTATTTTTGTGGCACCATGCAGACAGGAATTGGCAAAACCCATAGGCTTTGCTGGGAAAACACGCTGCTGCAAATTTGGTAGATACGCAGCAAAATATGCATTGTGCGAACGGGATCTAGAGGAAAAGTATGACAGAAACACGTCACCACTTCTGCATTTTTTTACCCACTCCTGGGTTTGATTATAAATTCTGAGCTCAAATACTGAACGTGTGCGCGTGGCCTCGCACATAGAGGTTTGAGATCTGCACAAATACATCTGTGCTATCTGGTTAGTGTAGCACCCCATGGGTTAATGTGCCACAATAACATCACATGGGTTCTCTCCCCACTACACACTGACAAACACTAGCACCTCTGGGCCAAGAGGGGGAGCACCACCTGCTTCCTTATATACTCTTGCCCATGAGGAAGTAGCTCAGACCGTGCAGCACGGTGTAGTGCTGTGAAGAGCACACAGAGAGCAGAGTTAGCTCAGTGAGGGTCAGAGGAACAGGACCTAGTGAGGGTCAGAGGAACAGGAGAACGACAGACTGAGGAACACGTCTGGGAGCTGGAGTGACACCTTCACTTGCCCCAGAAGAACGCACAGAACGGACACCGGATCCAGTACTGTGTCTGGCACCCACAGCACAGTGAATCCAGGAATAGTGGGATCTCTAGATGCCCCTAGTACCAGAGCAAAGCAACACGGAGGGGTCAGCACAGCACAGAGGACTCAAGTTGCCTAGCCAAGTGGTACCAGCAGAATACAGAGAGAGAGACGTGAGGAATCCCAGCAGCTCAGCTAATAGCAGCAGCCAGGACACACACACAGTGCAGCATAAGGACGCTGACGACCCCGGACAGGGTTGGGAGAGAGCTTAGCCCCATTACAGACTCCGTGGACTATAACCTGCAACAACATCTGCAGTAAAGCTTTGGAAAACAGCAAAACTGTGAGTCTTGTGTATTGATTGCGACCTTTGCTCCAGATTCAGCACAGAGAGCTTCCCCCTGCTACAAGCCTGTCAGCTCTGCAGCCTTAGGAGAGAAGGAGAAGTGCACCAGTGTCGACCAAACGTGAGTGTGTGTCCTTTAACCCCGTCTCCACCATGTATAACCCCAATAGACTTTAACCCTTACTGCCCCGGGGGATACAGTTCTCCCCACTGGAACTACACCATCTCCGCTGCCATTCCATCACCCCCGGAGGTTCTGCAGCAGCGCAGCCCCATCGCTGGCCGCATCAAGTGGGTGGCGTCACGAGTGACAAATCCCCTTGTAAATATTCCCCATCTTATTGTGCGGGCCCAGGGACACGGTCCGGACCGAGCCACCCGTGACATGTCCGGTACCGAGTACCCCCGTCCCGTGGGGGCTCCACAACCTGGCGTCACGAACAGGATCTACCCGGTCCAAAAGGAATTGGACCCTGTGCGCCATCTGAACTGTATATTTGAGAATCCGCCATTTTGGAGAGCGCGGCGCGCGGGAAAGGGGGCGGTACCCTGCATTGGCGCGAACCCAGCCTCCTCCCTTGGTGCTGACGACATCCGGCGGGGAAGAAGATCCCTGTTGCACCCCGGAACCTCCCATAGACATCCGGACGGAAGCGGAAGACGAAGGGCGGATATTAACTAAGGGGGCCCAAGATGTCGCAGGCAGATGTACAAGACGGCGGCGGAGTAGCCGATGGAGCTGCAGCGCTGGGTCAGCCAGTAGCGTCCGGCAGTGCAGCGGCGCAAGGAACAGCACCCATCATGCCGTTCCTGATGCCGTATACTCCAGGGGCAATGTGGCTGCCCCAATACTCCGGTGAGCCTAATACCTTAACTGACTTTATGCAAAAGATTAAAGAGTACTATGTGATGTATCCCCTTACTGAAGCCCATCGTGTAGGAATGATAATGGGACAATTAACGGGTAATGCACGGCGGGAGGTCGCATCCTGGCTGGACACGGATAAGGACACTGTAGAAGATCTAGCAGCCAGACTGAAAGCAACTTTTGAATCTGCTGTTGATACCCGGGCTAAGATGAGGTTCTTTGCATGCCACCAGAAACCTAAACAGAGTGCCAGAGACTTTGCCTTGAACCTGCAGGAAGCACTCAAAGCCCTTAAGCTGGCAGAACCTACTTTAGCCCCGGGAGCTGATAAAATGCTATTTGACCAATTCATAGAGGGCCTCCATTCCCCTTCCCATCGAGGACAGTTAAGCATGATACTGCTGCAGAACCCTGACATGACATTTACTGAGCTGAAAGATAGAGCTATCCGTCTGCAGCAGCTGGAAGAGCCACGAGAATTAACACCTGTGCCTGACACTGCAGCAGCATCTCAGCAGCCGGCAGCGCCAGCGACATTTGCTATGTCAGCGACTGCTGCTGAGGCTGGGGAATATATCTCAAACGCAGCCCTCAACCAAAAGCTAGATGCCCTGACAGACACCGTGATCTCCATGGCCAAGGTCATCAAGGAACTGCGAGAGTCAAAACCTGCACCCAAGATCGAGTTGGCGACCAGCAGAGAGGATGTTCCGTGGATGAGGCCCAGAAGATACCCAGCAGCAAGAGGACGACCCAGCGATCGCTACCAACCAGATGGACAGCCCATTTGCCGCCGTTGCCAGAAATCAAGCCATCTTGCTCGTGAGTGTCCTTTAAACGACGATTCCCTGGGCAGGCGGGCCGCTCCCCAGGAATGAACGCTCAAGGCCCCTCAGCCTGGTATGACAAATTCGTGGGAGGAAAGCCGGTGATCCCTATTGTGTTGGATGGCATCCCTTTAGTGCCTTGCTGGATACCGGATCCCAAATAACATCCATCCCACATGTTCTTTATAAAAGGTACTGGGCTGATTCAGACATTACTAATGCGCCAGATGACTCTAATTTTGATGTATGGGCTAGTAATGGACAGGTAATACCAAAGGTTGGATTTAGAGAGATGAATATTCAGGTTGGGAAGGTAGAATTGCAGAACCAGGGTATTATAATCATAGATGTTAACCGGCGAGACTGTGAACCCGTGATGCTGGTAGGAATGAATGTAATTGAGAAATGTTTTTCCGAAGTGTTAAGTGTTTTGCAGCAAATCGCCGAGACTGCCGGAACTGGACAACAGAGGCTTCTGCACAAAGAGATCAAAGCCCTGATGTTGAAGCAGCAGGTAGAAATCTCCGGAGGTGAGATCGGCAGTGTACGAGTAAGTGATCCAATACCCATTGTAATTCCTCCCAAAACTGAAATGTTGGTATGATGTAGAGCCGCAATAGGCATTAAAGGGCAAGACTATCAGGCCCTGGTAGAACCCGTGTACTCAGACAGAAGACCGACCATACTCACTGCTAGAGGAGTAGTTGACGTACACAGGGGAAGGGTGCCATTACGCCTATTAAATTGCGGAGATGATGAGATCACGTTACCAAAGTATGCTACCATGGCTAAGTTATACACGGTTGATAACAATAACATCACAGCCGCCGAGCCCTTGAACCCGTCATGTCAGGCGGATGACAATGGCTCAGAGGAGAAGCTGGAGAATTGGTGCCAGAAGTTGCATGTAGGTACCAGTTCTACACCTCCCCGTCACAAGCATGGAGTATACCGGGTAGTGAAGGAATATGAACAAATATTCAGTAAACACCCGTTAGACTTTGGGCAGATCAAAGGGGTAGAGCACACTATACCCACAGATAACCATCAACCTATAAAAGAGAGGTATAGACCCTTACCTCCAGCTGACTACCAAACCACCAAGGACATGCTCAGAGAAATGAAATTCGCAGGGGTAATAAGAGACAGTTGTAGCCCCTGGGAAGCACCTCTAGTGTTAGTTAAAAAGAAGGATGGGACCATGAGAATGTGCGTAGATTACCGGCAGATTAATCGCATCACACATAAGGACGCATACCCATTACCTAGGATTGAGGAGTCATTAGCTGCATTAAAATCTGCTAACTACTTTTCCACCCTTGATCTGACTAGTGGGTACTGGCAGGTTCCTGTGGCTGAGGCCGACAAGGAGAAGACAGCGTTTACTACGCCGATGGGCCTCTGTGAGTTCAATTGTATGCCGTTTGGACTCTGCAACGCACCCGGGACCTTCCAATGTCTGATGGAGAGCTGCCTAGGACACAAGAACTTTGAAACTGTCCTCCTGTACCTAGATGACGTCATAGTCTACCCAAGACGTATGAGCAACATCTACAAGACCTGGCGGAAGTGTTCGAAGCTTTATCAAAATATGGCATGAAAATCAAGCCATCCAAGTGTCACCTTCTCAAACCAAAGGTACAGTACCTGGGACATGTCGTGAGTTCAGAGGGAGTAGCACCAGATCCTGATAAAGTCACAGTGATAAGGGATTGGCCAAGACCTACAAACGTAAAAGAGGTGCGGCAATTCCTGGGCCTGGTAGGCTATTATAGAAGATTTATCCGAGGATTCACGAAGCTAGCAGCTCCTCTGCAAGACATTCTGGTAGGACAATCAAAGAAGACTTCAAACTGTAATCTCCTGACACGGTGGGATGAGGAAAGAGAAGATTCCTTCAACAAGCTGAAAAGTGCGCTGACGGGAGAAAAGATCCTGGCATACCCTGATTACCATCAACCCTTCATTCTATACACGGATGCCAGCAGCGTGAGACTGGGAGCAGTATTGTCGCAGAAGCAAGGAGGCAAAGAAAGAGTTATTGCCTTTGCAAGTAGAAAGCTCCGGCCTACAGAAAGAAATCCCGAGAATTACAGCTCCTTCAAGTTAGAACTACTGGCAGTAGTTTGGGCTGTAACAGAACGCTTTAAACATTACTTGGCGGGTGCAGAATTCACCATCTACACGGATAACAACCCGTTGACTCACCTGGACACAGCAAAGTTAGGTGCTCTGGAGCAGCGATGGATAGCCCGGCTATCTAACTATAACTTTGTCATCAAATATCGGGCAGGCCGCAAGAATGGGAACCCAGATGCCTTATCCCGGATGCCGCACCTGAAAGACGTGGAAGAGGAACCGGAAGAGTTGGAAGAGATTGAACTACCGGCCTCTCATCGTTCAAAGGTACAAGATTGTCAGCCTGGCGCCTACCAAAGAAAGCAGGAAATAAATCTTAACCCGTTAAGACACTACGAATGGGCCGAAACCCAAGATAACGATCCGGCCGTGAAGCTAGTGAAAGACCTGCTTACGCAACAAAGCGCACACCCCTGATCAGAATGCCCCAGCTGAAGCTATACAGCTATGGAAGGATAGAGGCAAGTTGTTCCTGCATCAAGGGAAGCTCTGTAGAACGCATACCAATCCTAAAACATATGAATTGGTCTGGCAGATTATTGTGCCCAAGCGAGCCACTCAAATGGTCTTAGAAGCTTATCATGACAATGCAGGTCATTTTGGATGGAAGAAGCTAGAAGCAATCCTAAGAGACAGATTCTATTGGGTTGGCATGAGAAGATCCATTGAACTATGGTGCAGAAGATGTGCCGCATGGAACCTCAGAAGGAAAGATCCACAGAAAGCTCCGCTTCAACCAATAGTAACCAAGCAACCACTTGAACTAGTCGCATTAGATCACGTCAAGTTGTCACCAAGCCGGTCAGGCTATGTCTATGCCTTAACCATCGTGGACCATTACTCACGCTTCTTAGTGGTGGTACCCGTCAAAGACTTGACAGCGAAGACTGCAGCAAAAGCATTCCAGACGCATTTCTGTAGACCACATGGTTACCCAGAACAAGTCCTTGCAGACCAAGGTCCAGCTTTTGAATCAGAACTATTCAAGGAATTCTGCAATATGTACGGTTGTAAGAAGATTCGCACAACAACGTATCATCCCCAAACAAATGGTCTATGCGAGAAGATGAATCATATCGTAATCGAACTGTTAAAGACCTTACCAGAGTCAGAAAGAAACCAGTGGCCAGATAAATTACCTGATTTGGTAGACTTTACAACCATGTACCCGTGAGTTCTACAAACTGCACTCCAGCATACGTTATGCGCGCAAGACCCGGTAAATTACCAATTGATCTAGAAATGGGAATTGAAAAACCAGATACAGAAGTAGAAGAAACAGATTGGGATACCAAACGTCAGAAGCAGTATCAACAAGTGCAAGAATGTGTAGAGAGAAACCTACAACAAGCAAGAGCAAGACAAGAGAAGACCTTTAACAGGTATGCTCAAGCAATGCCATTACAAGAAGGTGATCAAGTTCTCAAGAGAAAGAGATGTACAAACAAACTGGATAATCAGTGGGAAACCGTCCCATACACAGTCTTACCATCTAACCTAGACAATGTTAAAACCTGTTTGATAAGCAAAGATGAAGGAAGAACTTCAGCAGTCGTATCTCGTGATCAACTTAAATTGTGTCCTGAAACCCTGAAGACACCTGAAGTCATAGAATCCGTACAGGTCCAACCTATCCAAGAAAAAGAAGAAGAAGTATTCCACATGGTACTAGGAGATTTTCCTAAAACATGGCCAAATTACCATGGAGCAGTTGTCGTACCCATGATTGCATTCCCTTCAATGGTGGACCCAAAACCAGAACCTGTGTTACCAGAACCTGTGTTACCAGAAGAAGACCCAAGACTTGAAGAACTGGAAGTAGAATCCGAAGAGGAAGAATAAATTCTTGGTCCCAGTGAACTTGCCAGTCCTGCAGTCAGACCTCCATCTGCCATAGCACCAAACACCCCAAATAGGTACACATCTACTCACACTTTCAGACTAACTCCACCAACATTGAGCAGATCAGAGCGTAGTACGCAAGGTCAGTTACCAGCTAGGTACAAAGAGTAAAATGCAGAATTAAATATGTAATGTAAATATGTTTGTTTAAATGTAAAGTAAACGTAAATTGAGCCCAGTAGACTGTTTCCAAGAGGGTGGAGAAACTGGATTGACCCCCATGTACATTAAGTTAGGGAAAGAAAGTGCCTGGGGGTGGTGTAGCAATTCAGGCCTCCTAAGCAGAAACGCCCGTGGACAAATGTATATAGTTATTGCAACGTTAAAAAGCCCAGTACCTACAGAGACTATCCTGTATGAACTTTGAACTTTTCTTATTTACTTATGGACCATATATACCATGGACTGGTTGTGGTAAGAACTCTCTTGTATATATTCATCAGCCCGGAGGCAATAGACTAAACCTCCGGAAGGACTGCTTTTTGACTTTCAAACTCTTTTTCACATTCTAGTGATTTTTGGACTTTTTCATTTTTAAGTCTATGTAAATATTAATTGTGTTTAATTGTTGTTTACTTGTTTTTCTACAGTCCCGGAGTACTGTATTTAACTAAGGGGGAATGTGGCACCCCATGGGTTAATGTGCCACAATAACATCACATGGGTTCTCTCCCCACTACACACTGACAAACACTAGCACCTCTGGGCCAAGAGGGGGAGCACCACCTGCTTCCTTATATACTCTTGCCCATGAGGAAGTAGCTCAGACCGTGCAGCACGGTGTAGTGCTGTGAAGAGCACACAGAGAGCAGAGTTAGCTCAGTGCAGACCTAGTGAGGGTCAGAGGAACAGGAGAACGACAAACTGAGGAACACGTCTGGGAGCTGGAGTGACACCTTCACTTGCCCCAGAAGAACGCACAGAACGGACACCGGATCCGGTACTGTGTCTGGCACCCACAGCACAGTGAATCCAGGAACAGTGGGATCTCTAGATGCCCCTAGTACCAGAGCAAAGCAACACGGGGGGTCAGCACAGCACAGAGGACTCAAGTTGCCTAGTCAAGTGGTACCAGCAGAATACAGAGAGAGAGAACGTGAGGAATCCCAGCAGCTCAGCTAATAGCAGCAAGCCAGGACACACACACAGTGCAGCATAAGACGCTGACGACCCGGACAGGGTTGGGAGAGAGCTTAGCCCCATTACAGACTCCGTGGACTATAACCTGCAACAACAATCTGCAGTACAGCTTTGGAAAACAGCAAAACTGTGAGTCTGTGTATTGATTGCGACCTTTGCTCCAGATTCAGCACAGAGAGCTTCCCCTGCTACAAGCCTGTCAGCTCTGCAGCCTCAGGAGAGAAGGAGAAGTGCACCAGTGTCGACCAAACGTGAGTGTGTGTCCTTTAACCCCGTCTCCACCATGTATAACCCCAATAGACTTTAACCCTTACTGCCCCGGGGGATACAGTTCTCCCCACTGCAACTACACCATCTCCGCTACCATTCCATCACCCCCGGAGGTTCTGCAGCAGCGGCGGCCCCATCGCTGCCGCATCAAGTGGGTGGCGTCACGAGTGACAAATCCCCTTGTAAATATTCCCCATCTTATTGTGTGGGCCCAGGGACACGGTCCGGACCGAGCCACCCGTGACATCCCCGGCACCGACCGGTCCGGTACCGAGTACCCCCGTCCCGTGGGGGCTCCACATTAGCATGTTTCTAGGTGTCTTAAAATGGTGCCGAACACAGGCATCAGTAAAGGCCTAAGAAATAGCACCATTATTGAGGACGTGTTACTGAGGCTTGAGCAGTGATGACCTCAACAGTCTGTATCCAGAAATATTGTACATTCATATATTAAAGAAGGGGAAGATCCTGCTGACTGCCATGCAGAGTTCTGATGGTCCTTGAAATCCCATTATATTACTAACCATATTGTAAGAGAAGAGTCCATATCACGAAAAGAAATGCCTCGATTCCATGTTATATTTACTATTCTGGAAAGCTGTGTCTCTTGGGTGTTTTTCCACATTGATGTTCTGTAGTTTGCTGATATTCAAAGAGAAACTATAATCGATCATCCAAAATGCCAGGAATTGAGTTCCTGGATAAGCAGTTAATGCTATCACTGATCGTGTGGATCACAAAAAAACCTCAGATTTTCAAATAAGTCCCTTGTTAAATAAATGCTTTATATGTGCACAATAGTATAATACAGAAAACCGAATGATCCAGAACAATGAATGTAAACTGTAGCGACATGAGGCAGCCATCGTGCTGGAAATCGAAGGTGAGTGGATAAGCTTAACATCTATGACTTATAATGCCACAGACACCTTCAGCTGGTACAGAGGGTAATTGTTTACCTCCTCCATAGTTGAGTGTTCTGAATGATGACTGATCTTTGATGCTAGATCTACATAGAAGACTCTTGGCAGTTGTGACTGTATCATGTAGAACATTACACCATGTTCCAAATTATTATGCAAACTGGATTTAATTTATACTGCCATTTAAAGAGGACCTGTCACCGCCCATCCCCCCATGGATTTGAATCGAAGTCCAGCACTGAATGTAGCATGTCTGCTGTATTCAGGCAAGGTGTCCTCCATGGCTCTGTGGGGCTGCTACCACGATATATAGGCTTATAAAAACTTACTGAGTAAAAATCCATGGAGGTGGGCCCTTGTGATTCAGGCACTTCGTCCACGGGGGCATTTCACGCCCCCTGCGCCTCTGTGCCACCCATGTCCTCGCTGCCTCACTCATACCCTTCATGTCCTCCTTGCTCTGCGCGTCCTTGTGTTGACGCAAGCGCAGAGCGAGGTTGAGGTTGAGGTGCATGCCCCGTCTCCCGCTATGACGTCCTATTATTTCCCCGCCCTGCTCCGTGTTGTGCTATGGAGATGGGCGGGAAAATGAGAGGATGTCATAGCAGGAGGCAGGGCATGCACCGAGACCTCAACCTCGCTCTGTGCTTGCGTCAATACCACAAGGACGCACTGAGCGGGGAGAACATGAAGGGAACAAGCGAGGCAGCGAGGACATGGGTGGTACAGAGGCGCAGGGGGCGTGAAATGCCCCAGTGGATGAGGTGCCTGAATCACAAGGGCCCGCCTCCATGGATCTTTACTGTAAGTTTTTATAAGCCTATATATCGGGGTAGCAGCCCCACAGAGCCATGGGGGACCCCTTGCCTGAATGCAGCAGACATGCTGCATTCAGTGCTGGACTTAGATTTTAATCCATGGGGGGGTGACAGGTCCTCTTTAAATTTTTAGCTAATAATAATGTAGAGCAAGCGATTTTAATAAACTTTCAAATATACTTTATAAATGAAATCTGGAAGAAAATCTTTCAACAATCTTCTAGAAGATGTCAGCACTGAGCTGTTTCTAAACCAGACTTATGCTCGTTGTCAGGGAAATCCGTATGCAGCTCCACACACACATTATGGCTTTATAACGGTGGGGGTGGAGCCTGTACAGCACACACTCTCCTGGCTACAGCTGATAAGCTGTCAGTGTATCTGCAGTTCACCTCAGGCTAAACACCTTTCAGTAAACACTGTAAAAAAAGAGAATTTTGTTTACGTACCGTAAATTCTTTTTTCTTTAGTCATCAATGGGAGACCCAGACAATGGGGTTTAGGGCTCTGCCCTCCGGAGGTCACACTAGGTACTACAAGTTTGTAGACACCGCCTCCTCCGCTTATAAACCCCCACCGTAGGAGACATCCTCAGTTTAGTCCATAAGCTGCGAGGAGAAATTAAACCACACCCGAAACATCGGGAAGAATGCCGTGCACAGACGGTTCAACAACCCGGCAAACACTGTCTCAACAGAGAACAGAACAAGTGCAAAATATGCAACGGAACAACTGGGTGGGTGCTGGGTCTCCCATTGATGACTAAAGAAAAAAGAATTTACGGTACGTAAACAAAATTCTCTTTTTTCTGGTCGTCATAATGGGAGACCCAGACAATGGGGATGTCCTAAAGCAATACCCCAGGGCGGGAAGAGTTCCTCAACAAGACGGATAATACATGGTTCCCTCTAAAGGTGGGCAACCGCCGCCTGGAGAACCCGCCTGCCCAAACTCGCATCCGCAGAGGCATGGGCATGCACCATATAGTGCTTAGAGAAAGTGTGCAGGCTGGACCAAGTGGCCGCCTGACACACCTGTAGAGCAGAAGCTCGATGTCGCAAGGCCCAGGAAGCACCTACAGCTCTAGTAGAGTGTGCCTTCAAACCCACCGGGAGAGGCAAACCAGAAGACCGGTACGCCTCCTGAATGGGAGCCTTGATCCATCTGGCCAAGGTTGACTTCGAAGCCGCGGCCCCCTTACAGCGACCCATCGTGAGGACAAATAAGGAATCCGAACTCCTAAAGGAGGCGGTCCTGGACACATAAATGCGTACAGCTCTCACGAGATCCAGAGTATGGAGGTCGCGCTCAACCTGATGAACGGGAGCGGGGCAAAATGATGGGAGAACGATCTCCTGGTTTAGGTGAAACGTTGAAACCACCTTCGGCAAGAATTCAGGCCGTGGGCGCAACACCACCTTGTCTTGGTGAACCACCAGAAAGGGTGACTTGCACGAAAGTGCAGCCAATTCTGAGACCCTTCTCAGAGACGTAATTGCCACCAGAAAGACCACCTTCTGGGACAGACGAGAGAGAGATATGTCTCTCAGTGGCTCAAACGGCGGTTTCTGCAGTGCCGCCAGGACCATGTTGAGGTCCCAAGGGTCCAGAGGTCGCCTGTAAGGCGGAACCACCCGCGACACCCCCTGCAGAAATTGACGAACCTTCGGGAGGAGCGCTAATCGCCTGTCAAACAGCACAGAAAGTGCTGATACTTGACCTTTCAGAGAGCCAAAGGATAATCCCAACTCCAACCCCGACTGTAGGAAGGCCAACAATGTCGGGATGGACAAAGGCCACGGTGAGCGTCCACCAGAGGCACACCAGGAGAAAAAGATTTTCCACGTTCTGTGGTATATCTTCCTGGAAACAGGCTTCCTAGCCCTATTCATAGTGGCAACCACTGTAGGAGAGAAGCCCCTGGATGTCAGCAGCCAGGCCTCAAGAGCCATGCAGTCAATCTGAGGGCCCTGGAATTGAGGTGGAAGAATGGGCCTTGCGCGAGTAGATCTGCGCGTTCTGGAAGAGCCCACCGGTGTCCGCCTGACAGTTGCCACAGATCCGGATACCAAGACCTCCTGGGCCAATCTGGAGCCACTAGAATGGCTACCCTGCACTCCGACCTGATTTTCCACAGGACCCTGGGAATCAGAGCCAGAGGCGGGAACACATATGGCAGCTGGAAGCTGGACCAACTCAGGATCAGGGCATCCGCCCCCAGAGAGTGAGGATCCCACGATCTTGCCATGTATTGGGGCACCTGATGATTCAGCCGTGAGGCCATCAGATCCACGTCCGGAGTGCCCCACCTGCCGCAGATGTCCCGGAAGACGTCTGGATGTAGAGACCACTCTCCGGCGTCCATCCCCTGTCGGCTCAGGTAGTCGGCCTCCCAGTTCTCGACCCCTGGGATGTGAACTGCGGAGATCAGGCAGTCGTGTTCCTCCACCCAAGCTAGAATGCGGTGGACTTCGGCGAGGGCCTGAGCACTTCTGGTCCCTCCCTGATGATTTATGTAGGCGACGGCCGTCGCATTGTCGGACTGTACCCGAATGGGTTGTCCTGACAGGAACTTCTGAAACGCCAGAAGCGCCAGATAGACCGCCTTGATCTCCAGCACGTTGATCTGCAACGCCGACTCCGACTGAGTCCAGAGGCCTTGAGCCCTGTGGTGCAAGAACACCGCCCCCCAGCCCTTCAGACTGGCGTCGGTGGTCACCACTAACCATGACGGTTTTAGGAAGGACCGGCCCCGTGAAAGGTGACGTGGCTGGAGCCACCACTGCAGGGATTCCCTGGTCGGTTGTGAAAGCGTCACCAGCCGATTCAGAGAGATCGTCCTTTTGTCCCATCGGCGAAGAATCTCCAGCTGGAGAGGCCGGAGGCGAAATTGTGCGAAAGGCACCGCCTCTATCGCCGCTACCATGCGTCCCACCAGTCTCATCAATACCCGTAGGGATGATTGTGGTGACAGGAGAACATTCTGCACCCCTGAGTGGATCGCTAGCTGTTTGGCTTGAGGTAGGGACACCAGGGCTGAATCCGTGTGGAAGTCCATGCCCAGATACGTCAATGACTGGGTCGGAACCAGGGTCGACTTCTGGATGTTGAGAAGCCACCCGAACTGTTCCAGAGACTTTATGGTCGCCTCCAGGCTCACCCGACAAAGGTCTTCCGATGGTGCCCTGACCAGTAGGTCGTCCAAATAGGGAATGACGGCGTGTCCCTGCACATGCAGGAGAGCCATCATGGAGGCCATCACCTTTGTGAACACCCGCGGTGCCGAGGCTAGCCCGAATGGCAGTGCCACAAATTGGAAGTGCTCTTCCCCCACTGCGAATCTCAACCAGCGCTGATGAGCTGGTGCAATGGGTACGTGAAGGTAAGCGTCCCTGATATCGATGGACGCTAGGAAATCCCCCTGCGACACAGCTGCGATCACGGAGCGCAGGGATTCCATGCGGAACGTCCGCACCAACACGTGACGGTTGAACAACTTGAGGTCCAGAACCGGGCGAAAAGAGCCGTCCTTCTTTGGGACAATAAAGAGGTTGGAGTAAAAACCCCTGAACCTCTCTTCCGTGGGCACTGGGACCACTACTCCGTCTCTGCGGAGTCCCTCCAACACCAGATGAAAAGCCTGAGCCTTTTCTGGGGATGGAACCGACCGATGGAATCGGGGTATTGGTTTTGACGTCAGCTCTATCCTGTAACCTCTTGAGACTACGTCTCGAACCCACTGATCTTGAACGTGAAGTAGCCACTTGTCCCGAAAACGAGACAGGCGGCCCCCCACCTGTGGGGAGGCAGGATGAGAGAGCGAGTCATGTCGAGGCGGGCTTGGGGGTGGCAGCCGCTGCCCCCGCCGGCTTCTTCTGACGACTCTTGGAACGCCACTGAGTCGCAGGCTTGCCCCCTCGGTCTGAGCGAGCGGACGTCGTTGATGACTGCGAGCTGGAACGAAAGGACCACTGTTTAGGGTTCCTTTTCACGGTGTACCGTGGCTTAGGCTTATTCTGCGGGATTTTTGACTCAGCAGAATCCTTTATCAGTTTGTCCAGCTCGGTGCCAAAAAGCCTGTCACCAGCGAATGGAAGATTCTGTAAAATCTTCTTAGATGTGGTATCTGAGTCCCAAAGACGCAGCCACAATAACCTGCGGATCGCAATCGCATTGGCCGAAGCCACAGCAGAGCGAGTGGCAGTTTCCAAAGTTGCCGTCCTGGCGTAGTCCGCATAGGCCTTCGCCCTGTCGGTAAGCGCCAGGACCTCTGGACTGGACCTAGCTAAATCAGCGATACCCTCCACACAGGTGGTAATCGCTTGCAAGGTCCAGACCGTGGCAAAACTCGGGGCAAATGAAGACCCCACAGCCTCATAGGAAGACTTGGCGAGTTGCTCGACCTGTCTATCCGTCGCATCCTTCAATGAGGAGCTATCAGAGGCAGAAAACAGGGAGCGTGCAGCAATCCTAGTCATGGACGCGTCCACATTGGGAGACTGCGACCATTCCTGAAGCACCTCCTGGGGAAAGGGGAAGCGATTGTTCTTTGGTTTGCGGACATAACGCCGACCAGGATGTAACCTGGGTGCTCTAACCACCCTTCCAAAATTAGTGTGGTCCATGAAGGAGCCACTTGGTTTGGCCTCTGGCCGCAGCCATTGATAGACCTCCTTGGGGTGTACAGTCACCTCCTCAGGGGGAATCACGAGACGCAAGGTCTCGTTAATGGAGGACACCAGATCCTCCACCCCATCTGCAGGTTCAGACACAGACCCAAGAGTAGAACCCCCATCATCTTCCTCACCATCAGAGGAACGCTCCTCCTCAGAGAGAGCCAGGAGCTCGGGTGAATCCTCACGGCGAGCTCGCTTAGGGGGTCTCACAGTAGAAGTGAGAGACACCCGGGGGTAACTGGGAGGAGTAGCTGGGCTTTCCAGTCTCCTATGAAGTGCCTCCAGGGATTGCGACATGGAGGACATCTGGGACAGCAGGGATTCGTTGATCCTATTCTGCGTTTCCCATGGTCCTGGGATCTTAGTCTCAGGTTGTAGTCCCGGAGCTGCTGACTCAGCAGAGACAGTCCGGGTCTCTGGGCGTCCGCAGTTATTGCAGGACCCCTCCACCAGTGTCCCGTTGCATGTAACACAGGCAATGGTGTCATCTGCCGCCTTAGCAGCATGCTTCCTAACTGAGGACATAGCCACAGTAGGGGAATATAAGCCAATTTGTACCGACAAATAAACCGGGAATCCCGGTGGCTTACCGACCGCAGTAACGCGGTGGGAGGAAGCGGTGTGTGTGTGTGACCTCCGCGAGTTCCGGTCTCCCCTGGAGTGCAGACACGCGCTGCCAGTATATTCCAGCCGGGAATGAGGGAGAAAATGGCCGCCGAGAGCAGAGACGTGGGCGGCGCCGAGAACACGCGGGAAACACACACACACGCCCCTCGATGACGTCATCGTACGGGCTGCTTCTCCTCCTCCAGGCAGACTCCAAGATGGAGGTGCCGGAGCCCGCAGCGCGGGAAAAAAGTGCGGAATAATCACACACACATACACAGACTGTCAGCACATACAACATGCAGTCTACGGCCTCAGCCCCTGTGACACACAGGGCGGTTTGCCAGGGTGACCCCAGCACAGGGTACACCGCCAGAACCGCGGACCCGAGGGTACGCGCGGTCTGAGTGTCAGGACACATAAAGTGTCCGACACTACCCCCAGGCACACAGGAGACGCACGGGCCTCAGTGCCTGTCCGGTCTGTAAGCACCTTTAGGGAGGCCTCGGACGGGGGTTCAGCACCAGTCCGGAGTGTAAGCACCATAATGGGAGGCCTCGGACTGGGCTGGCTCCAGTCCGGTCTGTAAGCACCATTTAGGGAGGCCTCGGACGGAGCGGAGCTGTGCAAGGCTCCCAAACTCCCACTCTCCAGAGCCTCCAGGGAGGGATGGAAAGGGAGTGCGACAGCGTACCGGGAGAACACATAAGTGTCCAGGCCATTGGCCCTCCGGTACCTCCACCTGCGTGTTCCACAAGGGTGAGCGGGGAGGCTGTCGAGGGTCCCCGACGGGGACCATTTTACCTTGTCTTCAGACGCCATCACGTAAGTTGTGAGAGTGCAGTGAAGTGCAAGCAAAGCGTGATCCTCCGAGCACATTAAGTATAAAACTGAGGATGTCTCCTACGGTGGGGGTTTATAAGCGGAGGAGGCGGTGTCTACAAACTTGTAGTACCTAGTGTGACCTCCGGAGGGCAGAGCCCTAAACCCCATTGTCTGGGTCTCCCATTATGACGACCAGAAAAAAACATCAAAACACTATGCTTTTTGGGGTTATTCCATGTCAAGTGAACCAATGCATTGTACCTCTACATTATTAATTCTTTTGCGCTTTTGTTCTTTGGTTATACTGTGTTAGAGAAAGCAAAATGTGAAGAAAAAAATTCTATATACTTTAGGTTTTTCTTTTAATTAATATTCAAAGTTTTGAAAAATTGTGAATTTCTGTGTTGTGTCTTTATGTTTCTCCTCATAACTCAGGCCAAAAACAAGATAGAGAAGTGGGAAAACACACCATTCAACTCAGAACAGTGTGCTGTTCCCCCCAGATATAATTACTTTTAGTTGTTCAATTTGGAAGTACACTGAGCTGTAGGCTGATTTTCTGCTAAGGGAAAAGAAAAAAAAAAGATTTAAATCTGATTTTCTAGCGAGTGTGAAACGAGCTGAGTGTGACAGAGCAAGTGCGACAGAAGTAAGTGTGTGACTTGTGATTCAGTGAGGAGGTGTTTGGGAATCCTGCAACAAATACCTGTGTGAATTGCTGACTGTTTTTTTTTTTTTTTTTTTACCTTTTTAATTTTATTGGGCTTTCATAACTTTCTTTTCTCTCTACAAGTTTATAGTCTCTTATTTTACTACCTGTAAGTTAAAGGGTTAACTATTTTGCACTTAAAACCTGTGGTGTAGCTATACTTACAAGGGGTTAATTAAGGGTGGGGGTGCATAATTAAGGGTTTATAAGAGGCAGCTGGTTGGGGCTTCCAGTCCTTTGGAAGTACACTGAGCTGTAGGCTGATTTTCTGCTAAGGAAAAAGAAAAAAAAAAAAAAAGATTTAAATCTGATTTTCTAGCGAGTGTGAAACGAGCTGAGTGTGACAGAGCAAGTGCGACAGAACTAAGTGTGTGACTTGTGATTCAGTGACTTTGGATTCAGGGAGTTTGGAAGGGAGGACTTACTGATTTGCTGGTTGTATTTAATTAATACTTTGCATTTCTTTTTACTTATCATTTCGTCTGGTGCAATCCCCATTAGGAAATGAGCTCCATGATTGGCAATGCCATCCAGTGTACATCTTGCCACATGTATGCATTCCTTGACCAGCCGGTCGAGGGTGCATACTGCTGTGTGAGATGTGAGTACGTTGTGCATTTGGAAGCCCAGATACTGGATCTAAATGAACAACTGACAACGCTGAGATCCATAGACAATATGGAAAGGAGTCTGCTGCTCACTGAACAGCTGCTCAATGGGATAGATGTGGGGGAGGATGGTAGTATGGAGCTGCAGGACCGTGAGGTAGCCAGCTGGGTGACAGTTAGAAGGCGAGGTAGAGGGAAGGGTGCCAGGGAGGCTATCCCTGATCTGGCACACCCCAATAAATTTGCTATGTTGGCAAATTAGGGGGGGGTGAGTTCAGGGATAGCACTGCTGCAGCAGGGCATGACCTCTGAAAGCCAGAAGAGTGTCTGCTCCAGTAAGGGGGAAAACAGGGAGCAGGGCAGGCTAGACAGGTGCTGGTAGTGGGGGACTCAATTATTAGGGGAATAGATAGGGCAATCTGTCACAAAGACAGGGATCGTCGAACAGTGTGCTGCCTACCTGGCGCACGAGTCCGGCACATCGCTGACCGGGTTGACAGATTACTGGGAGGGGCTGGTGAGGACCCAGCGGTCATGGTGCACATTGGCACAAATGACAAAGTTAGAGGTAGGTGGAAGGTCCTTAAAGATGATTTCAGGGAATTAGGCTGCAAGCTTAAGGCAAGGACCTCCAAGGTAGTATTCTCTGAAATACTGCCTGTACCACGTGCCACACCAGAGAGGCAAAGGGAGATTAGGGAGATAAATAAGTGGCTCAGGAATTGGTGTAGGAAGGAGGGGTTTGGGTTCCTGGAGAACTGGGCTGACTTCTCTGTTGGCTACAGGTTCTATGCTAGGGACGGGCTGCACCTCAATGAGGAGGGTGCAGCTGTGCTGGGGGAGAAAATGGCTAGAAGGTTGGAGGAGTGTTTAAACTAGGGATTGGGGGGGAGGGTATTCATTGTATAGGAGGGGAAGATAGTGTAAATAGTGACCTGGGCACAAGTAATAAAATTGGGGGTGGCATGGGGGGTGGGGTTAGAACAGTCAATCTAGTAGGAAGGAATAGAGGTAAAGAGAGATGCATAAAGTGCATGTACACTAATGCCAGAAGCCTCACCAACAAAATGGAGGAATTAGAATTGATTTTGTTGGAAAATAATTATGACATGGTGGGGATTTCGGAGACTTGGCTGGACGAGAGCCATGACTGGGCTGTTAATTTACAGGGCTATTGTCTGTTCAGAAATGACCGTACAAATAGGCGAGGAGGAGGTGTATGTTTATACGTAAAATCATCCTTAAAACCCATCCTGCGTGATAATATAGGTGAATCTAATGGAAATGTAGAGTCCCTGTGGGTGGAGATAAGGGGAGGGGGAAAAATAATAAATTACTGATAGGGGTTTGTTATAAGTTCCCAACAATAATGGAAGTGGAGGAGAATATCCTCATAAAGCAAATAGATGAAGCAGCGACTCAGGGAGAAGTCATTATTATGGGGGACTTCAACTACCCTGAAATACATTGGGGATCAGAAACCTGCAGTTCCAGCAAGGGTAATAAGTTTTTGAAAACTATGAGAGACAATTACCTTTCACAACTGGTTCAGGACCCAACAAGAAGGGGGGCACTGCTGGACCTAATATTAACCAACAGGCCGGACCGCATATCAAATATACGGGTTGGAGGTCACTTGGGTAATAGTGATCATAACTTAATAAGCTTTCAAGTATCCTTTACTAAGACGTGTAGTAGAGGGGCTACAATGACACTAAACTTCAGGAAGGCAAATTTCCAACGGTTGAGAGATGATCTTAGTGCAATAAACTGGGACGATGTCCTGAGACATAAAAGTACACAACACAAATGGGAGATGTTTATTAGCATCCTGAATAGGACCTGTGCACAATATATACCCTATGGGAATAAGCATGCTAGAAATAGGAGGAAACCACTATGGCTAAATAAAGCGGTAAGAAGTGCAATATGTGACAAAAAGAAAGCATTTAGGGAATTAAAGCAAGTAGGTAGTGATGAAGCATTATTAAATAAATACAGAAAATTAAATAACATTTGTAAAAAGCAAATCAAGGCAGCAAAGATTGAGACAGAGAGACTCATTGCCAGAGAAAGTAAAAAGAATCCCAAAATATTTTTTAACTACATAAATAGTAAGAAACTAAAAATTGATGGTGTTGGCCCCTTTAAAAATAGTCTGGGTGAAATGGTGGATGAGGATGAGGAAAAATCCAATATGCTAAATGACTTTTTTTCAACAGTATTTACACAAGAAAATCCCATGACAGACAATATGATCAGTGATAACCAAAAATTCTCAATTAAATGTCACCTGGTTAACCCAAGAGGAAGTACGGCATCGTCTAAAAATCACTAAAATTGACAAATCCCCGGGCCCGGATGGGATACACCCCAGAGTGCTGCAGGAATTAAGTACTGTCATAGATAGACCATTATTTTTAATATTTAAAGATTCCATAATAACAGGGTCTGTACCACAGGAGTGGCGTATAGCAAATGTGGTGCCAATATTCAAAAAGGGGACAAAAACTGAACTTGGAAATTATAGGCCAGTAAGCTTAACCTCTACTGTGGGTAAAATCCTAGAGGGTATTCTAAGAGATGCTTTACTGGAGTATCTGAAGAAAAATAACCGCATGACTCATTATCAACATGGTTTTATGAGGGACCGTTCCTGTCAAACTAATCTAATAAGCTTCTATGAAGAAGTAAGTTCTGGACTGGACCAAGGAAATGCAGTGGATGTGGTGTATATGGACTTTTCAAAAGCTTTTGATACGGTGCCACACAAAAGGTTGATACATAAAATGAGGGCAATGGGGATAGGGGAAAATATGTGTAAGTGGGTTAAGAACTGGCTTAGTGATAGGAAACAAAGGGTGGTTATTAATGGAACACACTCAGAATGGGTCACAGTTAACAGTGGGGTACCACAGGGGTCAGTGTTGGGCCCGCTTCTATTCAATATATTTATTAATGACCTTGTAGGGGGCATACAGAGTAGAATCTCAATATTTGCAGATGACACTAAACTCTGCAGGGTAATCAATACAGACGAGGACAATTTTATATTACAGGAGGATTTATGTAAACTAGAAGCTTGGGCTGCTAAATGGCAAATGAGCTTTAATGGGGATAAATGTAAAGTCATGCACTTGGGCAGAGGAAACAAAAGGTATACCGTATATACTCGCGTATAAGCCGAGTTTTTCAGCCCAAAAATTGGGCTGAAAAGTCCCCCCTCGGCTTATACGCGAGTCATACGGCCCCCCTCAAAGTTTGGCGCCCCCACCTCAGTTTCTGGGCCCCCCCGCATGCAGCGCTGCACATATACATTACGTGTCTAGCAGCTGTTACCCTCCGGTGGCAGATCGCGGCTCCCGGCTCCGGGCTCCATCTTCCTCTCTGTCTTCCTGGTTGTCATGTGACCGGCGCGATGACGTCATCGCGCCGGTCACAAAGCAGGAAGACAGCGAGGAAGATGGAGCCCGGAGCCGGGAGCCGCGATCTGCCACCGGAGGGTAACAGCTGCTAGACACGTAATGTATATGTGCAGCGCTGCATGCGGGGGGCCCAGAAACTGAGGTGGGGGCGCCAAATTATGAGGGGGCCCTGCTGGGGCCCTGTATACTACCACTGGGGCTATATACTACCACTGGGGCTATATACTACCACTGGGGCTGTATATATACTACCACTGGGGCTATATACTACCACTGGGGCTGTATACTACTACTGGGGCTATATACTACCACTGGGGCTATATACTACCACTGGGGCTATATACTACCACTGGGGCTGTATATATACTACCACTGGGGCTATATACTACCACTGGGGCTGTATACTACTACTGGGGCTATATACTACCATTGGGGCTATATACTACCACTGGGGCTGTATGTATACTACCACTGGGGCTATATACTACCACTGGGGCTATATACTACCACTGGGGCTGTATACTACTACTGGGGCTATATACTACCATTGGGGCTATATACTACCACTGGGGCTGTATGTATACTACCACTGGGGCTATATACTACCACTGGGGCTGTATACTACTACTGGGGCTATATACTACCACTGGGGCTATATACTACCACTGGGGCTGTATGTATACTACCACTGGGGCTATATACTACCACTGGGGCTGTATACTACCACTGGGGCTATATACTACCACTGGGGCTGTATACTACCACTGGGGCTGTATATATACTACCACTGGGGCTATATACTACCACTGGGGCTGTATACTACCACTGGGGCTATATACTACCACTGGGGCTATATACTACCACTGGGGCTATATACTACCACTGGGGCTGTATATATACTACCACTGGGGCTATATACTACCACTGGGGCTGTATATACTACTGGGGCTGCGTGTATACTACCACTGGGGCTGCTGCTGTATACTACCACTGGGGCTGCTGCTGTATACTACCACTGGGGCTGCTGCTGTATACTACCACTGGGGCTGCTGTATATACCTCTGGGGCTGCTGTATACTACCACTGGGGCTGCTGCTGTATATACCACTGGGGCTGCTGCTGTAACACTGCTGGGGCCTGTATATACCACTGGGGAGGCTGCTGTATACCACACTGCTGGGGGCTGTATACCTGTGCTGGGGTCCACCCTCGGCTTATACACGAGTCAATAAATTTTCCCAGGTTTTGGGGGCAAAAGTAGGGGGGTCGGCTTATACACGGGTCGGCTTATACACGAGTATATACGGTAATTATGTGCTTAATTGTAAAACACTGGGCAAAACTGTCACTGAAAAAGACCTGGGTGTATGGGTTGATGACAAACTCACATTTAGTGGCCAGTGTCAGGCAGCTGCTGCAAAGGCAAATAAAATAATGGGATGCATTAAAAGAGGCATAGATGCTCATGAGGAGAACATAATTTTACCTCTATACAAGTCACTAGTGCGACCACACTTAGAATACTATGTACAATTCTGCTCTCCGGTGTATAAGAAAGACATAGCTGAACTAGAGCGGGTCCAGAGAAGAGCGACAAAAGTCATTAGAGGACTGAGGGATCTGCAATACCAAGACAGGTTATTAAGCTTGGGGTTATTTAGCTTGGAAAAACGAAGGCTTAGGGTGTATTAACAGACGCTAGATCTTTACTGACGCAGATTCTTATGTAGAGCAGTGAGACTATGGAAGTCTCTGCCACATGATGTTGTAATGAGTGAGTCACTACTAACATTTAAGAAGGGCCTGGATGCCTTTCTTGTAAACTATAATATTACCAGTTATACATACTAGATTCTTTGATAGGGCGTTGATCCAGGGAACTAGTCTGATTGCCGTACCTGGAGTCAGGAAGGAATTTTTCCCCCCAATGTGGAGCTTAGTGTTGCCACATGGTTTTTTTTTGCCTTCCTCTGGATCAACATGTTAGGCTATGGGTTGAACTAGATGGACTTAAAGTCTTCCTTCAACCTTAAAAACTATGTTACTATGTAATTTACATATGATAGGAAATAAGTATTGCATTTGTTTGTTATTTGTTAAATGCACTTGTGTTTTGCTACGCTGACAGCTGCTGGCCAATATTTGAATGCCGCTCACATTTTTCTGTTCCAATTAAAGTGTAAGCACCATTTAAATTTTTATTTAATAATAATACAGAGCAAGTGATTTTCATAAACTTTCAAATTATACTTCATTAAAGAAATCTGGTAGAAAACCATTCATAAATCTTCTAGAAGATAACCCCACTAGGGTGTTTATAAACCTCACGTATAAGAGTGAGGGGGTGGCGGGACCTACACAGTGAGACTGGATACAGAGCAGTGTATTAGATTACTTCAGACACAGAACTCCAGGCTGTCAGCACAAAGCTGATGTCAATGTCTTGCATTCAGATCATGCTGCTCCATGCTACAGCTGATGGCCCCCACACAGCTCTGTCCTCACTGATAACATGGAGCAGCCTGATGTGAATGCAGGAGATAAAATCTCCTGTCTTTATGCTGTCAACCCAGAGCTCCCTGTCCATGAGGTAATCTGATACAGTGATCAGCAATGGAAGCTTTGTAGGCCCCGCCCTCTCCCCACCTATATGGTTATATGTCCGTATTCAGTGTAAAGACGGATCTCACTGAGAATGAACATGTTTGCTTCAGACACAGTCTAGTGGGGACATCTTGTGGAAGGTTTATGAATGGTTTTCTACCAGATTTTTACAATGAAGTATATTTGAAAGTTTATTAAAATCACTTGCTCTACATTATTATTAAATACAAAATGTAAACAGCAGTTACACTTTCAGTTTCTTTATTTAAGCCCAGCTAACTTAACTGTGTCCGGGCCTAAATAAACCAAGTTTGATTTGTACCAATGCTGTGGTTTCATATTTTGAGTCTTCAGAGTCTGTATAGGTCCTGTCTGCTCCTTGTTTGGATACAGAGGTAGGAAACTCTCACAGCACCCATCAGTCAGCCATACCTTTATTCACCTTATGTGGAAAGTGAACAATCAGAAATTGCCTTAGGCTAAGTTCACATGCTGCGCTATTGATCTGCTTTGTATGGATCTGCTAATTGCAGTGAAATGCAGTGACGTTGGCTGTCCCAGCCAAGTCAATGCATTTCACTATTTTGCATTTAGACACTGCATTTTTTACAGATCCCCTTTTGGGCTCAAAAGCGGATCCATAAAAAGAATGAACATGTCAATTCCTGAGCATTATTTCGCTGCGCTTTTTACTCACCTCGCCATACTCCCTTGGTGATTTTCCCTCATACCAATGCTGCAGGACCTTTAGAGGAAAACTACTCAAAAAAGGCAGCATCAGAAATACTTACCATCAGCAGCCAAAAACAAAAACCAACACTGCACTTCGCAGGATGCAGTCAGACCCCATTATGTAGAGCAAGCCTAGATGCAAGCAGATATAATCACCTCTACCTACAAAGACATGTGGGAGGTGACTTGCCATGCACATATTGGGCTTGCATAGGTCGCCATTCACACTGATATATATGATGCGGAGAGTCTGATAGCTAACCACTGATTCTGCCACCTGACCAAATGGGCTGCCCAGTACAAAGTCTCCACACCACTGGATGAATGGCGCCCTATGGGGCCCAGCTGCACCTCGCGAACATGATAAAAAAGTAGAAAAAGTTTTTTATGATAGACAAAAAAAAACTTTTAGCTGGGGTATTGGTTCATGTATTGGCCAAGACACTTAAGCTCATAATCCACGTCAGATGTTTTATCTATCATAAAAAAAGTTTTGCACTTTTTTATCATGTTTGCGGGGTGCGGCTGGGCCCCATGGGGCGCCATTCATCCAGTGGTGCGGAGAAATCGTACTGGGCAGCCCATTTGGTCAGGTGGCAGCACCAGTGGGTTGCTATCAGACACATTTGCTTGCACAAGTGGAGTACAGTTGATGTACCCACAGTTTTACCTCAGGTACTCCATTTAAAGAGACTTTAGAGTGCTATAATAATTTTCCACATAGCAACAGTCACCCAGACTGGAAACCCAACATTTCACTCAAAAGATTTTGGGAATCTTTTTGAAGCAACCCATAGGAACTGTACAAGGATTTTATTTTTTAAATCGAAAGTTCGTTTTTGAAAGATATAGTACACCCTAAATCAAAATGGCTGAAAAATGTCCCACGCAAACTCCTGGTGCTGAAATACAGCACATGCAACCGGATTCTCTACATTATAAAGAGTGGGAAGCAGAGCCCACACTTGCAGCGACTAAATCACACGACCAATACACGCTCTCAAACCAACACTAAAAGTAATTGAAAACTACACCACAAAAGATGAGCTCTGCGATTAACCTGAAAGATCTATGGGAACAAGTTGCCTCCTTCATGTCAGGTTTTAAACACTACAAAAGTGATGAGAGTTTACGAGATGCTATTACACGGCTGAACACAGTTCATAAAAGATATGAGGCTGTCTGCAAGTTCGTGCTACCTTTCAACTCTAATATCGCAAAGCCATGTTGGAGCTAGGCAAGGCTGAATTGACCCCTTTATGACCCGGCAATTTTTCATTTTTCATTTTTGTTTTTTGCCTCCCTGCTTCCAAGAGCCATAACTTTTAAATTTTTCCATCAATATAGATACTGTATATGACTGCTTGTTTTTTTGCGGGACAAGTTGTACTTTCAGGTGCAATAATTTATTTAAGCATATAGTGTACAGGGAAATGGGAAAAAAATTCCAAGTGCAGTGAAATTGCAAAAAAAGTGCAATTACACGTTTGTTTTTTGGGGTTTTTAGTCGCCATGTTCACTATATGGTAAAACTAACGTGACGGTGTGATGCCTCAGGTCGGTATAAGTTTGTAGATACCAAACATGTATATTTTACTGGTATCTAAGTGGTGAAAAAAAATTCAGATGTTTGAAAAAGAATCACTTTTTGCGCCATGTTCTGCGGTAGCGTTCTCATTTTTCAGGATCTGGGGCTGTGTGATGGCTTATTTTTTGCATCTTGAGCTGACGTTTCTAATAATACCGTTCTTGGCTGGATTCGCTGTTTTGATCGCCCTTTATTGCATTTTATAGCAATGTTGCAAAAACACGTAATTTTGGTGTTTGGACCTTTTTTTCCGTTACGCAGTTTATGGCTCTCTGTTACGTATTGACTGCCTTGCAGTATGGAAGTGCTGCTGCTGTGGTTTGAATGAAGAATTTTTTTTGCCTGCTCTGTGTGGAGAGAAGAGGCTAATGCACAGGAGCTGAGAGTGCAGGTGTGTGTGATGAATTTCTGACTCATGCTTAGGTGAGCTGAGGGCGTGCCTGGGCTGGTTGCTCCCCACCCCTTGGCCATAATTGGGTCCGCTTATATTAACCTGATATTGCTGATTCAGTTCACTTCTGGACTGTGACCTGTTGTGAGCGGATGCTGATCCAGAGCTGCTGCCTTACTCTCCATTTGAAGTTGTTGGGTTCCGTGGTCCGTGGGTGGAGGTAGGGGCTTTATGCCTAGGGCTTCTCAGGAGTTAGGGACTTAGGCTGGTGGCTCGGACCTCCTCACCTTTAGAGGTACCTTCGAGATCAGGACGAGTCAGGGACCCCAGTATCAGGGCCAGAGCAGGCTCCCCTGACTCCCTACGCCCAGTTCCCTCCTACTTCTGGGCCCCCCGGACCCCGACATGACACTCTCATGAATTGATTTTATATCTTCATTGATGTGTATTTTTTAAATTTTATTAATACTTTTATTTTGAATGGGGGAAAAGAGGGGGTGATTTGAACTTTTAAATTTTTTTATTTCATGTTTGTAAAAACTTTATTTACTAATTAAATCTATATTTTACCCCCCCCCCCCCCCACACACACACACACGCACACATACACACACATTGCTGCAGGGTCCGATCACTTGTGACAGGTCAAGATGAGCTGCAGCACATCGGGACCTGTTACGAATGCGTACTGTGAGTGGTTGGCGGCGCTTGCCAACCACTCACAGGAAGCGGTCCCTGATAGCCCGGGGACCTGCCAAGACACCGGAAGCGATCACGTGAGCGCTAGTGGAGATCTCGTGTTATATCGCGATCTGCTGATGCGGGTAACAGCATGTTCCCTGCCGCGGCTGTTTTGGACCCCGCTGTCAGTGAATATGTTTTTATGCAAACTCTGTGCAGGCTTTCATATATCTTGCACTGAGGAGAGGCTTACATTGGGCCACTTTGCCATCATGGCCTGACTGGTGGAGGGCTACAGTGATAATTGACTTTGTGGAACTTTTTCCCATCTCCTTCTGCATCTCTGGAACTCAGCCATAGTGATCTTTGGGTTCTTCTTTGCCTCTCTCACCAAGGCTCATCTCCCATGATTGCTCAGTTTGGCTGGACAGCCAGGTCTAGGAAGACCTCTGGTGGTCCCAAACTGCTACCATTTAAGGATTATGGAGGCCACTATACTCTCAGGAACCTTGAGTACTGCAGAAATTCTTGCTTTGCCACAATCCTGTCTCTGAGCTCCTTGGCCAGTTTCTTTAACCTCATGATTCTAATTTAGTCTGATATGCACTGTGAGCTGTGAGGTCTTTTTAAATACAGGTGTGTGCCTTTCCAAATCAAGTCCTATCAGTATAATTAAACACAGCTGGACTCCAATGAAGTAGAACCATCTCAAGGAGGATCACAAGGAAATGGACAGCATGTGACTTAAATATGAGTGTCTGAGCAAAGGGTCTGAATACTTATCAGCATGTGATATTTCAGTTTTTCTTTTTTAAACAATTTGCAAACCTTTCTAAATTCCTTTTTTTCAGTCAAGATGGGGTGCAATTCCAGTTTTCATTGTCTTCCACAGACCTCTCTTATTTGGGTATAATATTAACTACCGTATTTTTCGCTTTTTAAGACGCACTTTTGTTCCCCCAAACTGGGGGGGGGATGGGGGTGCATCTTAAAAAGCGAATGTAAAAAAAAAAAAATTAAATATTACCGGTGGAGGGGTGGTGAGGGGTGCGGCGGCTTAGCGGCAGGTTCCGGTGGGTGGGGGGCACAGCTGCAGGACCGGAGCAATGGAGATCTACCGGCTGCAGCGTTTGGTGGGCATCGCCATGTTTTTTGTGCAGTCACTGTGCAGCAGCTGGCCGGTAGAGGTAGAAACCTCAGTTGGCTGCCTGTCTCCACTATGGCGGCGGCCATTTTGTTGAAGCCTCTACAGTTACTGAATGCAGCCGGCCACAAAAAACATGGCGGCTCCCACTGCTCGCTCCGGTCCTGCAGCAACAAGGTGGGAGACACCAGGAAGACAACATGTGCCAGTTGTGCAGGGGATGTGTGCCTGCTGCAGGGGATGTGTGCTGCTGCAGGATTGGCCTGCTGCAGGGGATGTGTGCCTGCTGCAGGGGATGTGTGCCTGCTGCAGGGGATGTGTGTTTGCTGCAGGGGATGTGTGCCTGCTGCAGGGGATGTGTGCCATCAATAGGGGACGTGTGCCATCAATAGGGGACGTGTGCTAGCCGTAGGGGATGTGTGCCAGCCGTAGGGGACGTGTGCCATCAATATGGAACGTGTGCCAGCTGTAGGGGATGTGTGCCATCAATATGGGACACGTGCCAGCTGTAGGAGACGTGAGCCACAAAATAGACGTGTCAGCTGTAGGCGATGTGTGCCAGCTGTACTGGACGTGTGCCATCAATAGGGGACGTGTGCCATCAATAGGGGACATGTGCCATCAATAGGGGACGTGTGCCATCAATAGGGAACGTGTGTCATCAATAGGGGACATGTGCCAGCACTGGGGGACATATGCCAGCACAAGGGGGCTATATCCAATATAAGGGGGCCATATCCAGATTAAGGGGGCTAATTATAGGATGAGGGGGCATATATCCCAGGATGAGGGACCATGTACCAGGATGAGGGGGGCTATGAGGGACATATACTTGATATGATTTGTAAGACGGACACTGGCATTGTAAGATGGACCCCATTTAACATTAAAAATTATTTTTTTCTTTTCCTTCACCAAATTTGGGGGTGCGTCTTATAAAGCGAAAAATACGGTAATCGACTAATTACCTTAATAGATAAAAACATGACAGAAATCACTAAAAGAATCTCTGAAGACATATCCTTTCTCTCTAAATTAGATACATCCTGGCTGGGTAGAATCTCCGCATATAAAATGATAATATTCCCAAAAATATATTTTATTTTCAGATCACTTCCCATATTAATTCAACAAAAACCCATTCAGAAACTAAACAATTGACCAAATTCATCTGGGGGAGTAGATCTTCAAGAATCACAAAAAATACGCTGATGAGACATAGGAAAAGTGGAGGCCTGGGTGTCCCTAATATTAAAGCTTATTATGCGAGTTTAATTAAAGAAAGTAAAAAATGGTGGTACGTTCAGAACTGTCCCTCTTGGGTCAACATCGAAAAGGCCTATATGCATGGATACAATCCTTCCACGATTATTGCTTCTTATATTATTAACCCAAAAGAACGCTTACCTACATCAGAAACATTAAAAGCCACTATAAAGGCGTGGCAACATCTTACACAAATTTCTAAGCTAACTTTTAAAAATGTATTTCCTTCTTGGATGCCATTGAAGATTTTTGAAGCTACCTGTCCAACAATTAAACTTCATTCTTGGAATGAAGCAGGTATTAAACTTCTTTCCAACATAATAGTCAAAAACCATTTTAAACTGTTTCATGTACTAAGACAAGAGTTTAATTTGCCTTTGAGTGAGGATATCCATTGGCAACTAATCAATAATGTATTGAGCAGAGTGAAATTTAACTTTCTTTTACCTAGTAACATTGCTGCACTCCTCAGATATTCTAGTGATGAGAAAGGTTGGAGCACCAATAGACTCTATCAATTTTTCAACAATGATGTGGTGTTTGACAACGCTAAATTTCTAGGAACATGTGAGGGGGAATTAGATGTGGACCATAAGACTCCCTGTGATCATTTTATCTATATTTTACCATCCATCTATTCCACTATTCCCTGTGTTTCGCTCTTGGAGACCCAGTACAAGATCTTTACAAAGTGGTATCTCTCTTTGCAAAAATGACATTTAATTGACCCTAAGAATAGCCTGTTTTGTTGGAGGGAATGCGGTTCAGTTGGAACAATTAAGCACATCTTCTGGTGTTGTCATTCTCTGAAACAATACTGGCTAGATGTCCCAAGCTTTAATAAACTTGATCTCAAATACCCATATTACTCTCCCAGTGGAACTTACTCCTACTTTTAATAGGAATTCGTGATTTTCCTAAGAACAAGCGCTTGTTAATAATACATATACTGATTACAGCCAAGAATCTCATTGCCTCCTTGTGGAGGAAAGTGGACTTGCCACTATAGAAGCCCTATTAGATCCCTATTTCATCCCATATTTTATTTGAGTTCATATTTGCTGTCAGGAATAATATGCACCAGAAAAATGGCATGCTTGGGTTTCCTTATTTGCTCCTGCATTATCCTTTGATACTGATTAATAATATTACTGTTAGATGTTGAGTTAAATGTCTGACTGTTTATCCTCATTAAACCCTTAAGGACCAAGCCTCATTTTTCCAATTCTGACCAGTGTCACTTTATGAGGTTATAACTCTGGAACTCTTCAACATATCCTAGTGATTCCAAGACCGATTTTGCATGACATATTGGACTTCATGTAAGTAGTAAATTTAGGATGATATTTTCTGCATTTCTTTGACCAAATAGAGTGTTTACATGCAGTGACAGTTCAAAGCCATGACGGGTTGCTCCTTCTGTTTTATATTGTGGATCTTTTCTGATTGAGGACTTTACTCTTTCATATTGGTTTTATTATATGCTCTACCATGCCTTTGTACATAGTTAGAGTTGATATGTTCTTTTGTCGATCTTGCTCTTTCCAACTTTCCTTTTTTTTTTTTTGTTTTCTTCTTTCTTATCTTTATCTTTTTATTTCTTCTATTTTTATATACTATTATTATATTTTTTATTCTTTTTTTATAATTCTTTTAGGGCCTTTTCACATCAGCGGTTTACGCTGATGTGCGGCAGATCCGGCAGGTGGCGCTGCATCTACTGGATTTGCTGCATAACGGCCGACTTGCGGCCCGGATCTGGCAAGCCCCATGCATTGTCTGAGGTTTGCAGTCCGGAGCGGCAAGTGTGGTTCTGCCAGATGCGGCAGATCCGGCAATTGTGGCCGTGGAAAAAAAAATGCAGCTTGCAGCGGTTATAATTGCATTATTATTATATTACAGTTTAGAAGAAGGAGAGTATAACTGGACTGGTCTTGAGCTGGAGAGAATAGAAAGCTAGAGAACAGATCCTGGGAATGAACATGGGGAGACAAGAGTCAATGCAGAGCAGCTAACAGGCCAATCACAATAGTGTTCAGTGAGCCGAATTATGCCTGGCAGGAAAGATTGTATGGCTATGCAAGTGAACGGTAACAAACTCATGTACAAAAAAGGCTGATTCTTGCCAATTTGAAAGAGACCTAGGAATTTAAAAATAAATAAGAATTTAACTTCTGCAAAAATAGGATTTTCGACATTTGCTTATCTGCTACCCAAGATTCAACAGGGCTTCTCCCAACAGAGCTTGGTGCCATCTCCCTACGGTGGTGATGTGGGTTCGCACCAGCTGGCGGCTCAACTGCCGGACCTCCGCCTTCAGGAACTCCGGATCCAGTCCGGGCTGCTGGCTCAGGCCGCTCTCCTGTGAGCTGGGGGAGTCCTCTGCTGCCACCCCACGCTCCGGGTTCTCGGGGCCTTTTCCCGCCATTCCGCTTACTAGGCCGCGGACGCTGCAGTTCTCACCACACCTTGCCGTCGAGTTAGCGCCAGAGTGCTGGTGTGCTTCTCCTTTCATGGGCATGTCTCTGCTCCTTGGCTGTCGGTCACACCTCTGGGTGGAGTAACACACTCTCTTGGTCCGCCCTCCTGACTCTTGGAGGGGAAGGGGGTGTAGGCCATTTTTCCCGCTGGGTGCTGCCCTGGCCTGCGATGGGGGATTGTGGCACAACCCTTAGCCAGCACATGGTCTCAGTCTATGTGGCTGCCATTACTCCGGCCCAAAAACACAGTCTCTTTATTACAGTTCAGGAGGTGCACGAGACCCAGCGACACTGGGTCGGTACATCCTATTCATGACGCCAAGTTTGCCGTGCCCCTTGGGGGCCGTGGGGTACTCTGACCCGCTGCTGCAGTCCGGGACCTCTGGGGATGATGGGATGGCACTATGATGGTGTCGGTCCCCACAGGAGGAGCGGATCCCCAGGAAGTCCAGTGTAGAGGTGTGGGATTATAGTGGGCTAGTGGTCTGATCTGGCTGCAGGAAGGGATAGGAGTGTCTACCGCTCCTCATGTGGGAAATGAACAGTCTCACACACAGTTCTGAGTTCCAAACCTGGTTTACTTGGTTTTCTCTGCTCGCATCACCGGTTACAGTTCAGGTACATTTGCAGTCTGGGTAGTCCTTAGCAACCAGGATGGCTTGTCTAGTACACTCCTTTCGTGTTCCTCCCTCCTCGGGCCGTTCATCCTCAACGCTGCCTGCTCGCCTCATTCCTGCATGGACGTCCGCACACAGTGCCCCAATCCAGCAGCCACGGGCCTTGTCGGGCGACCAGCCATGTCCCCTGACCCTAGTACGGCTGTCTTCTCGGCAGATGTGCTAGGAATTGGCCACAGCTCCTCTAGATCTCGTGGCACTGGTTCAGTGGTTGGAGAGTGGAGTTTCCTCACCACCTTCAGGGCGGGGTCCCTGGTGCTCACCCTTCCCCTCAGCTTTACTTCAGTTTGGGCGTGCAGGTGGATTGCTCACTGCCTGCGCCCTTTGGGCTCCCCTTCTCTGAGTCCGTTTCTCGGGAACGTGAGCCTCATCTTGTTCAAGCCCTCCGGGCCCTTTTCTCATTCTTACTCTGCCAACTTTCTCTCCAACTAGCCTCGACTGACCTCCCACTTCCTGTGGTCTTTCCCTTTTGTCCCTTTTCCTCTTCCTGACTGCTTCCTGCTAACTTCCAACCCACCGCCTTTCTCTCCCCACCATCCCACTGACTGCCTGAGCCATCCCACTTCTGGGTTCACCTGTTGTCCCTGGGACCAGGTGTGTTGGGTGTGTTTGTGGGTGTCTGGACTCACCAACCTGGTTACTGCAGACGGGAATACCACACCCGTGGATTGGGTGCAGTACCCCTCTGTGGTGACCAGACCGCAGGGGCGCAACAATAACCCTTCATCCTCCCTACTCTATATGCACCACGCTGGGGACTGCAGCAGCCGTGAAATGCTTTTACAGTGGTTGTGACCCTCACAACCACACAAGGTGAAGCCTCTGATACCTATTGAGGTAATATTTTATCTTTCAAACCCTTCATCCTCCCTACTTTAATTTGCTGAGATAATGACCTGTGGGGTTTCATTGGCTGTAAGCCATAATCATCAACATTAACATAAATAAACACTTGAAATAGATCACTGTAAATATAATATATGTGTTTCACTTGATGTATTGAATTACTGAAAGAAAACTTTATGATGATATTTTAATTCATTGAGATGCAGCTGTATATACCTAGTACAGTCACTGCCAAGCTCCACAATAACACAAGAAAAATAATCGTTGCCACCACCACCAGTCATTTTTACAGTTAGACTGGACACCTGTTACAGGTAAGTATTCTGGTTCACAAATTATATACAAGAGGAGCCAAACTATTAAATTTTATATTTTTAATCCAAAAGAATAGGCAGTGTTTATACAAATATACACATTTAACAAAAGAGAAACAATAAAATATAGCATAGACAATTACATAAAATAAGGATAAAAACGGAAATTTTTCTACGCCTGGTCACTGAAATGGCTCAGATATAGGACGGGAGGTACTCCTAAGAAAACGTGGTACAATTCCTTGCACAGAAGTATACTGTATTTCCTCCAGGCTGAATGGCACTTTTTTTGCCCCAGCTTATGGCGAAGCTGTAAATATGGAAATACAGAAGTATACTGTATTTTCTCCAGGCATTGACCCAGATTATATGTGTGGGATTTGCTTTAATTCACCTATGTTACACCACTTATCTCCCCTCTGGTGACCTCATGAGGGGCTGTTTGTGGAATGTGCTCTACTTATCAAAACGTTATGAAATCGCAGCCTTCTGAAATATCTCAGCTGGTGAGCGTCTCACACGGAAGATATTGCCATCATATTTTCTCATGAACTTACAGGACCATTGATATGATACATGACTTGTCTACTGTCTTTCAGTGGCTAGTTATTCATTTGAGGCTAATATGTACTTCCCACAATTAAAGTAAAATATGTATCACATGTGTCCTGAAATCCTGAGACCAACAATTTGTGTGAGTTATGTACAGCTCAGCATTATTACCTTTTTATTGGTGCCGCATTGGCTAGGAAGATCCTTTCATCACAGCACCAGAAGGCCAATTCTCTGCCTTCATGTACACATAGGGCAGGAGTTGTGTTTCCTCCAGAACAAATTTCTTGTTTTCTTTGCAGGGGGTCGTAGTTTATAAGGAGACGACTTTAATTAACTTTCTCACTTTTTCATCTGCCCATGCTTGTGAGATGCACATCCTTTTTCAGTATCTGAATAGAATGACTTAAAAGGTGCAGAAAAAGAATGTCAAAATATCTATGGCTTACAACTGTACAAATATCTTCGGAATTTATGATTTCACATGACAGTTTTCATGATAGTCTGTCACAAATAATGTGTCCAGAAAAGAGTTCAAGCTGTTACCTAAATATCTGCAAGTCCTCTAGTAATGGCTCACAAAGAAAAAATATTAAATCATTTCAGAGAGGCTTTGGTTGATAATATAACTTA
Source organism: Allobates femoralis (assembly GCA_033576535.1). NCBI lineage: Eukaryota > Metazoa > Chordata > Amphibia > Anura > Aromobatidae > Allobates > Allobates femoralis. Next base: position 164,449,099 of record JARQOC010000007.1, on the reverse strand, counting down.
TAAACAGTGGATGTCTGTTGACAGATGTACTTTTGACACTCTTTCTAAAAGTACAGAATCCTTAGTTGAACGCTTTTGTGTTCCTTAAGAAACACTATTTATTGCTTGGACTACTACAATCACCTCAAAGAAAACCTCAAACGAGTGAAGCAGTAATAAGCTTAGGTTTTTCAAAGATTTTTCCTTTGGTTTACATGATGAAGCATGGTCATTTCATTGGAGCAATGAACAAGCAACAGTCCACCCTTTTGTGGTCTATTACAACAAAAATGGAGAAATAATATATAACAGTGAAGTTATGATATCTGAGTGCTTACTTCACGATTCAATGTCTTTTAATTTGCTCAAAAAAATATTGATTTCAGCAACAAAAACTGACATCCTACAAAGTTTGAGCAAGGTCTACTACTTGGATGGCTTTTTGGCACAGGATAAAAACAGGAAAAACTTTATAAATGTCTGCCACCACAAGGAAGATTTTGACATGTAAGCTGGATGGCACTTATTTTTGCCCCAGCTTATGGTGAAGATGTATGTGACCTGTCAATGTGATTGACACTGGTGGCTGGTTAATGTTCTCCCCAAAGATTATAATAAGAAGTAGAAGTGACTTTTGTTTGCATCCTTTTGGTCCAGCAGCGTGTATCCAAGAAAACCAGACATTTTAAATATGGTCCACGATATCAAAAACTGATAATTATTACCGTTCTCAAATTCACATTGGATACGGGTGATATGGTTTTATGTTTTCATCCTCCAGAATAAGCACCTAGATCGGTCAGGTGCCAAAACATGTCCAATGTCATTGGCAGATTCTCTCCGTCATTTCTTTCTACAAAAACAAGAGTATGCAGCAAAGTACAAGATTATTTAATACTGTACAGAGGATTAAACAGGACAACACAGAGAAGGTGAGTGCAGGGGCAATAAAAATGGCCCCATCTATCTCCTTGCCTAGAAGACTGGACACTGAAGACATGGTCAGTAACCTAATGAGAAGTAAACAATACATTTTAAAAATCCCTTCTTTCTTAAAATCACGGAGGAGTTTGAATAAGAGGTAAATTACAAAGTTACTTATTAGAAAAATATTGAAATCTGAGAGTCTTCAGTGGTTGATACCTTTTAATGGTTAACTGAAAAGATGGTAAGCATAGCAAACATTCGGGACACTATGGCCCCTTCGTCAGGTTTTGACACAATTTTTAAAGACACATACATATATACATAAGCATTGTTAGATGATGTAGTAAATACGACAGGTGACGTAAAGCAGAGTCAGACTAGGGAGGTGAAGAGGAGCTGGGAAAATAAAGTCAAAATTCTAAGATAAGAACAATTTGTATTATTATTCTATGATTAGTGGCCTGTGGAGACCTGAAGATTTCTCAGTAGTAGAGGGCCATACATTGAAGCAAGAAAGTTACTTATTTTTACCTATTAAGGAAAATGGGACAACGCCTTAAAAGTAAGCTATATACATGGGCCAACAGCTACAGTGCGTTGTGAAAGTATTTGGCCCCCTTGAACTTTTCAACCTTTTGTCAAATTTCAGGCTTCAAACATAAAGATATAAATTCTAATTTTTTTTGTGAAGAAGCAACAACAAGTGGGACACAATCTTGAAGTGGAACGAAATTTATTGGATATTTTAAACTTTTTTACCAAATAAAAAATTGAAAAGTGGGGCGTGCAATATTATTCGGCCCCTTTACTTTCAGTGCAGCAAACTCACCGCAGAAGTTCAGTGAGGATCTCTGAATGATCCAATGTTGTCCTAAATGACTGGTAATGATTAGTGATGGGCGAATCCTAAATTACTCGGAATCGCTTGACTCTAGCGAGTCCGAGCTCAGGACTCGCTACTCGTTGCGAGTCTAGCGAGTCCAATGTTAATGAATGGAGAAGCGAGTAATAGCGAGTAGTGTGAGATTTACAAATCGCAGATGTGTCTCGGAAGCTTCAGCCTGAAGCAATCCTAGTTTTGTCATTTATTTGCATTGGACTCGTTTACTTTGCAACTGTAATCGCTGGGCAACTCGCACAGATAAGAGTCCTGTCTGCTCTGTGCATCTCCAGGGTCCTAGAGCCCGCCTGCTGCCTGATGTAGCAGTGCTGAGATTGTTCTCAGTCTGCTCATTCCCTGTGCATATACATCTATATCTATGCACAGGGATGAGCAGAGAGGACATCGCGTTTTGGACTGCGTCGGACGGAAGAGAATTTTTTTAATTAAAGATGGAGTCCCTAATGGCTTTTTTTTTTATTTCTAATAAAAAAATTTCTCTGTGTTGTGTTTTTTTTAAAACAATTTAATAGAAATTCATGGCGGTCATGTCTAATATTGGCGTGACCGCCATAAATTCCGGGCTTAGGGCCAGCTGATAATACAAAGCTGGCCCTAACCTCTATTACCCAGCGTGCCACCGCCACCAGGGCCGCTGGAAGAGCGGGGTTCAGCGCCAGAGGATGGCGCTTCAATGAACGCGCCATCTTCTGGGGCGGCTGCGGGCTGCAATTTGCAGCGGGGGGTGCCCAGAAAGCTTGGGCATCCCTGCGCTGCGGATTCCAGCCCCCAGCTGTTAGCTGTACCTGGCTAGACATAGAAATTGCGCGGAGCCCCACGCATTTTTTTTACTCCGACTCCGAGACGACTCCGACTCCGACTCGACTCCGAGACGACTCGACTCCGAGACAACTCCGAGACGACTCCGACTCCGAGACGACTCCGAGACGACTCCGACTCCGAGACGACTCCGAGACGACTCCGACTCCGAGACGACTCCGACTCCGAGACGAGTCCGACTCCGAGACGACTCCGACTCCGAGACGACTCCGACTCCGAGCCGACTCCGAGCCGACTCCGACTCCGACTCGACTCCGAGACGACTCCGACTCCGACTCGACTCCGAGACGACTCCGACTCCGAGACGACTCCGACTCCGAGACGACTCCGACTCCGAGACGACTCCGACTCCGACTCGACTCCGAGACGACTCCGACTCCGAGACGACTCCGAGACGACTCCGACTCCGAGACGAGTCCGACTCCGAGGCAACTCCGACTCCGAGGCAACTCCGACTCCGAGGCGACTCCGACTCTGAGACTCCGACTCTGAGGAGACTCCGACTCTGAGACTCTGACTCTGAGACTCTGACTCTGAAATTCATTAAATAATAAAAAAAAAAATGCGTGGGGCTCCGCGCAATTTCTATGTCTAGCCAGGTACAGCTAAGCAGCTGGGGGCTGGAATCCGCAGCGCAGGGATGCCCAAGCTTTCTGGGCACCCCCCGCTGCAAATTGCAGCCCGCAGCCGCCCCAGAAGATGGCGCGTTCATTGAAGCGCCATCCTCTGGCGCTGAACCCCGCTCTTCCAGCGGCCCTGGTGGCGGTGGCACGCTGGGTAATAAAGGGGTTAATACCAGCTTTGTTACACAAGCTGGTATTAAGCCCGAGATTCTTAATGTCAGGCCACGTTTGACCCAGCCACTAAGAATCTCCAATAAAGGCCACCTGGGAGACATCAAACATGTGGAATAAGGTGCTCTGGTCAGATGAAACCAAAATCTAACTTTTTGGCTACAATGCAAAACGATATGTTTGGCATAAAAGCAACACACCATCCCCACTGTCAAACATGGTGGTAACAGCATCATGGTTTGGTCCTGCTTTTCTTCAGTAGGGACAGGGAAAATGGTTAAAATTGATGGAAAGATGGACAGAGCCAAATACAGGACCATTCTGGAAGAAAACCCATTGGAGTCTGCAAAAGACCTGAGACTGGGACGGAGATTTATCTTCCAACAAGACAATGATCCCAAACATAAAGCAAAATCTTCAATGGAATGGTTCAAAAATAAATGTATCCAGGTGTTAAAATGGCCAAGTCAAAGTCCAGACCTGAATCCAATCGAGAATCTGTGGAAAGGCCTGAAAACTGCTGTTCACAAACACTCTCCATCCAACCTCACTGAGCTCCAGCTGTTTTTCAAGGAAAAATGGACAAGCATTTCAGTCTCTCGATGTGCAAAACTGATAGAGACATACCCCAAGCGACTTGCAGCTGTAATCGCAGCAAAAGGTGGCGCTACAAAGTATTAACTCAAGGGGCCAAATAATATTGCACGCCCCACTTTTCAGTTTTTTATTTGTTCAAAAAGTTAAAATATCCAATAAATTTCGTTCCACTTCACAATTGTGTCCCACTTGTTGATTCTTCACCAAAAAATTAGAATTTATATCTTTATGTTTAAAGCCTGAAATGTGGCAAAAGGTTGAAAAGTTCAAGGGGGCCAAATACTTTCACAAAGCACTGTATATCTACCAAACACTTGATATATATGCATGCACAAAAACTCAGTTGAGTGTGCATGTATTCTGTATATGCTGGGACCTCTTGTATCATCTTATCACCAAGAACAAAATAATTAGTTTTAATCCAGCTACTTGATCTTTCCATTAAAAAGATCCGCATTCTGGTCACATTAGGCTTCCACACATACAAAATGGTTATTGAGTCTTAATACCTTAAACTGGTCATACCCAATTTTATTAGCACAATGTGGGGAGAACAGGGTCTACATGGATTGATTTCAAATTTGTTCCAAAAGTCTTATCCATGTCCCAGAAAAGAAATAGAAAATCACCAGTAATAATGGAGAGATCCTGCCCTGAGCCAGGTACAGTTGTCTACTTGTATTACAGTCCCTGACAAAAGTTTATGTCGCTTATCCATGTTATGTAAATAAAAGCTTATAACCTGACGTTAAATTCATCCATTGGTTTTATAAATTACTCTTTTAAAAGCTGAAACCCTCCCAAATGTGGTTTAGGTTAATAAAATGCATCAATGCTGAAATATTGATCATTTAATGAACACAGAATGGTCAGATTTTGGCAATTGGTCATATAATGCACCCAATCCTAGTTTACATTCTCGCCTGTGCTCCGTAAATGATCGGTTAATTAGTGGGTGTGTATAAAAAGAAAGCCAGCACCCCAGACCTTCACTTGAACTGCAACTTGAGCAACATGCCAAAAAATCCATCTTACGACCAAAGCCTTGATTATCAAGAGGCTGAAGACCAGATCCACTACAGAGGTGGCTGGCACCTTTAATGTGTCTCAGCGTGAAGTACAAAGAATTAAAAAAAGATTTGAAGAGACTGGAGATGTGTTTCACAAGCCCAGGTCCGGCAGACCCCACAAGACAACTGCTCAGGATGAACGTTTGTTGATTAGAAAATCCAAAGCAAGCCCCTCTTCTACTGCAGCAGAGTTCCAACATGCCTGGTCAACTAGAACAGTTTGTAGGATTCTGTCTCGAAATGGCCTCCATGGTCGAATCAGTGACCAAAAACCAGCACTAAACAAAAGACTAATAAAAAAACGTGTGGCATTTGCAAAGTCCCACAGCCTGCTAGACAGATGGACGCTGAAAAAGTGGCAGAAGGTGGATTTCTCTGATGAATCTTCAGTAGAATTACACCACAGCCGCCGCAAATATTGCAGGAGACCTACTTGAGCCAGTATGGATCCAAATTTGGTGGTGGAAAGATCATGGTCTGGGGTTACATTCAGTATGGGGGTGTGCGAAACATTTGCAAGGTGGAAGGCAATATCAATAGCCTAAAATATCAAGAGTATTAGCTACATCTTACATTCCAAATCATAAAAGGGGTCAAATTCTGCAGCAGGATGGTGCTCCATCTCATACATCCATCTCTACAACAAAGTTCCTCCAGGCAAAAAAGATCAAGGTGCTCAAGGACTGGCCAGCCCAGTCACCAGACATGAACATCATAGAGCATGTTTGGGGTAGGATGAAAGAGGAAGCTTGGAAGACAAAACCAAGAATCTAGATGAACTCTGTGAGGCATGTAAGACTGCATTCTTTGCTTTTCCTGATGACTTTAATTAATAAATTGTATGAATCATTGTTGAACTGCATGGATGCAGTAATTCAAGCTCATGGAAGTCACACAAAATATTAAATATGTCTCTAATAGCACCACAACTTCAATCACCAATGTTATGCAACATATATTGGTATTTTAAGTTAATTATTTGTTTGAATATCACATTACTTTCTGTGGGCGACAAAACTTTTGTCTTGCCAAAACCTGACTAGTCTGTGTTCATTAAATGATCAATATTTCAGCATTGATGCTGATTTATTTTCTTAACCTAAACCACATTATGGAGGGTTTCAGCTTTCAAAAGAGTAATTTATACAACCAATGGATGAATTTAACGCCAGGTTATAAGCTTTTGTTTACATAACATGGATAAGCGACATAACTTCTGTCAGGAACTGTATAGTAATACAATATGAACTACATACCAATATTTTAGACATTAATAAAATATAGCTGTAAATATAGGTTACAGCTAAGTATGGGATTTATCCAAATATCTGTCTCCACAGTATCCCAGCCACTTACCAATGGCACAAGCTCACGATGATCCACAAGGCTGAACTCTGTGATGAAGTAGTAGAAATGCTTGTAGCAGGTATTGACATGAGCCTCGGCTCCCACACTGAGCATCCCATCAAAATGATGAATGTACACATGGACAAAGACACGGAATAACCGTGTCAGGATCTTGGTGCAAACTTGCTGAAAGTTCTTTGGAAAAGGCACCCCTGCAAAATGAACACATTATGGTAAGAGAAAGCACCTGAACAGTAAAACTAGAAAGAAACAGAAGATATTGATAGGGTCACTTATGTGGACCAATCTACCTAAGGTGGAAAGTGGCCATAAAATAGTTTTTTAATATAAAGCCTGTAAAGATGTAATGTCCTGCTGTCCTTCTTCCCCACAGCAATGTCTAATATGCCCTAAATCTGATGCTCTGTAAATTCTATAAAAAGTGGGCTGTTACTCCTGATCAGCATTTTGGTAGCACTATAGTTGCTGGAACTTCATTCCCCCAACTATTCAGAATGCATTGCTGCTTTCCTTGTCCAATGGTTTAATTGCCCCAAGCTAATAGCCTGCTTTACTTATAAGTCTATATGCAAACACAAGAGCAGAAACCAGAGCCAGTCCTAGTTTAGAGAGAGCACCAAAACTATTTGTAAGGGGTGGACGGACAATCGCATTCCCTCTGAATACACCAACTGAATTAATGTGTGATGTGTAATGTTTTTACTATTGTGCAATGCCAGTATGTTTACATGTGAAAATCTCCTGGGCCACCGGCCTTGTTAGACACACATTATACGGTTAAGTCAGGACTGGACTTTAGGAGGAAGAGGGGTAGGGGCCAGGGGAGAGAGAGTTCATGCTTCAAGTGTAGTTAGCAAGTGACCTGTTGTGAGTAGGACAGCATTAGAGAAGAAAACAGGGCTGGTGCCAGAAAGAAACATATGAAAGCTTAATGGTTAGAAGGCGGCAGAGTATCACAAGCAAGTTGGGTAATACCTGCTAAGCAGAGACCTTTGGGAAGTGAGTCCAGTGTTGGCCAGTTATGGGGGACCTTAGGAAGGAAAGGATGTTCCAAGCTGAAGGACATGTGAAGAGGGAAATGGGTCTAGGAATGGCCTTTGTAAGGGATTAGAGTCTAGGCAGAGGGTTCACAGTGTAGCACATTGACCCACGTCATTCCCTAATGCTTAAACGATAAGGCAGTACAACGTTCACCTTAATGGTTTGTTGTCTCTGTTGCTGTGAACAAAATCTATCTGTAACGCTTGGATAGGAGATGGTATATTTTACAGGAAGTAATGGAGAGCAAGTAATTCTCTACCCCTGCTTACCAGTTTGGCCACCCATAAAGAGAACACTGTTTGCAAACTTTGGTTTGACCCTTTTACTGCAAGGTGCTGGCAGAATGATACCATACAAAGAGCATGGTGGACAGTGAAGATCTCAGATCCAAGATAACGCCTCACACTCACACATCTAAACCACAATTTACTGTAGTGTGCCCAAACATGGAAGACCAGTCCATTGCACACAGGGGTGAACCTAGCCTCTCTGCTGCCTAAGGCGAACTGCAAAATGCCCCCAGCTAGTAATTTTTTCTTAATCGGTAAAAATAAATCTGGTTCATACAGATTTATATTTATCCTGTACAAATGAGCAAAATAATGAACATTTTAGTTTACAGAAATAGAAAAAAAGATGTCCCCACAAGGATGCAGTGCCATCGCATGCACATACAAGAACGGCAGAAGAATCCAGAACAAGGATCATTAATGGCAATGGCAGCTTGGCACAAGCATACAGACACACAATGATGGTGGCAGAGCTGTGGTCCTGTAGACAGACACAGTCCTGCATCCTTATACAGTCATGGCCAAAAGTATTGACACCCTTGCAATTCTGTCAGATAATACTCAGTTTCTTCCTGAAAATGATTGCAATCACAAATTCTTTGTTATTATTATCTTCATTTAATTTATCTTCAATGAAAAAAAACACAAAAAGAATTGTCCTAAAGCCAAATTGGATATAATTCCACACCAAACATAAAAAAGGGGGTGGACAAAAGTATTGGCACCCTTAGAAAAATCATGTGATGCTTCTCTAATTTGTGTAATTAACAGCACCTGTAACTTACCTGTGGCACCTAACAGGTGTTGGCAATAACTAAATCACACTTGCAGCCAGTTGACATGGATTAAAGTTGACTCAACCTCTGTCCTGTGTCCTTGTGTGTACCACATTGAGCATGGAGAAAAGAAAGAAGACCAAAGAACTGTCTGAGGACTTGAGAAACCAAATTTGAGGAAGCATGAGCAATCTTAAGGCTACAAGTTCATCTCCAAAGACCTGAATGTTCCTGTGTCTACCGTGCGCAGTGTCATCAAGAAGTTTAAAGTGCATGACACTGTGGCTAACCTCCCTAGATGTGGACGGAAAAGAAAAATTGACAAGAGATTTCAACGCAAGATTGTGCGGATGGTGGATAAAGAATCTCGACTAACATTCAAACAAGTTCAAGCTGCCCTGCGTCTGAGGGTGCAACATGTAAACCTGTACTATCTGTCGGCGTCTGAATGAAAAGACGACTGTATGGTAGGAGACCCAGGAAGACCCCACTTCTTACCCCGAGACATAAAAAAGCCAGGCTGGAGTTTGCCAAAACTTACCTGAGAAAACCTACAACGTTTTGGAAGAATGTTCTCTGGTCAGATGAGACAAACGTAGAGCTTTTTGGGCAAAGGCATCAACATAGAGTTTACAGGAGAAAAAAAGAGGCTTCAAGAAAAGAACACGGTCCCTACAGTCAAACATGGCGGAGGTTCCCTGATGTTTTGGGGTTGCTTTGCTGCCTCTGGCACTGGACTGCTTGACCGTGTGCATGGCATATGAAGTCTGAAGACTACCAACAAATTTTGCAGCATAATGTAGGGCCCAGTGTGAGAAAACTGGGTCTCCCTCAGAGGTCATGGTCTTCCAGCAGGACAATGACCCAAAACACACTTCAAAAAGCACTAGAAAATGGTTTGAGACAAAGCACTGGAGACTTCTAAGGTGGCCAGCAATGAGTCCAGACCTGAATCCCACAGAACACCTGTGGAGAGATCTAAAAATGGCTGTTTGGAGAAGGCACCCTTCAAATATCAGGGACCTGGAGCCGTTTGCCAAAGAAGAATGGTCTAAAATTGCAGCAGAGCATTGTAAGAAACTCATTGATGGTTACCGGAAGCGGTTGATCGCAGTTATTTTGACTAAATGTTGTGCAACCAAGTATTAGGCTGAGGGTGCCAATACTTTTGTCTGGCCCATTTTTGGAGTTTTGTGTGAAATGATCAATGTTTTGCTTTTTGCTTCATTCTCTTTTGTGTTTTTTCATTGAAGACAAATTAAATGAAGATAATAATACCAAAGAATTTGTGATTGCAGTCTTTTTCAGGAAGAAACTGAGTATTATCTGACAGAATTGCAGAGGTGTCAATACTTTTGGCCATGACTGTAGCACAGGAGGCAGCACTAATTGCCAACCTCTGGCACGCGCCTACAAAACTCAGGACCACTGCCTGACATTGACTAGTCAGACATGTCACTATGCTGCACTGTCCACACACCACAGGTAACGACCTGCAGTCTGAGCATCAACAAGCCGGCACTGCACTAAGCTGGTAAAATGGCGCATCTTCCCCAACAGACCATGCCGCCTTCTCCTGAAACACTTAGCCAATCACAAGCACTGCACAGGAGACTGTCTGGAATTAATAACAGGGTCCTTCCTATTCGGTTGAGCAAAGGATATGGGAGCAGGAAGGGGGAAGGGCACCACTGACCAACCGCTGCTCAGGAGAAACATTGCTGGATGCCTGTATGTACCGAGGGGTGGCACTGGACCTGGTGTGTTCGTTATGGCCAATCAGTCCTGCAGCAGAGGGACTATGCATCCTGCATCATAGAAATCATGGAGCTTAGAGCAAAAGTTCTCTTTGGCACCTTCCAAAAAAAAATAATATTTGGCTGGGTCATATAAGTGCATCTCTCACAACATTTCAGTATTTACAAAGTAATTTTCCTCCTGCAGCCCCTAGATTCCCCTTTCATTGCCCCTATAAAGTGTGATGCCAACAAAAGTGCCCCACAAACACTGTATGATCCCCCACAGTGCATTCCTCCACACGCACAGTATGAGGACCCTACTGTACCTCCTTCAACTACCCCAGTACAGTATGATCCCCAACTATGACCCCCGCCCAGCCCTCTATGTATTATAATGGAGTTATGTACAGTATAATGGCCCCAACACAGCCCTCAAATAGCCCTTCATAAAGTATAAAGGCTCCCTTATAGCCCCTCCAAGTATTATCATGTCGCCCACAGAGCCCTCCAAATATTATGGCTTCCACGTAGTATAATTGGCTCCATATAATATAATGCACCCCCCCATAGTATTCCACATAGTATATTGCACCCCCAAATTCCTCCATATATTATGCACTCCCATAGTCCTCCATATAATATAATGCACCCCCATAGTCCTCCATATAGAATAATGCACCCCCACAGTCCTCCATATAGTATATTGCACCCCATAGTCCTCCAAATAGAATAATGCACCCCCACAGTCTTCCATATAGTATATTGCAACCCTTAGTCCTCCATATAGCATATTGCACCTCCACAGACCTCCATATAGAATAATGCACCCCCACAGTCCTCTATATAGAACAATGCACCCCACAGTCCTCCATATAGAATAATGCACCCCCACAGTCCTCCATATAGTATAATGCACCCCCATAGTCCTATATATAGTATAATGCATTTCCCCTATAGCATTCCTTATAATATAATGGACGCCCATAGTCCTCCATATAGTATAATGGGCCCCCATTGTCCTCCTATATTATATTGCACATTACATAGTTTCACACCAGTGTACTCACTGATTAAAAGTAGTAAATAACTCTCCTCGTTTCTCCGGTCTCCTCAGCATCTGCTCTGCATGTCTCAGTACAGCGGCACTCAGTGATGACACCATTGTGCCCTGACGTGCTGAGCTGCAGAAGACAGACAGCGGCAGCTGGAACTGGGGAGAATGCTGCCGATAGAGGCGGCTGGGACTATAGGAGTGGGAGTGGCATCAGCGGGCGGCCAGCACTGGTACACACACTGCTCCACATGCCCCGTACATACATGGCTCTACTCCGTACACCTAGTACACACTCAGCTCTGCTCCGTACACCTAGTACACACTCAGCTCTGTTCCGTACACCCCGTACACACACAGCTCTGCTCCGTACACCTCATACAGACACCGCTCCGCTCCATATGCCCGCGGTCCCGCTCCGTACACCTTGTACACACGTGGCTCCGCTCCATACACCTTGTACAGACACAGCTCCACTCCGTACACCTACACATGTGGTTCCGCTCCAGACACCTTGTATGCACTTGGCTCTGCTCTGTACACCTCGTACACATGCGGCTCTGCTCTGTACACCTCGTACACACTCTGCTCCGCTCCGTACACTTCGAACACTTGCGGCTCCGCTCCGTACACCTCGTACACACGCGGCTCTGCTCCGTACACCTAGTACACTCTCGCACTGCTCATCCACACTGTGAATCCCAACCCCACACATAAACTTCACCTCATGCCAGGACTGAGGAGCTGATTATGTGTCTCCCTGACTCCTCCCCTCCATTGAAATCATCACAGGTCCTCTGGCACAGAGCAGTGTGCAGCTCTGTGGAGAAGAAAGCCAGCTCACGGGGGAGTTTGCATGTGCAACATGCGGCCGGACGGGGAGAGCAGGGGCTTCTGCAGCGCCCGGGGCAGATGCCCTGCCAGGCACCCCCTGGATATGCCACTGACCTGGTCGCAGCGGTGGCGGGCAGGACTATAGGAGCGGCATCTCCAGGGGGCCACGCTACCACCAGGCGCCCAAGCAGATGCCACCCCCTGTCTGGAAGTAGGGTTGCCGCCTGAGGCAGACATTTCATGTCTCCTCATGGATGCTGCGGCCCTGCTTAGGACCAATCCATACCCATAGGTATACATGGGAGGGAGGCAAAAAATGATCCATGGCTATCCGTTTTAAAACCACAAGTCCCATAGGGAATGAATGGGGTTTGCCGCAAGTGAGCCATTGTGCTGCAGATTCGGCAAAGCTGCCGGATCTGCCGCGAATGGCACTAAATGCAGATGTGAAAGGTGCCTTAGATAAACCTGCCGACATCTACAGGATCTGCTGACAGTCTAATGTGTGTGGGGGCTAGAGATGTCTAGCAATGGCTCTAATAGAGAACATAGGAACACTTGGTAGAATAAGTGATCCTGTATATGGGAGAACCAAGCAAGATCGCTGCCAGCCGAGCGATTAGACAGCTGTCTATAGTGTGTTTACTTGTTCGGCTGACACTCAGCTGCATTTTTAGTCAAACATACTGACCCTATGATGTTTTAGGATCAAGTTTATTTAACTAAAAATTACAACATCCATATGACTACATCATCAGAACAGAGGATAATACCTTCTGTCTGTGCACCCCTCCTCCTTTAGTTTCAGGTGTTTTTATCCTGTATTTAACAGATTTCTACTCGGCCATGAAAAGGAGTTTTTTTACCCAGAGAGAGGCATTAACTCAACCTGGCTACTGGACAGATATAGAGATGGACATTTTTATATATATATATATATATATATATATATATATATATATATATATATATTATTTATTTATTTTTATTTTTTTTTTCCATTTTAATCATACTTCCTTAGCTATAATGCTATTCCATTTTCTATATTCATGTTTCCATGCCTTAGCATTACAGAGTGCAACAGTTGTTTTTTTTGTTACATTCTAGTATGTTCAGTGTAAGGTTTTCAGTCTTTTTTGCTATATCTGTTGTTATGTTTGCATTTAGTGTATTTTGTCGGCCATCTTGTTTCCTGTCATGTGTAATGACTTTTGCCCTCAACCAATATGGAGTTCTCAGCTTGTCGTCGGCCATCTTGTTTCCTGTCCTGTGCATTGACTCTTGCCCTCAAACAATATGGAGTCCTCAGCTTTGATGTCCCTGCCCTGTTTCTTGCCAATTGCCCTTTTAAACTACTTCAGCTGGTTAACCTGTGCTCCAGAATCAGGTCTGCAACCAGTTTGTGTCTTGCTCTCTGAAGCCTGGATTCACTCTGCCTGGAATCATCCTGTTTGCCAGCAACATCTGACAGGAAAGTAATGGACTCTGAATGACTTGTGCTATGCTTTAATGCTCTGATGTCCTTGGTTGTTTGCCTTGCACTCTGCAACTACATTTATGTTATCCTGTTGATGCACTAACTTGTATGAAGCAATACAAGAGCTGCTTAAGAAGCGTATGTCTCATGTGTCTCATTATACCCATGCATTAGACTCTATATAGACTGTATCATATATGACAGATTCTGGAGCCATAATAGAGTCTGCTGGGTCTAGGACAGTGCTGCATCTGCTGCCACCTGTATAGAGATTTCTGGATCTTTTGCCATTGGAGAGCTGCTGCAGACCGTGGATCTGAGATATCGATATATGTGATGATAGTGGTTGTGGCTTCTCACAACCTTTCCAGGTGAGCACATTCCCTTCTTTTAAGTCAGGAGTGTTACCACAGGTAAACACTATTGTGCTCCTTTTCTTCCTTTCCAGCCTCTCTGCCGTGCAGCTTCTGGGAATATGGAGGACCCCGTTAAACATCTGTGCGACGTGACGGATTCAATCCTTGCTGACCTACAGGCATTGAAGACCAGCTTTGCAAGCCTGCGGGATCGCGGTGATCATAATCTGCAGGTGTTCGGACAAACCACGCAGGACTTACGAACCCGGATTGAGGTTCTGGAGGGACGCGTCCACATCCCAACTTCAACCCCGGTTATTGGAATCCCCAAGCTACCACCATTCCGTTTTGGCGGTGAACGGGAAAAATTCAGGGGATTCATTAATCAATGCAAACTGTTTTTTGCGGCTCATGCGCCACAGTTCCTTACTGAGCGATCTAAAGTATTGACAATAATTATGCTACTCTCCAACAAAGCTCTCACATGGGCAAACCCCTAATTGAGACTGACGATGACTGTCTAAATAATCTTGATGCTTTCATTTCAGCTATGGGGCAGGTATTCGATGATCCAAACCGCGGTGCTACAGCGGAATCAGCCATGTTAACTTTAAGCCAAGGTAAGCGCTCGGTAGCGGAGTATGCTTTGGATTTCCGGAGATGGGCTCTCGACACCACTTGGGATAGCTCTGCTAAGAAGTCGGTTTTCCGGAAAGGATTATCCTCTGTGATTAAGGACGAACTCGCTCGTGCCGACCCACCTACAGCATTAGGAGATTTTATCAACTACTGTATTCGGATCGATGCTCGGCTTACTGAACGCAGACAGGAGAGATGGTCGGAGATAAAGCGCACTAATCATTTATTTCCTCCCTCTCCAGCTAAGGAGTCCTTGAGCAGGATTATACGAGAACCCGAACCTGAGCCTATGCAGGTGGACTCTTTACAGAGACGGGTCAGTGATGCACGTAAGGAACATCGAGTAAAGGAAAATCTGTGTTTCTATTGCGGTAAGTCAGGACATTTCATTATAAACTGCCCCAGTCGTTCTCGTAAGACAACTGCAGCCATCATACACTGCGAGTGCTGTGAGAGGGGTTCTGTCAGGTCCGAACCACAGATCCCAGAGAGAGTAGAGGATACAGACATTGATTACTCAGACTTGAACTCTGTTATTTCTGAGCCGGATGCACGTGTTACTGCAGCAGTTTTTCAGGTTTTTTCAGCGGTTTCCCAGCTGAGTTGTAAGAACAACAATTCTCATTGCTTTATTCCCCTCAAGCTCAGGGTTCACTCTGTCTGGGTATCTACCTCCGCTATGATTGATTCAGGGGCAAGCGGCAATTTTATGGACATCTCCTTCGCTGAGAAACTTGGAGTACGTTCAGTAAAGAAGGCTACTCCTGTACAGATGGAGACCGTAGATGGCTCACTGTTAAACTCTGGACCAGTGGATCAGGAGACGGAGCCCTTAAAGGTCCTCATGGGTAATGACCATCAAGAGAGTCTGTCATTTATGCTCATCTCTTCTCCTCATTTCCCTATTATTCTAGGACTGCCGTGGCTGCAGGCTCAGAATCCTACGATTAACTGGGAAACTAAAGAACTGCACTTTCCAGAGAAACAGATAAGTCCAGAAGCTTCAGTCTGCTCCATTCCTAAAGGACCAACATCAGTCTCTGAGCTACCAGCCATATACCGTGAGTATGCTGACGTGTGTGACAAAAGGAACGCAGACCTGCTACCCCCTCACCGTCCATATGACTGTCCAATAGACCTGTTACCAGGTGCGGGAATACCTTTTGGCAAGATTTACTCTTTGGCAGGGCCTGAGCTAAAGGCTCTCAAAGACTATATAGACGAACATCTAGCCAAGGGCTTCATACGCCCCTCTTCATCTCCTGCTGGTGCACCAATCTTCTTTGTGAAGAAGAAAGATGGATCTCTTAGGCCCTGTATAGACTATCGGGAGCTCAATAAAATCACGATCAGAAACCGTTACCCACTACCGTTGATCCCTGAATTATTGGAGAGAGTACGGCATGCAAAACTCTTTACAAAGTTGGATCTCCGTGGGGCCTATAACTTGGTCCGCATTAGACCTGGGGATGAATGGAAGACAGCTTTCAGGTCACGCTACGGACACTTTGAATATCTAGTAATGCCGTTCGGTTTATGTAATGCTCCAGCAACTTTCCAACATTTGGTGAATGACATTTTTAGGGACCTCCTGGATACATTCATTGTCATTTATTTGGATGATATTTTGATTTTTTCTAATTCCACAGAGGAGCATCACAGACATGTGAAGATGGTCTTAGAACGCCTTCGACAACACCATCTGTATATCAAACTGGAGAAGTGCGAATTCCATCGAACGGAGATCCAATTTCTGGGGTATGTAATGTCATCACGAGGAATTAGTATGGATGAGGGTAAGATCCAAGCCATTAAAGCCTGGCCGGTCCCCAAGAATGTGAAGGAGGTCCAGCGCTTTATAGGGTTTGCTAATTTCTACAGGCGTTTTATCAGGAACTTTTCTGAGGTTGTGTCTCCCATTACACGGCTTACCCGCAAGAACTCTGCTTTTACCTGGACCCCCCAGGCTCAAGAAGCATTTTCCCGTTTGAAAGAGAAATTCACCACGGCACCTATTCTGGTGCATCCTAACCCTGAACTGGCCTTCATAATAGAGGTGGATGCCTCAGACAGTGCCATCGGAGCTATCCTCTCCCAGAGGACAGGTGAGAAAGAAGTCTTACATCCCTGTGCTTTCTTTTCCCGGCGGTTGTCTCCTGCAGAACGGAACTATGATGTGGGTAATAGAGAATTGTTGGCCATCATCGCAGCCTTCAAGGAATGGAGACACCACCTTCAGGGAGCTGCGCAGCAGATAATCGTGTTGACTGACCACCGCAATCTTGAGTTTATCAGATCGGCTAAGTGCTTGACTCCTCGCCAGGCTCGTTGGAGTCTTTTCTTAAACCAATTCAGTTTTGTTATCTCCTATAGGCCAGGATCGCGTAATGGAAAGGCCGATGCGTTGTCTAGACTCTACTCAACTGAGACAATTCCACTCACGTCTCGTAAGACTGTTATCTCTGATTCCAGGTTCCTGGGAGTGCTTCATAATCAAGACTTGCTTAACGACATCAAGGAAGCATACCATACGGATCCCTGGCTGGCACAACCGTCTTGTGAAGTAAGTCTTGTATATAAGAACGGTGTGTGGATTCAGGGGCAACGCCTGTATATTCCTGAAGCAGTCAGGGTGAGAGTACTGCAACTCGTCCACGATTCTAAGATAGCGGGGCATAGAGGAGTTCTGAAGACTCAAGAATTCCTGTCTCGCTTCTTTTGGTGGCCCACATACAGAAGAGATGTTCTAGGTTACGTCACTTCTTGCGAAGTCTGTGCCAGATGCAAGACTCCACGATCTTCGCCTATGGGTCTATTACAACCCCTACCCGTTCCATCCCGTCCATGGGGATCCATATCTATGGACTTCATTGTGGAGTTGCCAACCTCTCAAGGAAAGAACACAGTTCTGGTGGTGGTGGATCGGTTAACAAAGGCAGCCCATTTCATTCCGTGTGTTGGTCTACCCACTGCGAAACACACATCGGACTTAATCATTCAAAATGTGTTTCGCCTGCATGGCGTACCGGATGAGGTTGTATCTGATCGAGGGGTGCAATTCACTTCAAAGTTTTGGCAGCACTTCTGTGCTGCGTTGGACATCAAAGTTAACCTGTCTTCTGCCTTTCATCCGCAGACAAATGGACAAACCGAGCGGACTAATCAGACCCTAGAACAGTATCTCCGCTGTTTTATCTGCCACCTACAAGATGACTGGGTGGATTTGCTTCCACTGGCTGAATTCTCTTATAACAACTCACAGAGCGCTTCCACCAAGCAGTCACCCTTTTATGCCAATTTGGGTTATCATCCTAACATCCTTCCTCGACTTCCCATAGATTCACCTCTTCCAGCTGTAGCCGACAGAATCACCTCTCTACAAAGGAACCTCGATCTGCTTAAAGAGAATCTGGAATCAGCTCAGGACAGGTATAAAAAAGCGGCAGATAGGTTTCGTAAACCTGCACCAACCTTCAAGGTAGGAGATTTGGTCTGGCTGTCAACTAAGAACCTTAAATTGAGAGTACCATCATCCAAATTGGGTCATAAGTACGTTGGGCCCTATAAGATTAATAAGCTCGTCAGCAACGTTGCCTGTCGCCTTCAACTTCCAAGATCTATGAGGATTCACCCCGGTTTCCACGTTTCTCTACTAAAGGCTGTGACTCCCAATTCATTCCCTGGTCGTTCTTCTTCCCCTCCTGCTCCGGTACTCATCGATGGCCAGGAGGAGTTTGTCGTGGAAAGGATCCTGGACTCCAGGTTGCGTAGAAACGGGGTGCAATACCTGGTAAAGTGGCAGGGCTATTCTTCTGAGGACAACTCGTGGGAGCCGGCCTCCAATCTCCATGCTCCTCGGTTACTCCGCCAGTTCCATCGGAGGTACCCGGGAAAGCCTGGACTGGGGCCATCCAGAGGCTGTCCCTAAGGGGGAGTAATGTAAGGTTTTCAGTCTTTTTTGCTATATCTGTTGTTATGTTTGCATTTAGTGTATTTTGTCGGCCATCTTGTTTCCTGTCATGTGTAATGACTTTTGCCCTCAACCAATATGGAGTTCTCAGCTTGTCGTCGGCCATCTTGTTTCCTGTCCTGTGCATTGACTCTTGCCCTCAAACAATATGGAGTCCTCAGCTTTGATGTCCCTGCCCTGTTTCTTGCCAATTGCCCTTTTAAACTACTTCAGCTGGTTAACCTGTGCTCCAGAATCAGGTCTGCAACCAGTTTGTGTCTTGCTCTCTGAAGCCTGGATTCACTCTGCCTGGAATCATCCTGTTTGCCAGCAACATCTGACAGGAAAGTAATGGACTCTGAATGACTTGTGCTATGCTTTAATGCTCTGATGTCCTTGGTTGTTTGCCTTGCACTCTGCAACTACATTTATGTTATCCTGTTGATGCACTAACTTGTATGAAGCAATACAAGAGCTGCTTAAGAAGCGTATGTCTCATGTGTCTCATTATACCCATGCATTAGACTCTATATAGACTGTATCATATATGACATTCAGTTATGCATCTGTTCATATTACAGGTTAGGGAATGCCGGTAGTTTTTTCTTGTTTACATCACCAGAACCACTATCAATACAGTAATACATCACCAGAACCACCGTCAATACAGTAATACATCACCAGAACCACCAAAGGTACCTTTACACACAGATATATTGCTTGCAATTCACTGGTTGCAGTGAAATCATGGACACATTGTTCCATTTTGTTGCCATGTACAAGTTGCAAGCAATATATCTATGTGTGTAAAGGTACCCTTAGGGAATAACTTTTTGATCCCTGGGGGTCTGACTACTGTGACCCCCTCCAATCCTGCGAACCAGGGCTCTTCTGAATGTAGTGGAGGTCGATGAGCTGCACCACCGATCCATTCATTCTAATGCCAAAGATCAGCAGAGCGCTGTGCTCAGCAATGTTGGGCACTTCCATTAAGAATGAATGAAGCAGTAGTGAGGGTGATCAACCTCTCTTCTGGCTCTCTGAAATGCTGGGGGCCACTGTGGTCTGATCCCCAGAGATTAGAAAGTTATTCCCCATCCCGAGGATAGAAGATATTTTTCCAACTTCAGAAAACCCCTTTAAAGGAGCATTAACACTGCAGCCAAAAGTGGAAATTGATTTATCTAAACAGTCTGTCAATCACGCGATGCATGAGCAAAACGTTAATTGCGTGAGATGATTTTTAAGCTTACTAAAAGCTATCTGTCACTCCAAAATGACAATTAGACTGCAGAAATATTTATATAAGGGACATAGTCTGTGCAAAAATACTACCATGCATATAGAGTTTAGCTTAAAAGGAACCTGTCACGTCCTTTTTGGATATTAAACTGCCCCCAATGTCTTATTAGTGAGGCATGTGCATCACTAACATGGTTTTAGCAAACAAAATTTCCCTTATTTACCTCTAAAAACAAACAAACAAAAAAAAACTACTTTTTAAGCTGATGTGAATGTATCCCAGTCATAGGGGTGGCGCATTTCTAAGTTTCATTCACTGTCCTCTTCAAATTATGCACACCCCTAGATTGTAATTGATTGCCATGACTGGCCCGACATCACAACAAGCTTCTCATCTTCTCAGGAATGCGCCCTGTGCATCCCTCTTCTTTGTTCTCTTATGAGCAGCTGCCAAATGGCAGGTACACACCAATGTGAGCAGAGCGGCGAAAGCACAAGGACATGCAGAGCAGCTGGTGCGCACCAGCATCAGCAGAGCAGTGAGTGCATTGGACCGCACTTCGAGGGAGACTTGGTAAAGCCCAGAGCAGCTGATGGACAGTGAGCAAGCACTGAATAAATCCCCAAGCCAGATTCTCTTTAATGTATTTGGACATCTTTTGGGTCTCAGCCTGGACAGAGGGTAGATACAACCACGGGGAGAAGAGGCCCCAGGGAGAAGGTTAATAGGGCAATCATACGGCTTGTGAAGTGGCAGAATCTCAGCCTTCTTATTGTCATAGATGTCTGCATAGGACCAGTAGACGAATGGAAGGTTGGATGGGATCACAGTTGGGTGGGTTGGGTGGACAGGAGCGAAGCACTTTTCATGACAGGCCTGACCCCATCGGTGTACTTCTCCAGACCTCTAGTCACAGGTTCATGCAATTGAAGCCTCGGTATGCCCAATATCAGTGGATGGGACAGGCTGGAAAACACGTGGAAGACAATCGTCTCTTGAGTTCAGCATGCCCACTGAAGATCCACTTGCTGGGTGATAAATAGGATTGGTTCAGACAGAGGTTTCCATCCACTAACAAAATGGTGATACTCACTTGAATTTGTTGAGTAGGAATCTGATACCGATCCACTACAGCCTGTTGCATGAAGATCGTGGCAGAACCTGAGTCGAGGAGAGCCGACTCAGAGAAATGGATAGATCCGCAAAATACAGATAGAGAGAAACTAAACATGAAGAGGACTTGCGCTTACCAAAGATGGCATCTCCAAAGGACCCTAGTCTTGGTGGTTTTCTGGCTTCATGATGCAATCTTGGATTTGGTGCTTCAGATTTCTGCAATAGAAGCAACTTCCTTTGGTGCACCAGGTCTCCAGACGATGCTTAGCTACTTACATATGTCCACCTCCATAGGTTCAAGAGTAGCAATTGGTTTAGCAAACCGTGGTAGGATGGGTCCCTGAAAGGAAAGGGCCAGGCATTTAGGCTTCCTCTCCTGGTTCACCTCTCCGGTACATTCTTGGAACCAGAGATAATATAATAATCTTTATTTATATAGCGCCAACATAATCTGCAGCGCTTCACAATTCAGAGGTTCATATTTAAACAATCATAAGAAACAGTTATCAGAAAATGCAATACAATACAAAGCGTAATACAATACAAAATACAATACAAAGCATAATACAATAATTAGAGCAAAATAATGACAGCTGCTCATAAGAGCTTACAATCTAACAATGAGGTGGGGGTGACACAAAGTACAGGTGCTTAT
The DNA here is from genome assembly GCA_033576535.1 of Allobates femoralis. Lineage (NCBI taxonomy): Eukaryota > Metazoa > Chordata > Amphibia > Anura > Aromobatidae > Allobates > Allobates femoralis. The sequence goes on along the minus strand of JARQOC010000007.1, from coordinate 164,427,478 downwards.
TTACAATGATGTTATAGTCAGCTTGACGAGATGGGGAACAGATAGGAGCAGTATAAGTGGCCATCAACCATTATTTGTGATCCACTTGAGACTGGTGGATCCGATTGGCTATTACTAAATGACTTTGACTAGGGATAATGATAGGCCGCCCTAAAAAGATGTGTTTTTATGGATTGCCTTAAACTATTTAAATTGAGGATACACCTAATTTCTTGGGGTAGAGCATTCCAGGGAATTGGTGCAGTTTGGGAGAAGTCTTGGAGCCGGGAGTGGGAGGTTCGGATTAATGCAGAAGGAGTTTAAAGTCACTTCCAGAGCGAAGAGAACAGGTGGGGTGATAGACAGAGATGAGGGAGGAGATGTATGGGGGTGCTGCACCGTGAAGAGCTTTGTGGGTGAGAACAAGCAGTTTGAATTGGATCCTATAGTGTATGGGCAGCCAGTGCAATGACTGGCACAGAGCAGAAGCGTCAGACTAATGGTACCTTTACACGCAGCTACAGGTAACAGGTTTTCCACAGGTAACTTACTGGCTGCAGTGAAATCATGGAGACATAGTTCTATCTTGTTGCTGTGTACAAAGGGAACTATGTCTCCATGATTTCACTGCAACCAGTAAGTTACCTGTGGAAAACCTGTTACCTGTAGCTGCGTGTAAAGGGGCCATCATGGTTAGCTAGACAGGTGATCTCTGTGAAGTAAGAAGCCAGATCATCAGCACAGAGGTCAGTGATAGGGGCCTGCACTTTAGGACTGAGGAGAGAGTGAAAGGTGTCAAAACATTTTTTTTGGATTGTTGGGAGGTTTCCTCCTCACACTTTCATTTAAAAAACACACATTTTCCATATGAAAAAAACGCAGCATTGGCACAGGCATCGGTCACTGCAGTGAGTCTCTTTTTTGTATTACTGCAGTGAGTTGGCCAGTTTCTGCTCTCCCAGCATGCGGATGATGTGATCACTGATTGTGCCCTCCATATGCTGGCAGATTTTCGACTTCAAGGGACATAAACATCTTTCAGAAGAGAAGGCGGATGGATGCCAAGGAGAGGTGGGATGGACGGCAGGAGAGGCAGGACAGACCGATCTACAAACAAGCCAATCGGACTGGTAATGGGTAATTATCATACAGGGTGGCAGATTTTTTTAAGTTATTTATTCAGTGTACAGGGAGAGTTAGAATATAATAGCCACATTCTTAAAATGCAGCATAGGTGCTGCTGAAGGGGACACGTTCAGTTTAATACACAAATATCTGGTGACAGGTTCACTTTAACCATAAATACAGTGGTGGACCAGTTCTGTCGTAGAGCAGCCCAGAGAAGGGAATGAGTTCTCCAGGCTGAAGACCACTGGTCACAGGGAGCATAGCTGTGCAGGGTTGTTGCTAACCTCAATGTTTTACATTGACCCATGCCGTTGGACGACTGGGGGGTTAGGGCCACGCAAAATCCCCTTGGTTATCCCGAATAGCTGATGAGATCTATAGTTGTCTGCAGAAGAAATAGAAGAGCCGGTCTGTGTTAAGATGTTAATGCCTCATGAAGAACTACGGTAATCCTGAACTCTGTCAAGTATAAAGTGTGCTTGGAAAGTGCAGCAAGTAAAAACGTGCAGTTTTAAGCTGTTGTGGACTTCATAAACCTGTACCTGAAGTTGCATGGTGTGAACCAGACGATGGGAAACTGGCCTATGGCCGGAGTACTGGAGCAGCAGGATATAGCATGTCCCCAACCACCTTTGTCTATAGTGTGCCGGAGTGAAGACCCAGACCCTCTAGTCCATAACCCCCACAGTGGGCAATTTTAAAGTTTAGTTGGCAGGACGACACCATGCAATGCAATGATTTTCTGAATGCTGATATCTCGCAGGAAGATAGGGAAAACAGGACACTGTAGTCAGTAAGTCAAACTTCTGACTCCTCAATTTCCCTGAATCCAATTACAACTCCGACTCCACTACTCCGACTCCCTCATATATGGCTCATGTTTAAGTGATAAATTTATCATAGTACAATGTGAACATCAGGCTTTTAATCATTATTATGATACAATAATTAAGGTATTCGATAGAACGTAATAATTTATAATAATAATACTTAGCACATTCTGCATTCAACAACTGTTGCCAATTTATTATATGTTTTAGGAGTTGGAATCGGTCCATTTAATACTGACTCTGACGCCATCAAAATGGACACCAACTCCGACTCCACAGCCCTGGGGAAAGTGTCGCCCCGTGCACAGACGATGGAGCGCCTGAAGTACAGTGGCATGTGATGGCAGATCACCGTTTAACTCACAAGATGGTGGATGATGTTGCCCTGCGGTGAGTGGAGCCCGACTCTGGAGAGTACATCAGCGAGAGACACTGCCCATCAGTGCATGCTGATGATGAACGAGTGGCAGTCAGGAAGAAATGAGCAGGTAAGCCAGAATATGCCTCACCTTGGAAGGTGTGGCCATTAAGACAGAGACTCCCTAAACTTCACAGGCCAGCGCCATCTTGGAGTGGCAGAGCTGGTGGCAGGAAGTCTCCCCGGCACCTGAGGATGCCAGTTTCGGGGATGAAGTGTGCAGAAGCCATGCCTGAGCTGGAGGAGCTGATTGAGTTCACCACCCTGAAGGCGATGGCTGCTCAGAGTTGCCAGCGCCCGCCCAGGTGTGAAGCAGAGCTACCTGTCTGCATGAGCTGGGCCTCTATCCCCCACCCTTCCCTGGAGTTGGTCTGCTAAAGGCTCAGGATCCAGACCTGGGCCTGGATGGATGACCCCCAGGGGAAGGATTCACACCAGGGACCATACTGTCATGGGTGTGCCAGGAGGCACAGATGAGACTGTAGAGGCCTCTCCCAGCGTTTGGCCAAACAGTCAAAATCCTAAGAAAATGTCTCTGTCGCTTTAATAGGCATTCCCCTTTTAGTTAAAGCTGGAAGTCACTAGGACCCAGCTGATTCCTTACCTTGAGCTACCTATATATTCCCCTTGACTTCCAGGATGCACTGCTGGTGATAGCTGTTCAGGTGCTCCTGGTTGCATCCTAGCTCAAAGCAGTGTTTCCTGCAGTCTGTAGTTTGCTGCTTGGCTCTGCTCAAGCTAAGTGTATCTCTTCCCTCTTTGTTTCCCTTGTGTGTTCCTCTAGTTACTAGCCGGGCTGACTAGTGATCACCTGCTGTGAGCCCTGTATAGTGGTAGTCCAGGGACAGTTAGGGAGTAGGTATCCTGGCGGCGACAGTTGCGGAAACTGTATAGGGACATTAGGGAAACCAGGTGTCAGTGCTAGTTGTTCTACGGTTCACCATCTTTTTGCCCTTAGCATCAGGGACTCCTTCTCCCCCCGTCGTCGTCTAGCGCTGAGTGTCTCCCTACAACCAGCATGACACGTACCAATGCTGGCTGGAGTCACCGGAGGCCCAGGCATGGGCTCCATAACTGTCCTGGACCTGCAGGCCCTGGAGGGGATGGGTATAGAGGTGGAGCAGGAAGAACCAGAGCTACAGAGGAGGTGGGCTTGACCACACCAGTTCCCCTACCCACCACCCTATCACCTGTCGGCTTGCTGCTCGAGAAATTCAATTGGGGGCGGGCAGTGTCAGGCACCCAACCCCCCACTAGAAGTCAGAGGCCAGCCGGGAGAAAGATCTGCCCATGGTGGAGGAATGCATGAGGGTAGATGTCCTGGCCTGGGAGTGGCTGAACAAGCCTAAGCAGGATGAATTTGAGCCACAGTGTACCATTGGCTGTGTGGTGGACTTTAAACCAGCTAAGAGCTATGGATTCATCATAGAGGACTGCACCACCACCAGGTCTATATCAACAGGGCCATGATCAAGAGCTGTGCCCCGCCATACCGTCAGCAGGCTCTTCACTCAGGGGAGAGGGTGTCCTTCGTAAAGTTGAGGTGCCGGTAAGGGTGGTATGCGGTGAGGGTGACCTGCTCCATGACCCCCAGTGAGGCAGACAAATGGGAACAAGAGCAGGAGGCCCTGGGAAACATGTGTGATGACAGTGGTGGTCAGGAGAGGGTGTTAGCTCCCAAAAGATACCAGCCAGTAGAGCCGGGCTCAGCCACATGGTAGAGGTGGAAACACAAACGCACCTCTCCTGGCTGGTCCCAAGTTGGTAGCCCTGGCTGGAATCACCTCGAGACCAATTGCCTACAGCAAAGGTAACTCCTGCTCAGGTGCTGGTTGCCGGAGGTCGGGGCATGCAAGTCTATATGGAACAGCGTCCTGCAGAAGAAGAAGATCTGGACACACCCGGAGGCCGTGGAGGTGGCATAAACAGGTCTCTCGCACCTTAAGGGCTGTGGCTAAAAAAATACAATGGATTTTGAAGGAATGAGGCGCAAAGATGCAGGTGCTCAAGTAAGTATTCCAACCCATATAGTTACAATTCAAAGATATTTGGCACTCAAAAATCTTTATGTGATTATTTTATTAATTCTCTAGCAAAAAATATATTTCAAGAAAAATAAATGTGTATGTTTCAGCCTAACATTCGGCCTTCGTCAGACACTATGATGGAACAAGCAGAACATACAAAGAATTCAAAGCATCAATATAGGATACGAATATCAAAGAATAAATTTCAAAACTGAAAAATAATCAGCACCAACCATGTTATATTTCCTTTCCTTTATAAAAATTGCCTTTGGTAATAAAGGAAATAGAAAATTCACCAGAGAGCTGTGTAGAAAAACAGACAAATGTCAAATTTCCTTACAGGAAAAAGGAAGTGGTCTGCATAATAAGCAAAACGTAGGCTGAGAATCATATGATAACCATGTACATGCTTATAAGAGAGAGGAAGCCTCACGTGCCATAATATATTGACGTATTACAACGTTACAAAGTGTAACGCAATACAAGTGTAATGCTATGAACAGAATATATCAGCACTATGTCTTAGGCTGGGGTCACACACACAGATATCTGGCAGATATTGTTCACAGAATCTCTGGTTGCAGTGAAATCATGGACAGATTGCTCCATTTGTACACAGCCCAAAATGGAACCATGTGTCCATGATTTCACTGCAACAGAGATCTGTGAACAATATCTGCCCAGATATCTGTGTGTGTGACCCCAGCCTTATAAAGATATATGTGTATGACAGAACAATCTAAATCATATACGTAATATCAATCATTTACATACTAAGTCCAACAGCGCAATAAGGAATAGCTTACATTTTACTTATTATGCAGACCACTTCCTTTTTCCTGTATAAAAATTTGACATTTGTCTTTTTTCTACACAGCTCTCTGGTAAATGTCCTATTTCCTTTATTACCAAAGGTAATTTTATATGGCAAGGAAAATATAAAATGGTTGGTGCTGATTATTTTTCTGTTTTGAAATAGATTCTTTAATATTTGTATCCTATATTGATGCATTGCAATTCTTTGTATGTTTATCTTGTTCTATTATAGTCTTATGAATGCCAAATGTTAGGCCATAACATCACATACACAATTATTTTTCTTGAAATATTTTTTTTGCCAGAGAATTAATAAAATTATCACATAAAGATTTTTAAGTCAAGTGCAAGTGTAGATTTTTGAGTCAAGTGCCAAGTGTACTTTAATTGTAAAAAAAAAAATACAATGAGAATAAGAAGTGTTGAAGAATTGCAGCACTAACTTTGTGGGCCTTCAGCCAAAAGGAGAAGGAGAGGAGGCACTTTAAGGCTGGTTTCACACTTGCACACGATGCGCAGCAAAATGCAGGCACTATGCACTCCTATGTTTAACATGGAAACGCATAGTGCCTGTCTCTGGCTGCGTTCAGTTGCGTTTGGCTGTGCATAATTTATGCACATGCCAAACGCAAAATGTTGGATTTTTCGTGCATAGCTGTGTGCTTGCTTTATACCAAGCACACAGCCGCGCACAAAAAGTGAATGAAATTCAATCTGTGTGCATTGCCATCTGCTGGCAAGCGTACAGACGCTGCGGAAGATGACCTCCTCCGAGGTCATCTGCAGGTGAATCCTGTCCTGCCGTTCTCTTCCTCTTCTTTCTTCTTCTTTCTTCTCTTCTTTTTCTTCTTCTTTCTTCTTCTTCCTTCTTCTTCTTCTTCTTTCTTCTTCTTCTTCTTTCCCTGCCGCCACTGCTGGTTCATTTACAAAATCCAGTGGGAAAGCTGGCGGCGAAGTCGGCTTTCCCGCTCCACTGTTTCAAATGAACAGCTGATGCTGAAGCATCAGCTGTTCATTTGAAATAGCAGGGCGGGAAAGCCGGCTTTGCAGCCACCTTTCCCGCCGGCTGCTTTTAAATGAACCAGCAGCGAAGAAGGAGATCAGCGCCAGATCTTCGCACTGATCTAAGCCTCCCGGCCGCCTCTGCTGATTGTGTGGCTGGGTAGCCTCACTGACATTTTCATGTGAACGCATGCGGACAATCTCCGCTGCGTTCACATGAAAATGTTTGCATTTGGCACTACGTATGCACTCCATACGCTGCAGTGTCGATCGCACATGTGAAACCACCCTAAGAACTCTTCGCCTAGACTGAAGTGGGAACATGCGGAGGAGGTGTCTAATCTATTGAATGAGATTAACTCATTAGAGAGATGAGGGGTCTTGAGGAAGACCCTGTTGGCCAGGCGTGAATCCCTGAGGCTGCTTTCACATTATGATTTTTTTCCTGCCCGTGGGGATCCTACTTTTTGCAGGACACCACAGACAGGAAAGGACCGCATCGGAGGTGACCTCCGGATGCCATTTCTGTGTCTGGGTCCGTGATTTTCACAGATCCGAACACAGAAAGCCTGAGCCTGCAATGTGCAGGTAAGCCGGACACTTTCACTCACGCAATGTATATATATTTTGCGGGAGTGAACCAAGGGATAAATAAAAAAAAAAAAAAGAATCCTCACCTCTTCAGCGTGTGTCCTGCGCCATCTAGCGCCCGGGGCTTAAGGACTGGTGGGGCGGGGCTTGAGAAAGAATGTTTATCCGAAACGCGTCGCCTGTGGCAATCCCCTGCCAAATTTATTGCATATAGATGATAGCTTGCTGTAAATTTGGAGCCTGAAGAATTCTGAAATAAAGTAATTCACATCTATTTCAACCCCATGAGCTGGACATTCTATTTTATCTCTACCCGATCAGCTGCTCGGTCACATGACCGCATCAGCTGATCAGGTTGCCATGCAACGCCAGGTCCTGGGCTGGCCCGGCTGGGAGTTATGAGGTGTATATATATATGTATACATCAGGCGCAGGCACACACTATGAGGTATAATATTATACCTCATAATGTGTGTGCCTGCCTGGTGATGTATACATATATACACCTCATAGTGTGTTTGCCTGATGTATACATATATATACCTGAGGTATATATATGTATACATCAGGCAGGCACACTATGAGGTTATATATGTATACATCAGGCAGGCACAACTATGAGGTGTATATATGTATACATCAGGCAGGCACACACACACTATGAGGTGTATATATGTATACATCAGGCAGGCACACACACTATGAGGTGTATATATGTATACATCAGGCAGGCACACACACTATGAGGTGTATATATGTATACATCAGGCAGGCACACACAATATGAGATGTATATATCATATATACACCTCATAGTGTGTGTGCCTGCCTGATGTATACATATATATACCTCATAGTGTGCCTGCCTGATGTATACATATATATACCTGAGGTATATATACATATGCCTCATCAATAAAAATTGGTGGTGGCGGGTGTGATGGGGGGGGGGGCAGCCAAAATAAATCCTTGCCCCGGGTGCCAGAAAACCTAGTTACACCTCTGCTCAAAGAGTCAATGGAAAAGATATGCTCGTTGATGCATCGATCCTCCATTTCCTCATGTGTACAGGAAAACGAGTTTCAAATTACTTTCTAGATGGTATAGGGTCCCAACCAGACTGCACGCGATCTTCCCAGAGGTGAGCCCTTTATGCTGCAGATGTGTGAAGAATAGGGTAGCTTTATACATATCTTCTGGTGGTGCAAAAATCTTGCCCCGTTTTGAGAGAATGTACAAAAAGTAATCCATAAAGTTACTAAATTGACCACTGACTTAGAACCGGCCCTCTCCTTTTACACCACAGTGACATCTGTCACGCTTCCGGGGAAGGCGCCCTAGAGTGGTCCTACTGGGCCGTGGTACCGAACTCCCTGGGTGAGCTGGTCCTAGTTTAACCAACCCCCTATACAGGGATTGTCAGGGGCAAGCCCAGGGGGTCTAAATACCACAGCTGCTAGTACCAGGGGGGTGGCTGGTAAGGTTAGCCTATGCTATGGCACAGCTAAGGATTCCGGGATAACAGGGTACAAAGCTAGGAGAACAGGAATAGCGCTACTGGGGAAGAGCACGGCAAGGGTTCCAGGAAACAGAGTACAAGGCTGGAAGAACAGAAATGGTGCTACCGGGGAAGAGCACAGCAAGGATTTCAGGAAACAGAGTACAAGGAAGGCCTGACCAACAGTCACCAAGGCAGAAGCAAACTGACATAATAATCAGGCACCTCCCATCAGTGAAGTGGCTTGATATACCAGAGGAAGAGCAGCTATTGGTCGAGGGGAGTGTCAGGTTGGACCGTGGCGGCCCCTAGAGTCACAGAGGAGGAGTGCACCTAGTGCGCCGCTGATTGGTCAAATGAATACGACTATTGTAATGTGCTCATGTGTGAGCCCGGTGGTCAGCTGACAGGAAGGGAACCCGGCGAGGCTCCGAGACACAGTACCCTGGACGCTGGATGCCCAGTCGGCAGAGGGGCAGAGGATGCCAACCCGGGAGAGGTGAAATAGGGAGCGGTGCCAGGGGACCTAACAACATCCCAACGAAACGATACAAGAAATTGCAGCTACATCACTTAATTACAACAGCCAGAGCCTGTATCCCCATCCTGAGGAAAAAAAATACCCCTCCCACGATGGCTATGTGGTTCGATAGAATAAACAAGATGATGTTACTCGAAGACCTCACCTCTATCATCCACAATACCCAACGCTGGTTCATTAGAACCTGGTATTACTGGTCAAGATTTAAAGGATCGAACGATTACCTTCACTGTTGGAAACAGGTTGAGTGACACTGTGACCTCTCCTAGATACTGCTCACTCCCTCCCCTCTCTGCTCTCCACATTGACCTACCCTGACCCCTGCCTCTTCCCCCCTCTCTTCAACTTTCCTACAGCTTTTCTCCTTTCCCGCTCATCCCTCATTTTGTCTCTGAGTTTTTAATCCCCACTAAAATTTTAGCTTCCCTTCCTACCACTACACCAGACTGGCAAGATAAATTGCGTACATGAAGCTCTGTGATGCCTCTTGGCTTGCGGTTGACATTAGCTCGACCACTACGGCTGCAGTCCAGAATTCATATTTTCCTCTCTCGCTCCATTTGCCGATACACAATACCATGCATGACTTAACATGTTATCTGTCATTCTTGAATCTTCTGTACGCCACTATGTTCACTGAACTGTTTTTCTGTTTTGATATTGATCGTAATAAACTTCAATTACAAAAAAAAAAAAACTCCTCCCCCTTTTGAAAAGTTGCTCTGCTTCCAGCAGAAGGGATAGTTAGGCTTTCACCATGCCTCATTGGCCAGGAGGTGCCTGATGTAAGATAATGCAAGGACTGCTTTTGTTTGCCCTCGTGGTTGGTTAGGCCTAAATTTGTCCCCCACCATCTTTTGCACCTGGCATGCTTTTCCCTGCTGGACTGGCGGTACTAATGGCTTGGCCCTTGGAGGACTGTGCCCCTTCACCCTATGGACTGCCCCACATGCCTCATGGATTGTTCCATTTGTTTAATGGACTACCCCTCTGCCCCTACACCCTATCCTTTTTCCTACCCTATGCCATACCAAGGGACTTTTGTCTAAAAGGAGGAGGGGGTTGCCTGCTGGGTGGGTCATTTGTTACAAAGTTTAAGAACTGTGCGCAGGAGAAGGACTCATTTGCAGATTTATTTTCCTGTGTTGTATTACTACCCAAAATAGGGAATGGAGTCCCAAACTAGTGAGCCTCTATAGACTCTAGGTGCTTGTTGAATTACGGGCCCAATGGTTTTAAAAATGAATTGAACTCTTGGTTCTTTGGTCCCAACCAGGTGAGAGCGGGGTCAGGATGACCCACTCCAAGACTGGATGTGGAAGAAGAGTTTCATTTATTAATTATGTTATTTGTGTTGCGTTATATTTTATCTTTTACAGATTCCATATGGTCGCGGACGAGGAGTAGGAATGTAAGGAGGTGGCCAACAACCATATATAATGGCACTTTTTACCATTTAACTTTTGTGCCTTCCCTGTTTCCTCATAGATTGTAAGCTTGGGAGAAGGCCGTCACTTCTCTTGGTATCTGCTGAATTCTTGTTATTCTGTATCATTTCATATTGTATGTACATCTCCCCTCTGAATTGTAAAGTACTGCGAAATACAAGGGTTGGACAAAATAATGGAAACATCTAACGTTTTGGCATCATAATCTTCGAACATGTTATAAACATGCAAACCGTGACATATGTTAATGTTTTGTAGTTGATTAATTGTGTTAAGTGATATGTGTATGTAAATTAACAGTTTGTTTTGCCGAATTGTAAGAACATAGATGAAAACCTGATACCAATGGCAGACCTTTCGGATTTTCAAAAAGGCCAAATTGTTGGTGCTCATATAGCAGGCGCTAGTGTAACAGAAAGTGCCCGCATGCTCGACTTGTCAAGAGGTACTGTCTCCAAAGTAATGACCGCGTTTGAAAGAAAAGGAAAAACGTCTGCAGCAAAGCACAGGTCCGGCCGAGAGTCGAAGTTGACTGAGAGAGACCGTCGGACTCTAAAGCGAATTGTGAGAGACGATCGCAAGACCACGGCTCCAAAAATCACTGCTGAGCTCAATAAACACCTACAGAACCATTGGGAGCTGTACAAATCTGGATTCCACGGAAAAGCTGCAATTAGAAAACCACTGCTCTCAATGACAAATGTTTCCAAGCGTTTAGAATGGTGTAGAAACCTCCAGAATTGGTCCCTCGAGCAGTGGAAACATGTGATATTCTCAGACGAATCATCGTTTACCCCATTTTCCGACCTCCGGTCAAGTGTACGTTTGGAGACAGCCGAAAGAAGCATTCCATCCAGACTGCCTTCTCCCAACCGTAAAACATGGCGGAGGTTCTGTGATGATCTGGGGTGCTATTTCGTGGAGATCCGCCGGGCCAATGATATCACCTTGTATGAATCCATACCTCGGAGAATTGAGGCTGTAATCACCACAAAAGGTGGACCTACACCATATTAAACTAACTTTTGTTGATTTTTCCAGGTGTTTCCATTATTTTGTCCAACACCTGTATGTTTGGCGCTATATAAATAGAAATGATTATTATTCCTACTTCTGAAGATGTCATTGTTTTTACGTGTCATTTATGTATGATGTGTATTTGTGTGTATAGTGTTGTTAGTAATATGGTTCATTCCCCAGGAAGTGGGCGCACTATTACCAGCCACCCCTAGATGTTATCAGTGTTAAGGCCGGTTTACACATAACGATGTCCTAGCGACCCGACCAACGATCAAGGTCACTGGGACATCGTTATCTGATCGCTGGTGAGCTGTCACACAGGTAGACTCACCAGCGATCAGCCACCCGTGTAATGTTCTCGACATCGTGGAATAGAACATAAATGTTCTTTTCCACGATGTCAAGGTCCTGCTATGCTGGGGTAAGCGGGAGAACACTGGTAACCAGGGTACACAGCAGGTTACTAAGCGCAGCGCTCTGCTTAGTAACCCGCTGTGTACCCTGGTTACCAAGCACAGCACGCTGGTAACCAGGGTACACAGCGGGTTACTAAGCAGAGCACTCTGCTTAGTAACCCGCTGTGTACCCTGGTTACCAAGCACAGCGCGCTGGTAACCAGGGTACACAGTGGGTTGCTAAGAAGAGCGCTGCACTTAGTTACCCGATGTTTACCCTGGTTACCAGCACTGGGAGGTTGTTGATCGTTGGTCTCCCGCTGTCACACACGCCGATGCTGGCCATCCAGTGGGAGACCAACGATCGAAAAATGGCCCTGGTCATTATACCAACGACCATTGCAGAATGTCACACATAGCAACATCGCTACGAGGTCACTGCAACATCACAAATTGCAGCGACATTATTAACGATGTCGGTACATGTAAACTGGCCTTTAGGTTCCCTAGTTATAGCTGATCTAGGCTTTAGGGGACTGGTATGAGGGAGTTAGCAGTGGAATCACCCACAGTGAGGGGGATATAGTGTCTGGTATATTCTGTTTTAGACAGAGGGGAGAATGCGCAGGGTGTTCTAATTTTAAAATTACACATTAACCCCTTGGTTATCCTAGATAGCTGGTGAGATCTAGTCTGTAGAAGAAATAGAAGGGCCGCTCTTTGTTTAAATGTTAATGCATTATGAAGAGCTAATCCTGAGCTCTGTCAAGTGTTAAGTGAATTGGTGCTTGGAAAGTGATGCAAATAAAGAACGTGCAGTTTTAAGCTGTTGTGGACTCTTTCTTGGTAACCCTGTAGCTGACGTCGCACAGTGTGAACCAGATGATGGAGAACCAGTGTATGGTTGAGAAGTACCGCTGCAGTAGGATATAGCACATCCCCAACCACCTTTGTCTGTAGTATTCTGGGGCAAAAACCCAGACCCTCTCGCCCACGAATCCCACCCCGGGAGCCATTATGGTTACACAATTCCAGGACTGTCCGCTAGATCTGGGATGGATGGGAGGCATTTTAAGTTTTGATAAAGAGTAGTGGATAGTGGGTGGGAATATTAGGTTTCTAACACTTGAGAAAATAAATAGTTTGTGAGGCCCCTTCAGGTATTGGGTCCTGAGAAACATAACATTGTCAGGCAACCCTTCAGAACTATTGTATATTACATGATGTCTCAGATAGTCCACTCTGACACTGCCCGTGTAGCAGGCATATTTTACTGTCAGGGGACACTGTGAACTTGACTCACCTGTTCTGGTAGGGAAGATGTCTTCATTGTTGATCAGTGTCTCTATCCAGTCCATTAATAAGTTCATATAAAGCGGAGCAGACACCTTCGTGGGCTTCTTGTACTTGAGCTCATCCTGCCACCTGTATTCATACCTGAGGCCTCCAGACATGATGGGACAACTCCTCTCTGTGCAGAACTCAGACATTGTCCATAAATGAGGTTTATCCTATTGAAGAAGTCAACGACATGCACGGCTATCCAGTCATTGATGCTCTCCCCCGGAGGAAGCTGCACCACACTCTTTAGATCCAGGCCAGATTTCAAGGAGGCCTGAGCCTTTTTATAAAGCTCAAAGCGTTGGGTCCCGGGCTCAAACCTCTTCCTTGGACGGAAAGTTCTGTCTTTATTAAAAACCTGGGTGAGGCACAATGCCATGATGATGAGACGACACCACAAAGCCAGTCACAGAACGAAGGACAGCAGGTCTGAGATAGGAATAATGGACAAAATTATAGACTATTTCAAGACTTTATATCACAATAATAACAGCAGAAGAATCTCGTGCAACACATCAAGTGACATCAGGGGTAGGAAATCTCTGACACTCATTATTTTTTTATTATTATTATTATTATTATTATTATTATTATTAATAACCAATTTGACAACTCTGTCAAAGGGAGCATGGTCAACCTCCCTGATGATCCTGCATGCTCCCTCTGTTGACACATTACTTTCCTTCTACACAATATTGGTTCTTACAGTATACGGTAATTCAAATATCAAATTCAAGTGCCAATCGACAATATAAGTATCCCAAACCCATGCCCAATACATGCAGTAGAAACTTTGTGAAGTCTAATGTGAGGAGGTGTGCAGGTTACTGCTGTTCACTCCACATACTGTCACCACGTAAACCTGTAAACTCAATATAAGGAAGAAACTTACAAACAACTTCCAGAAACTGCAAGTAGGAATATCCAAGTCCTGTAGCGTAGCTTAGAGGATTAGGGTATCTTGGAAACCTTCAACTCTAGTATTACCCCTCATGTCACTATGACCCCTGAACATTTTTATAGATGAGGTCACTGACATCACAGGAGTCTCCTCATTTAGTATTACCTGTCACAATCATCCATGGATATTACACTAGAGACTTCTGTTAGACCCTAACCAACAGTTTACGTGTGTGATCATCCCCTTCCCTCATTACCTGGGAGGATTGAACAGCTCGTCCTGGTTATAGTTCCACAAGTCTTCTAGCACTAGTGACTGAGCAGAAGTGAGTACACACGGAACACGCACACTTGGCTGCTCCTCCAGTGATGTCACATCCTGACTCTGTCTCCAAGTGCACGATTGTTCTTGTATGTGCATGTCAGATGCATCCTGCTATACAGAACTCAACACAATCATGTCACCTACAATGTGCACAACATACATTGCTCATTGCACACCCTACACATTCCACACACCACTTGGTGTACAAACTGCTCAATGTGAACACTTCATTATACACACTACACATTGTACACATTATTCAGTGTACACAAATGTTGTAAACACTGCTGAATGCATGCAGTGCCCTTCTCCTCCATAAGAAGGATGTTTCTGCCCTGACTAAGTAGATGGATGGATATGAAATGCATAAGGCTAATAAAGTATCCAAGAGAAACCCTCGATATATGTGGCGCCCCTGCGACCAGGGTGGCCACATAGGGAACTGCAGCCAGGCAGGAAGATAGACAGTTTGTGCAACAAACACCCTCACAGGACACACACATCCACAAGAGGCAGCACCCAACGCAGAGCCCGGGACTGTAGGCGGGCAAGGGGTGGTGGGAGTTAAGAGGAAAGTGGGTGGGAAAGAATATAGATCAGGTGACAGAGAGCTCAAACAGAGGAAAAAGAGGAGGAAGGAGTTAGTAGGCCGGAGTAGGCTGAGCAGTAAAGACACAGTGAGTCGAAAAGACAAGAATAGAAGGAAAGTGACACATCCCTGTGGGATTGGGCTCCCTGGAGACGCAGAATCCACAGAGTCTCAGAAACCATGGAGAGAAAGCTCATCCATAGCCGGCATCCCAAGGGAGTGTGAGGACAGAGACCGGACCGGTATCACCGGGTCCGAGAAACACGGCAGCACTGACTAACTATGGGTGGTTTTCCCTGAGTGTGCTGGAATCACACAGGTTAGAAGGAGCCTGGTAACACCTTGGAAGATAGGGTTACTGCAGGCTAGGCAGCCACCAGAGTGTCGGCTCTGAGGGGGACTGAAGCAATATACTGACTCCCCAGAAAAACCAGCAGGGAACACAGATTCCATCTCCTTGTTTCCACTACAGGGTTGAAGGCACAGCAGCAACCACGAGGACCCACAAGGGGCCGAGCTGCCGCCATACAACCCGCGGAGAGAACAGAGAGGGAGAGAACAGGCGGAAAGGACATATAGAAGGAGTGAGGGGTCTCAGAGCGACAGCCTGGCTGCAAAGGATTAAGTGTTACCGGAGTTAACTGAACTGTGTTGAGAGCTGTACTGTGCATTGCTGTGAACTGCTTAAAGAACTGGAAAGTAAACCCGGTGAACCCTGCTTCAGTGTCTGTTTCTGATTCCAGGTATACAGAACTGTTATTGCACTTCTTACCCTGCCAGGAGCAGCCCGATCCGAGGCGGCTCATCCATCCAGCTGCAGCCCATCCATCCCTCCATCCTCCTGGCAGAGCTGCGCTGCAGCGGTGGGCCCATTACTGACCACAACCCGTGGGTGGCGTCACGACGAACTAAAACTAATGTAAATACCCCTTTACTTGTGAGAACCCGGGACACGGTCCGGACTAGGACCTCCGTGACATCCCCAGCAGTACTCCGGTCTGGTACCGGGTACCCCGTCCCAGTGGGCTCCACATATACAGCTCTGGAAAAAATTAACAGCTCTGCTGAAGTGGCAGGGAAGCTCTATGCCCCAACCATGAATTCCGAAAGGGTGCGGGGTTTTTTATGTCCCGAGACCCAACCTCCAGCACAGTGAAAGGAAGGCCATCAAACTAGGACTAGAAGACCCGAAAGGGTGCCCACTGAGAGCCCGTGACCACTGGACCATAGCTAGTGTGCGGAATAGAGTGAAAAGGAACATGAGAGGGGGTGTCACAGACAAGCCATCCCAGCTGCTGAAACCATACCAGAGCCACTTTTGCACTGAATTGTGTATGTTGTAAAATCTGACGAGCAAGAAAGTAATCCCGGTAAAGCTCAAAAATGTGTAAGACTCTGTGCGCCTGAGAGGTGGCCAACTGACATTGCAAGCTGGCAGTGAGAGGTTGCCTGAGGTACCAAGAACTTTACACGTCACCTGCACTTTCCGTGGTAGCCCTGGGGACCAGCCCTACCCCTGGAGGGCGCAACATCTCTGCTGCAACCCCCATCATTCCCAGAGGTCCCGACTGCAGCGGTGGCTACTTCTGGCCACAAACCATGGGTGGCGTGACGACAACTCTTTATAAAAACTGTTTTCCCCCTTTTTTATTGACTCGCCTGGAACCACGGAGCTGGGTCACAACACCATGACATCCTGCAGCCCCAGATGACGATGACGAGAGGGCCCAGTTCCGAGTACCCCACTGGCCCTGGTGGGCGACTCAACAACATGTCTCTGAAATTCAACGCTAAAAATGTTGTATTAATGTGCAGCAAATGAGAAATCTTCAAAATACTAATAAATAAACAGAACAGTGATTTTACACCTCAAATAATACAAAGAAAACAAGTTCATATTCATTTAGAAACCACAATACTAATGTTTTAACTCAAGAAGAGTTCAGAAATCAATATTTGGTGGACTAACCACGGTCTGGAGAGTGGGCTGGCCATGACAGGCTCTTAGGTCAATCAATGTGTGCATGTAGGAACACCACATCAAGACCCTGTCATGGCCAGCCCAATCTTCAGACCTGAAACCCATTGAAAACCTCTGGAATGTAATCAAGAGGAAGATGGATAGTCACAAGCCATCAAACAATGAAGAGCTGCTTACACTTTTGTGCCAGGAGTGGCATAAGGTCACCCAAAACCAGTGTGACAGACTGGTGGAAAGCATGCCAAGACGCATGAAAGCTGTGATTAAAAATCATTGTTATTCCACCAAAATATTGATTTCTGAACTCTTCCTGAGTTAAAACATTAGTATTGTTGTTTTTAAATGAATATGAACTTGTCTTCTTTGCATTATTTGAGCTCTGAAAGTGTTGTTCTGTTTATTTATTATATTTTGAAAATTTCTCATTTGCTCCAAATAAATACAAAATTTTTAGCTTTGAATTTTATAGACACGTTGTCAGTAGTTTATAGTATAAAAGAACCAGGGCTGTGAAAGGTTTTTGAGCTCATAGATCATGTTTTCAATAGCAAAAGCAGATTAGAAAAACAATAACATTTCTTGTTATAAAAACTATATACCAGATTAAAATTTGAACCACTTTAAAAACAATGTATATGTCATGTGCTTTAACAATGGTAATAGTACTTCATAGGTGATCTCTTGACTATTAGCAATGGTTGATTCAGGTGTTTTGAACTTCCTGCTTTTTCTGTTGTGATCTACAATATATAATGTACACACACTAAGTAATGGACTGATGCCTTTTATCAATCTCCTACTCAGTTTGAATAGTGTTTTTTCAGGTACCACTACCTACCATGATGACTGAGGCTGTGCCTATATGTCTTCCATTTATAATATAGGGTTCCCAAAGTATATACGGATCTTAGTTCTTTGGTGTCCCCTTGTGGTATACACTAGAATTAATTAACAGGTGTTTTTGTTACTAATGCTATAGTGCCCATGTACTACAGCTTGGTTATTCTGTGTCTTAATATTTATTTTTATCTATTTTGCATACCTGTTGTTATGATGATGATGACAACTTGAATGGATTCTCCTCTGGGTGTTTCTTTTTTACTTCTACCTTGCTGGTTACTGTGGTTGTAGTTGTTATCTTGTAGGTTCCAGTAGTTGCTGTGATAATGTGTACTGTTATGGCCACTTTACACGTCCCAACATCGGTCCAATATTGGATACAACGACGCGGGAGCGCGCATTTTTTGGGCAGAATTCCAAGATTGCATAGATGTTAACCAGCGCAATATTGGCAGGCAACACAACTGCGATGTGTACACCCCTTGTATGGGCGACCCAGGAACAACCATTTAACATGGGAGAGAATAGGGGAAGTTGTACTCCAAATCGTTGTTGGGCTGTCACACAGCACGATCCGGCTACATCGTCCATCCAATATCGGGCCATTGGAGAGCCTGCTCATTTCTTCCCAGATATTGTTTTGGACATTTACACCATACAACGCACGAACGATATCGGGGCCAACGCACGAACCATGTGACTTTTTATCGGAGTTGGATGCCGATATCGGGACGTGTAAAGTGGCCATCAGTGTTTTATTTGATCCTATTTATGATATTGAATGTTTTGTGAATTAATACATACTGTGTGGTCAGTGTGGATTTTTTTCATAATCCTTCCTGTATTTCCAGTGTACAGTGTTCTGTTTATTGGTTCTTGATCTGTTGGAAGTATAAATAAACTCTTTGAATTTTGGCTGTTATTATGATAGAGGTTGTTGTCTTAAATCTATATACTGTTTTATATATGCACCTGCTCTTTGATTCTGCTTAGTCTATTATTTTTCTATCAATATTTTATAAGCACCTGATTGTTTACTATGCACAATAAATGCTGGTATACTATAGCTTTCTACAGTCCTGTGACTTCTATTAAAGGGAACCTGTCACCTGGATCTAAGCCCCTACACTATCACTACCTGTCCGTGCACCTTCCTAGCTGCTCCCTATCTATCCCTCTCTGAGCTAAATCCGCCCTATAAAACAGCAGAAAAATAACTTATAACTTACAGAAGTCCCTGAGGCTGGGGACTGAGAAGGCGGCGCCAGGCTCCATTCAGCCCCTCCTCCATGCAGCAGCACACGCCCCGCTGGGCGGCGTTATTCTTTCTTCATCGCCGCCTCCTCCATTTGGAATCTCCCACCCACTTTACACTGTAAGGTAGTGATTAGGATCGGCACGACAGAAGGCAGTGACTCAGGTATTTACTCACACAGCACACAGTTCAGGTATTCACAGACCTCCAGATTCCGATGTAACAGCTCAGACTAACCCCCCGACCAGAATATACCCGAGGTATAAACTGGGCTAGCCCAGAATATACCCCCCTGGGCCAGAATATACCCTTGGTATATTCTGGCCTAGCCCAAACTATACCCCGGGGTATAAACAGGCCTAGGCCAGATTATAACTCTCCGTATACCACAGCAGCTGTAGATCAGGGCCCTAAGCCGTGCACAGGGCCCCAAGCAATGCATGAGGGCCCGAGGCAGCACAAGGTGGCCCCAGGCAGCAGAAAGTGGCCCTACGCAACATACAGGGGCCCCAGGCAGTGCTAGGGGCCCCAGGCAGTGCTAGGGGCCCCAGGCAGTGCATGGGAGCCCGAGGCAGCACACAGGGGCCCCAGGCTACACACAGGATCCCAGGCTACACACAGGGGCCCCAGCCAGCATACAAGGGCCCCAGGCAGTACACATGGCCCCAGGCAGTGCACAGGGCCCCAGGCAGCACAAAGTGGCCCCAGGCAACATACAGGGGCCCCAGGCAGTACTAGGGGCCCCAGGCTACACACAGGATCCCAGGCTACACACAGGGGCCCCAGCCAGCATACAAGGGCCCCAGGCAGTGCACAGGGCCCCAGGCAGCACAAAGTGGCCCCAGGCAACATACAGGGGCCCCATGCAGTACCAGGGGCCCCAGGCTACACACAGGATCCCGGGCTACACACAGGGGCCCCATGCAGCATACAAGGGCCCCAGGCAGTGCACAGGGCCCCAGGCAGTGCACAGGGCCCCAGGCAGCACAAAGTGGCCCCAGGCAACATACAGGGGCCCCAGGCAGTACTAGGGGCCCCAGGCTACACACAGGATCCCAGGCTACACACAGGGGCCCCAGCCAGCATACAAGGGCCCCAGGCAGTGCACAGGGCCCCAGGCAGCACAAAGTGGCCCCAGGCAACATACAGGGGCCCCATGCAGTACCAGGGGCCCCAGGCTACACACAGGATCCCGGGCTACACACGGGCCCCATGCAGCATACAAGGGCCCCAGGCAGTGCACAGGGCCCCAGGCAGTGCACAGGGCCCCAGGCAGCACAAAGTGGCCCCAGGCAACATACAGGGGCCCCAGGCAGTACCAGGGGCCCCAGGCTACACACAGGATCCCAGGCTACACACAAGGGCTCCATGCAGCATACAAGGGCCCCAGGCAGCACACAGGGGCCCCAGGCAGCACAAAATGACCACAGGCAATATACAGGGGCCCCAGGCAGTGGGCCACCCGGGGCCACTTTGTACTGCCTGGGGCCCCTGTGTGCTGCCTCTGGCCCCCATGCGCTGCCTGGGACCCCTTTGTACTGCCTGGGGCCCTTGTATGCTGCATGGGGCCCCTGTATGTAGCCTGGGACCCTGTGTGTAGCCTGGGGCCCCTAGTACTGCCTGGGGCCCCTGTATGTTGCCTGGGGCCCCTGTATGTTGCCTGGGGCCCCTGTATGTTGCCTGGGGCCACTTTGTGCTGCCTGGGGCCACTTTGTGCTGCCTGGGGCCTGTGCACTGCCTGGGGCCCCGTGCACTGCCTGGGGCCCCGTGCACTGCCTGGGGTCCTTGTATGCTGCATGGGGCCCCTGTGTGTAGCCTGGGATCCTGTGTGTAGCTTGTGGCCCCTAGTACTGCCTGGGGCCCCTGTATGTTGCCTGGGGCCTCTTTGTGCTGCTTGGGGCCACTTTGTGCTGCCTGGGGCCCTGTGCACTGCCTGGGGCCCTGTGCACTGCCTGGGGCCCCTAGCACTGCCTGGGGCCCTAGCACTGCCTGGGGCCCTAGCACTGCCTGGGGCCCCTGTATGTTGCGTAGGGCCACTTTGTGCTGCCACGGGCCCCCATGTGTTGCTTGGAGCCCTGATCTACAGCTGCTGTGGTATACGGAGGGGTATAATCTGGCCTAGGCCACTTTAACCCCGAGTATATTCTGGTCGGGGGGGTTAGTCTGGCCTGTTACACCGGGGCACAGCCGAGTAGAACCTCATACAATCCCAGCAGCTCCTGCTGCTGTCCTGACACACTCCACCCCTCCCCACAGCCCAGGGCAGCACATATCATCTCCTATTACACCCGCACACCTGGGGGTCAGTGATTTCAATCAGCACTCACCTGCAGCAGCAGCTAACCCTGTGTGTGCTGCTACCGAGCAGAAGATACAATCTCCCATATGCTGTGTCTCAGTCAGGGGACACATCGAGGTCGCATCACCACAACATGATAGGTGTAAAGCACAGATTCCAAATGGAGGAGGCGGCGATTAAGAAAGAATAATGCCGCCCAGTGGGGCGTGTGCTGCTACATGGAGGAGGGGCTGAATGGAGCCTGGCGCCGCCTTCTCAGTCCCCAGCCTCAGGGACTGCTGTAAGTTATAAGTTATTTTTCTGCTGTTTTATAGGGCGGATTTAGCTCAGAGAGGGATAGATAGGGAGCAGCTAGGAAGGTGCAGGGACAGGTAGTGATAGTGTAGGGGCTTAGATCCAGGTGACAGGTTCCCTTTAATGTGCTATTGGTATCAATAGGTTACCCTACCTTTACTTTCTTTGTTCCTACTCTGTATGTTGCCTTTTGTTCAATGTATCCAGCGTGTCCGGTCACGAGTCAGCTGATGCTTTCGGCGGCTTAGTATCACCGCGCGCGCATTTCAGCTGTCCCCCTTCCGGGTTCCGGGGCTCTGTCGGTCAGCTGACAGCTATGCTACCACGCTATGCGTGTCACGTTGTGGTCTCACAGTCACTAGTGGATGCGGAGTAAATGGTTGTCTAGCGTCTGTCGTCACTGTTTGCATGCAGTACGGGCTGTATGTCGGCGTCACCAACTAGTTTTGAAGGCTGTGGTCTGCCTTCTTCCTGAATCCTCATTGTTTGAATTTTGAAACCCTGAGGAAGGAGCAAGGAGGCAGATCACAGCCTTCGAAACTAGTTGGTGATGTTGACATACAGCCTGTACTGCGTGCGAGGTTCTTCAGCTGCTGAATTGTGTGTTAAGAAGTTCTGTAGCAAATGAGGTGTCTATTATGAGGTTCTGCTGCAGCTGTAATGTATATCACCAGACTCCTTAGCAGCATAGTTGTTGCATTATGCTGCTCTGCAACAGCTGAGGTGTCTTAATATGACATTCCACAGCAGCTGAGATGTATTATACACAATATATGTTTATTTGCAGCATTGTCATCTGCTGTGAGCCCAGACTAATTAGTAAAGGGGTTATATATGCTGAGATCTTCTCTGTGCTCCTGTTGTGTATGTAGTGCTGCATCTCAGCCTGGTCAGGTCAGTGGGGCCGAGAGGCAGCACCACATATAACCTGAGGACACTTTATTATGCAGAAAGCAGAGATTTTATTTTGTATAATCCTTTAAACATCTGTATTTTGTCCTTTTTGCCCCTGAGTACAGCAGGCAGAGCAGGCAGCGGCTCCATTGTGCATCCTCTTCTCGTCCTGGCCATTTCAAGTAGATTCACAGGATTTGTATAGTAGGTGCGGATCCCAACAATAGGGCCACGACCTGCTCCGCTCTCAGCCAAGAGATGACAAAACTCCAGACTGATGGAGGTCCCAGCGGTGGCATCCGTTATCCTATCTATTATGCATGACATCAGTAGACCCTTTTAAGTGTAAATTCACACCTGGTCAAATTAATGTGGATTTGAGGTGCATATTCTTCAGTACAAAATCGGAAAGAATATTATTTTTTAGGATGTAAAAAAATGGCTTCTGCTCTGCGGTCTTGTCCTGAGAAACTGGGTAAAAAAATAAATAGGTGGGGGCACCAAAAGGCAGTTTGGCACAGGGCACCTTTCAGGCTAAGGCCTGATAGTGTGATATGGTGTGCTGGGTATCATTTTGTCTAGGCTTATATTTTTAACTGATTTTCTGTATCATTGTGTATTTGCACGTCCTGTCTAGTCATAATTACATCACAGAGGGTCCGATAATTCAATTAGTTCAGCTATCACTTGTAACCTGGATGTGTCCTTGCATCTTGATAAGGCTGGTTTCACATTACGGATTTTTCAGATCCGATGCTGTCCGATCAAAATCGGACAACATCGGATCCGAATTTGGCCTCATGCAGCCCTATGGGCATCGGACTGAATCGGATGTGCACTAAATGCCATCCGATTTGGTCCGATTTTATTATCGGTGCAAAAATCGGCGCCTGCACCGATTTTTGCACCGATAATAAAATCGGACAGAATCGGATCGGACCAAATCGGATGGCATTTAGTGCACATCCGATCTGACCCGATCCCTATAACATGGGGCCCTATGGAGTGGGGGCCGAGGAAACATCTGACGTCTCCTCGGACTCCATTTTACTGTACTGAGCATGCTCAGTACAGTAAAACTGCTCCTAACTGGGAGCACAAGGGTTAAAAAAAATAGTTTATTCTCACCTCCCCACGAGCCCCCGCCGTCTCCCGCCATCTTCTTTGAGGCTCCCGGTGTCAGCAGAGGTCTTCTTCTGCTGTTCAGGACCTGCGGTGATGTCATGTGACCGCGGGTTACCATAGTGAACCCGCGGTCACGTGACTGTGACATCACCGCAGGTCCTGAACAGCAGAGGAAGACCTCTGCTGACACCGGGAGGCTGCGGGAGCCACCGGGAGCCTTCAGGGAGACGGCGGGGGCTCGGGGGGAGGTGAGAATAAACTTTTTTTTTTTTCTTTTTTTCAGCCCGGAGGCACCGATTTTATGCCGGAATCGGGTGCCTATTTGGCACCCGATTCCAGGCATCAGAAGGGAGCCGATGCTGTCCGATTTATATCGGGCAGCATCGGCTCCCTAAAAATCGTAATGTGAAGGTAGCCTAAACCGTTGTTGACATTGCCTGACTTGTCCATTCAACCCCCTCCGCTCTGAAAATGCTCATCCCCTTTAGTGCCTCTGACCCGCCCCAGGGTCATGGAGTACTCGGTTCCGGGTGTTGATTCATGGGGGATGTCACAGGGGCTTGTGCCCGGTCCTGTGGCCCTGGTGGTCACTAAAAGTCAGTAAAAATAATACAAATAAAAGTAGTTTGTGACGCCACCTACGGTTCTGGTATGGTTACTGGAGCTGTGGGTAAGACCTCTGGGGTGAAGGTAGGGCAGCCAGGTGGTTATGCTCCCCGTAGGTGGAGCGGAATCCCCAGGGCAGTTTTAGAAGCTAGAAGTTGCAGGACAGACTATGGAGGGAGCAGGATCAGGGACTGCAATAACTGTCACACACAGGGTGGATGTTTCCGTACCTTTACTGATGTTGCAGGTATAGTCCAGGGTACCGTCTCTGATGTTACAGGCCTGGGTGGTCTGGAAGCAGTTTGGGATCTCCACGCCCGGTGAGTTGTGAGGCCTCCCTGTGGTGCTGTGTCTGGTTTGGTCCTAGGCTGTCTGAAGCTAGGCCCTGACCCTCTCCTGCTGTCTTCACCTGTATGGCACACAGCGGGAGCCCTGTTGCTGGGCACCGCTGTATCCGCTGTGGTCCATGGGTTCTACTAAGCGGCTGTGCCTTCAGGAGCTGCTGTGGCCAGGAGATCTGGAGTCTCCCTGGCCTCTGGTATTTACTGTTGGGCGGTTCGTTCCCTCACAGTCTCTGATGCCGGTGTCCGGGTTTAGTACTGTTCTTCTGGGGTGAACCGATATGGCTCCACTTCCCCTGGCAACTACTCTTTGCCTCCGACCCTCGCTCTTGGGTCCCTCATACTGCTAACTAGCGTTTCGCACCAGCTTCTTCTGAGGGCGAAGCTAGTGCGAAACGCGTCAGGGGGCGGTCACAGCAAGGTAATTTGGACCCATGGCTTGGTAACTTTATCTGTGTCATCCTCAATTAGGTATATGGGGTGCACCCGGTTTTGGGGCACTGGTTTTTGAATGTCTATTTTGCTATACCTGAGGATTGATTACCATTGTGGTTGAGAAAAAAGATTTGTGTCATGTGGTCCTCCTTCTGTGTACCATCATATATATTGTCATTTTAACATAGTGTTGGTTTTAATAAAGATTAATTGCAATTGACTTGGCCTGACTCCTTGGAGTTTGTATATGAAGTAACTATTGTTTTGGAGGGCCTCTTTTACTTTTTGATAAGGGGAGTGTATTCCGACCACCCTAAGTGTGTCACACTTGAAGGAGGGAATGCCCAGTATGTGGCACAACACAGAGATAACAACGGAGATAGAAAGAATGGGTCCCCGTCTGACACTAACCTGTGTCTGTACCCAGAGTTCGCTAATGTCCCTATATGGGTACTCTTTCCCGACCCCATCACATGCCTAATCCCTCACTATCTCTCCAATAAACCTGGATAGTGCAAAGGCTGGTGAGCACACTAGTCTCACAGTACAGTAATAAGACATAGAGGAAGGAGGACAAACTGACATAGACAAACAATGATATCCACCAACTCCACAATTGCAGTGAAGTACCAGAGTTGCAAGCGATACAACTTTAGCAGCTTCCAGAGAGGTGCTCCTTCCATGGTAGTCAGCATAGAAATGGATTTCGTAACTAACATCAGATGTTAGCACATGTGACTATTTTAAGTGGAGGGGAGTGGTTCCAAAATGCTTCACCTGGGATAGGACTAACAAAGAACTACCAATAAGTAAAGTCATTAATGCCTGCAGCACCGAAATAAAGAATATTCATTTAAAGGGACACTGTCACCAGCTTTTTGCCATCCCATCTGACTGCAGAATAATGTAGAGATAGAGACCCCGATTCCAGCGATGAATCGATTTCTGAGCTGCTTGCTATAATTTTAATATACCGTATATACTCGTGTATAAGCCGACCCCCTAGTTTTGCCCCCAAAATCTGGGAAAACCTATTGACTCGTGTATAAGCCGAGGGTGGACCCCAGCACAGGTATACAGGCCCCCCAGTGGTATACAGGTCTCCCCAGTGGTAGTATACAGCCCCCAGCAGTGTAGTATACAGCAGCCTCCCCAGTGGTATATACAGGCCCCAGCAGTGTTACAGCAGCCCCCCCAATGGTATATACAGCAGCAGCCCCAGAGGTATATACAGCAGCCCCAGTGGTAGTATACAGCAGCTCCAGAGGTATATACAACAGCCCCAGAGGTATATACAACAGCCCCAGAGGTATATACAGCAGCCCCAGTGGTAGTATACAGCAGCCCCAGTGGTAGTATACAGCAGCCCCAGAGGTATATACAGCAGCAGCCCCAGTGGTATTATACAGCAGCCCCAGAGGTATATACAGCAGCAGCCCCAGTGGTAGTATACAGCAGCCCCAGTGATAGTATACAGCAGCCCCAGAGGTATATACAGCAGCAGCCCCAGTGGTAGTATACAGCAGCCCCAGAGGTATATACAGCAGCAGCCCCAGTGGTAGTATACAGCAGCCCAGAGGTACAGTGCCTACAAGTAGTATTCAACCCCCTGCAGATTTAGGTGGTTTGATAAGATGCAAATAAGTTAGAGCCTTCAAACTGCAAATGAGAGTAGGATTTATTAACAGGCGCATAAATCTTACAAACCAAAAAGTTATGTTGCTCAGTTGAATTTTAATAAATTTTAAACATAAAAGTGTGGGTCAATTATTATTCAACCCCTCAAACCACCAGCATTCTGTTTGGTCCCCCTAAAGTATTAAGAAGTAGTTCAGGCACAAAGAACAACGAGCTTCACATGTGTGGATTAATTATCTCTTTTGCCAGCCTTTTCTGACTATTTAAGACCCTCCCCAAACTTGTGAACAGCACTCATACATGGTCAACATGGGAAAGACAAAGGAGCATTCCAAGGCCATCAGAGACAAGATCGTGGAGGGTCACAAGGCTGGCAAGGGGTACAAAACCCTTTCCAAGGAGTTGGGCCTACCTGTCTCCACTGTTGGGAGCATCATCCAGAAGTGGAAGGCTTATGGAACTACTGTTAGCCTTCCACGGCCTGGACAGCCTTTGAAAGTTTCCTCCCGTGCCGAGGCCAGGCTTGTCCAAAGAGTCAAGGCTAACCCAAGGACAACAAGGAAGGAGCTCCGGGAAGATCTCATGGCAGTGGGGACATTGGTTTCAGTCAATACCATAAGTAACGTACGCCACCGCAATGGTCTCCGTTCCAGACGAGCCCGTAAGGTACCTTTACTTTCAAAGCGTCATGTCAAGGCTCGTCTACAGTTTGCTCATGATCACTTGGAGGACTATGAGACAGACTGGTTTAAGGTTCTATGGTCTGATGAGACCAAGATCGAGATCTTTGGTGCCAACCACATACGTGACGTTTGGAGACTGGATGGCACTGCATACGACCCCAAGAATACCATCCCTACAGTCAAGCATGGTGGTGGCAGCATCATGCTGTGGGGATGTTTCTCAGCCAAGGGGCCTGGCCATCTGGTCCGCATCCATGTTAAGATGGATAGCACGGCCTACCTGGAGATTTTGGCCAAGAACCTCCGCTCCTCCATCAAGGATCTTAAGATGGGTCGTAATTTCATCTTCCAACAAGACAATGACCCAAAGCACACAGCCAAGAAAACCAAGGCCTGGTTCAAGAGGGAAAAAATAAAGGTGATGGAGTGGCCTAGTCAGTCTCCTGACCTTAACCCAATTGAAAACTTGTGGAAGGAGCTCAAGATTAAAGTCCACATGAGACACCCAAAGAACCTAGATAACTTGGAGAAGATCTGCATGGAGGAGTGGGCCAAGGTAACTCCAGAGACCTGTGCCGGCCTGATCAGGTCTTATAAAAGACGATTATTAGCTGTAATTGCAAACAAGGGTTATTCCACAAAATATTAAACCTAGGGGTTGAATAATAATTGACCCACACTTTTATTTTTCAAATTTATTAAAATTCAACTGAGCAACATAACTTTTTGGTTTGTAAGATTTATACTTCTGTTAATAAATCCTACTCTCGTTTGCAGTTTGAAGGCTCTATTTGCATCTTATCAAACCACCTAAATCTGCAGGGGGTTGAATACTACTTGTAGGCACTGTATATACAGCAGCAGCCCCAGTGGTAGTATACAACAGCCCCAGTGGTATATACAGCAGCCCCAGTGGTAGTATACAGCAGCCCCAGAGGTATATACAGCAGCCCCAGAGGTATATACAGCAGCAGGCCCAGTGGTAGTATACAGCAGCCCCAGAGGTATATACAGCAGCAGCCCCAGTGGTAGTATACAGCAGCCCCAGAGGTATATACAGCAGCAGCCCCAGTGGTAGTATACAGCAGCCCCAGAGGTATATACAGCAGCCCCAGTGGTAGTATACAGCAGCCCCAGAGGTAGTATACAGCAGCCCCAGAGGTAGTATACAGCAGCCCCAGTGGTAGTATACAGCTGCCCCAGAGGTATATACAGCAGCCCCAGTGGTAGTATACAGCAGCCCCAGAGGTATATATAGCAGCCCCAGTGGTAGTATACAGGCCTTCCCCCCTTGCTGCCGCAAACCTGTAAAGGAATAAATCATTATACTTATCCCTGTCGCTGTCCCGCCGCCGCCATCGCGCTCCTCCGGCTTCATCCGGCTTCTTCCGACTTCCTCCTCTGGCGCACAGACAATGACGTCATTGCCTGCACCCACCAGAGGAGGAAGCCGGAAGACCGCGATGGCGGCGGCGGGACAGCGACAGGGATAAGTATGATTTATTACTTTACAGGTTTGCGGCAGCAAGGAAGGGCCTGTATACAGTGACTCGCGTATAAGCCGAGGGGGGGAGGACTTTTCAGCCCAATTTTTGGGCTGAAAAACTCGGCTTATACGCGAATATATACGGTAATTACTATTTTCCCTGCTTTCTATTTAGCAGTAAATGACTATGCTGGACTATTTGATTAGTCCTACAATGTTAATCTCCAACTGATTGAACAGTGATTTTACAGAAACTACACTGAGCAGCCCAGTGAGTGATATATCGCTGGAATCAGGGTTTCTGTCTCTACATTATGCTGCTGTCAGATAAGATGGCAAAAACCTGGTGAAAGTGTCCCTTTAAAGGGACACTGTCAGGTCATTTTTCAGTATGATTCTAATATTACCCTTTAATAGTGCATGGGCAGTCCTTTTAAAAACATGTAAACTCATTATTGTACCATTTCTAATTTCCATGCTATCAGCATCTTCAGACCCTGAAGGGTGCTCCTGCATTAGTCCTCTCCATTATATTACCAGTTGATTAGTCCGGCTGCTGTATGTGTTAAATATCCACACCCACCCAAGCTGGTGTTCACTCCCTCCCCTCTCTGCTCTGATTTGGGAGGTGTTTTGTGCTGCAGCCTGTAAGCTTTCTATGTGTATATATAAACTTTGGTTTTCCTGCAGACATGTACTGTGTGTATCTGCTGAGCAAATGATCAAATGTTCTTATAATCACATAAAAATATCTGACTGCACACACTGCACGTCTCAGATATACGCAATGACATGAAGAGCTCAAAGCTGCAACCGAGAGCACTCCTTCCCAGCTCCCTTCTCTGTCTGCAGTGAATGAGTCACACAACAGACAGATCAAGGGCAGTGTAATGAAGCATGAATATCCATTTTTTGTGGGAGAGGGCAGCAGAGAGCTCACTGTGATTGACAGAGGGAATTAACCTTTTATTTTGAAGTTTATATAGAATATGAGGGCAGTATAAATAATAGAAATACATGAATAGAGAGAGCTTCGAGAATGGAATTAGAAAATGATATCATTTACATATGTATTTTTGGCTGGACAGATTTCCTTTAAAGAACAAAATTTCACAGAGGAATGTGACTTTCAAGTCCTAGACTCATCAAATGTCTTCCACTATGTTATGGGAAACACTCATGACATAGTGACCTCAGATGGGCTGACCACTGGATGTTACTCTGAACTCTAGAAAAGTATGGGAGCCCCAACTTTCAGGATAGTTTTGCCTTTGAAGGTCCCAGTGGAAGATTTTAATGTCATGTTTCCTACCATGATTTTAGATATCTATTTATAGGAAGTATGACATATGCAAATCCATTCATAAGGCTGATATTAATGTGGTGTTAATGCTCAGACTGCACAGTAATGTAAGAAAATGCATGTTACATTACTTGAAATCACAGATACTGGTGAGTGCTGCCTATTTCTTTATATATCTGTTACTGCTTGTGCTGTGGATTAGCACCACCAGGGGAAGAATCTGCCTACATGGCAATCCGCCCGGAGCATGACGGTTGATATTGCCACTTAGTGCACTGAAGCCTTATTATTTGATTACTTGAAATCACGATGCTGATGTGTCTCCCATAACCGTAAGATCTACAATTTTCACAAAAAAAACAAATATTAATAACTTTGCTTTAACTCCAGTCCATCTACTGTCAGTCCTTTGAGTCTTGGCAGAGTTATATATTGAGGTGACAGAAGTGTCGCTTTTGAAGCTCTGTATACACAGAGCCTAAGCTTTGTGTGTTTTACAGCAGATGTACCAGTGCAATTACCTGTTCAAAGCAGGAGGTCCCAGCTGAACAGGGGCCAAATGTTCAGTTTTAGCTCTTTCCTCATTTCCAAATTATGGAGCCACGTATTAATTGATCCGCTTACCTATTTATTATGACATCTTACTTTTCAACAGCTGCTCCCTCCTCTTCAAATGACAGATGCTATATCCTATCTCTGCAGCTACAGTCCTCTATTAGTAAAGGCCGTATCCCTGCCTAGCTCTGTAGTTTCCCTTTGCCTCTCTTTCTGCAGTTAATCTCTTCTCTTATGGGCAGATCCTGTATCCTTGCTTCTGCACACTCCTACTCCTTTGTTATAGGGAGATGATGTATCACTGCAGCTGCTTTCTCTTCCTGTTTATAAGCTGAGGATGCATGATTCCCAGCCCATTTCTCTGCAGCTGCTCTCACCTCCTCCCTCCATTGGTAGATGTTGTGTAAGGGGGTGTGGGAGTGCATTGTTCCCCCTTACTTTAAAAATGCTCTATGTTCTTGAGTTGGTAACTGTGATATCATTATGCCTGTTACGGTGTTTGTTGCCCTCTAGCGGGATAAGGTAAGAACTGCTTCTCTGTTAGGCAGGAGTTAACAAATATGTTTACTGGTGCTCTTGGTAGGAGGAGATTTGTCTATAAAAGGGACAGCACAGGTGACTTAGAGAGGAGACTCCCCAATAGGTGAATAAAGATTCACAGGAAGTGACCATTAATTAATTTGACCCCTGCCACTGTGGAGAGGTACGTGTGCAGCGGCATGGACCCAAAGAAATGGGCAAATACAGTGTGTTGTGAAAATATTCAGCCCCCTTTAACTTTTCAACCTTTTGCCACATTTCAGGCTTCAAACATAAAGATATAAATTATAATATTTTTGTGAAGAATCAACAAGTGGGACACAATCATTTATTGATTATTTTAAACTTTTTTAACAAATAAAAAACTGGAAAGTGGGGCGTGCAATATTATTCGGCCCCTTTACTTTCAGTGCAGCAAACTCACTCCAGGAGTTCAGTGAGGATCTCTGAACGATCCAATTTTGCCCTAAATGACTGGTAATGATAAATAGAATCCACCTGTATGTAATCAAGTCTCCGTATAAACGCACCTGCTCTGTGATAGTCTCATGGTGGGTTTACACGTCCCGATATCGGGCGATATCGTAGGCAACGGCGCGGGAGCGCGCATTTTTTGAGCGCTTTTCCCGATATCGCATCGGCGGTTTACACGCTGCGATATCGGGAAACAACGTCCCTACGATGTGTACGCCCACCAACCCAGTAACGACCATTTAACATGGGAGTTAATGGGTGAGGTGCGAGTACACATCGTAGTTGGGCTGTTACACGCTACGATGCTGCTACAACGGCCATGCGATATTGGGCAGTTGAATAGCACGCTCATTCAACCCCGATATTGTTTTGGCATCGTTCCAGCATCGCGTTGTACTTTCAAACTGTACAACGCGCGAACGATATCGGCTCCAACTCGCGAACCACGTGACTTTTTGTCGGAGTTGGATCGGAGTTGGACGCCGATATCGCGGCGTGTAAACCCGCCATCAGGATTCTGTTTCAAGTGCAGAGAGCATCATGAAGATCAAGGAACACACCAAGCAGGTCTGACATACTGTTATGGCGAATTTTAAAGCCGATTTGGATACAAAAAGATTTCCCAAATATTAAACATCTCAAGGAGCACTGTGTGAGCGATCATATTGAAGTGGAAGGAATATCAGACCACTGCAAATCTACCAAGACCCGTCCGTCCCTCTAAACTTTCATCTCAAACAAGGAGAAGACTGATCAGAGATGCAGCCAAAAGGCGCATGATCACTCTGGATGAACTGCAGAGATCTACAGGTGAGGTGGGAGAGTCTGTCCATAGGACCAAGGCCGGCTCCAGGTTTCTGTGGGCCCCTTTAGTACATATCGCGGACTATATATATACATATATATATACCGTATATACATATACATGCCCGCAAATGGACAGCAAGTGCAGCCGCTAGGCAGATGCTGTTTTTTTTTTACCGCAACTGCCACATTTAAAAAAAAACGCCTATGTGAAGGCAGCCTTACAGGAACACTGACTGCCGAAACCAGTAAGAGCTGTTTCTGACAGTGAGTATATTACACGTTGTTAGGAGCGGGCTAAAATGCATTTGCGTTCCCTTGCGCTTTTTGAAAATACCCTTCAAATGCAAAATGTTGCATTTTTGTGCATCTGAGGATGCTTGTCTGAGTCCGCAGCCTCCTTTGACAGGGAGCGTCTGCTGAGGGACAAACTGTACCCCCTGAAGGGGCACAGGGGTTTGCTGAGATTTCCAGGGAGTTAGTTTATCTGTATAAGAAATTCACCAGGATTTGGTTGAATACGAGAAGCTTGGAGGAATACAAGAAACAGGAAATTATCCCCAGAGGTTAAGGGTGCAGATTTTCCCCGCCTGGGAAGCAGAAGAAAGATTTAAGGATAATTGGGAAAAAGGCCTGATTAAATGTTCAACTATCCTGATTGATTTACTCTTGGAACATGACTATGGTCTATTAGAGGGCCTGAAAGGGAATATCCGTGCTAAGGAAACTGAATTGAGCTCATTTGAGATTGCCACTTTGGTTGAGCCTTTTCAGACTAAGCTCAAGAATCTAATAGACAAATACCAGGCTGAGATCCTAGGAAACAAGAAGAGGAAGTTCCAAAGGGACAAACAGGATTTTGAAGAAAAGAAAGCATTTAGGTGGTCCCATACAGGCAATCCACGTTATCCCAGGGGTGGAAGACCAGGGCCCTGGAACCCCACTAATCCTAAAAAACCACCCATTCCTACCGGGACCGGTGGGCCTAATAGGTCTGTTAATAACAGTGATCCCTCCACCAGTGAAGATTTTTTATCTTCGGACACCAGCGACCAAGACGGAGAACCAGGAGGGGAAACGGAGGTCGCTCAGCAAGAGGGGCCGTATTCCGCTCACCAATCCGACAAGACGGGCAGGAATCGGAGATATTAATTCCTTCACCTTTTCCAGGCCTGACCAACAGCAGTACTGATTTGCAGGTGATTAATCTTTCCTCTTATGTTCTTTCCCCCGATGAGCTTATGGTATTATCTAAGGTTTATCATTTTCCCCTACTTTGAATTTTGATAAGTTTGTTGTAACAAAGGATTTGTATATGTTTTGTCGTAAATTGATTTTCAAGATGCTTTACCACCAGCCATCTATCATAGACACTGTACCAGCAGCGGAAAGAGGAGCTTTGGAGGATCTCTTGGCATTGAATATTGAGAACGACCCTGGATTTGAAAATCGGTTCCCTGGACGACTGCTGTCTCAGGCATCTCCCTCCTTTACTGCCTTCCCGACTATACAGCTGTTTTTTAATAGGTGAGTAAACAACTTGGTGATTTGAATTGTCATCAGGGTAGAAATGCCAATCTCACCAAAGGGAACAACGGGCTTTATTACAGCTAAAGCGCAATCGTTCATTGATCATCCGGGAGGCAGATAAGGAGGAAATGTGGTGGTTTGGCCGGTGGAAATGTATGTGAGGGAAGCCAAGAGGCAGTTATCTATACAAACCAATTACACCGTATTACCCTCTGATCCCACCTTGATATACAAAAAGAAACTTGATGACCTGTTGAGTTCTGCAAGGGATTTAAACATCATAAACAAAAGAGAGGAGTTCTTTACCACTAAACGGCCTAAGGTACCAACGTGTTATATGCTCCCTAAGGTTCATAAATGCCTCATAGAACCACCTGGTAGGCCCACCATATCGGGGATTGATGGTCTATTTGAGAGACCATGCATTTATCTGGATCACTTCCTACAACCAATAATGTGTGGATTGAAGTCCTATGTACGGGACTCTTCACACATTTTGGAGCATCTGCAGAAGTTGGAGATCCCTGATGGTGCACTACTTGTCACAATGGACATTGAGTCACTATATACCAACATTAGGCATGACCTAGGGATAGCAGCAGTGGCGTATTTCCTTGATAAAAAATCTACTGGGAATAGGTTGAGGGACTCGTTCATCTTGGATCTACTCAAGTTGGTACTTGAACGAAATTACTTTGTCTTTGACAGAACGTTTTTCAATCAGGCCTCTGGACCGCTATGGGGATGCGGTGCGCGCCTTCATATGCAGGGATTTTTTTAGGTTGGTGGGAGGAAACCCATGTGTACCGTCTGGAGACCTTTAAAACACACGTGTGGAAGTGGTTTCGTTATATTGATGACCTGCTTCTTGTTTAGACAGGCACCAGGGAGGAGTATGAGCTCTTCATTACCGCGCTTAATTCGAACATTTGGAACATCAAATTGACTGCTGATCTGTCCATCAATACGGTGAACTTTCTAGATTTGAAATTGATCAAGGAAGGAAATAAGCTGCATTCAACCTTGTTTCGGAAACCAACTGCCACAAATGGACTTCTGCACTTCTCGAGCTTCCATCCGGACCACTTGCGTAGGAGCATACCCACAGTCAGTTCCTAAGGGTCCGTCGGAATTGTAGTACTGAGATGGAATTTTTGACACAAGCACGAGGACTAACGGACCGGTTCCTGGCACGGGGTATCCTAAAAAAGTTGTCTCAAGGGCCTTTGAATCTTCTAAGAAACGTAAGAGGGAGGATCTGTTTTTGCATAGGCCCAGGGATAGCAACAGGGTATATATATCACGACCCCATATAACAACTGCTGGACGGACCTTAAACATGTTCTTGATGTGAATTGGGATATACTGACACAGGACACCAGGATACGCCCATTTTTGGAAGAGAAACCGTGACTTGTGGCTAAAAGGGCTCCCAACCTGAGAGATCAACTGTCACATAGCCACTTTATGAGACCAGTAACTAGGACCGGGAGGGGATTTCGCATAAAGGGGTCGTATCCTTGTGGGGATGTACTGTGTGCCCTTTCATGGTGTCTTCTGAGTCAATTCACATTGATCGTTTTCCGTTTCAACTGCATTCTAGGAAGTTCTACAATTGTCTATCCAGGAATGTGGTGTATGGCCGATTTGTGGTTGTGACAAAGTCTATGTGGGACAGACCACGCAGCAATTGAGGAGACGGGTGCAGCATCATATCTCAACCATCAACACGGCCAGGAGTGATCTTGAGAACATTAATGGTAAGCCCTTGACGTCAGTCGCAAAACATTTTTTGACTGAACATCGTGGAAATCCATCCAGTTTGAGAGTACTGGTTTTTGATGATGTCAGTGGTAGCATTCGAGGAGGAAATATCACCCGACAACTCTTACAACTTGAATCTCGGTACATTTTTGATCTAAGGACAGTGGCCCCGGATGGCCTCAATGAAGATTTACACTGTTTTTTTCAAACAAACGTGAATTTTGATTGTGTGATCTTAGTAACTGTCTGTATTTTAATTTTTTAACAGTCCATTTGAAGACTTTGATATAATGGCTGTAATTGGGGCCCCTGTGGAGGAGGATGGAGGAGAGAATAATGACATAAAACTGGGGCTTTCGGCCACTCAATATATAGGACATCTCTGGATCTGATTTTTCTTCACTGAACATTCCCCCATTTGTTTTGTTTTGATTAATTTTATTTCTGTATTTCCTTCTTCATGCTGATTTCTTGTTTATGTATATTTCATTGTTGTGCTGGCATGGGCAATATCATTTTGCAGGATCCTGCAAGGTTTGCCAGTGACCTCTGTTCACTGGCAACCTATTTTTTGACTATATGGCATTGACCATATTACCCTCAGTATAATTATAATGCTGTGTATACTTTTATTATTGTTTTCTGTTCTTTTTTCCTTCTGATTAGCATAATAGGGAACAAATGGGGGCTGTTCATGATACAGTTAGTCTTAACAATTGTTCCAATATTCACCAGTAGGGGGCCAGCTGTCCTGTACAAAGGGATTGTGAATGAGCACAGTTGTTATGTTAATTACTTCCTGCAACCCCCGTAGTAATTGTAAATAGTTGTAAATAGAGAATCTTTTGTCCCCTTGTGCTGTTATCTCTCCTGCACATAATGGCTGGAATGGTTTGATCGTGCTGCTGCAATTAGAACTTTCCAGCCGTGTTGTAGCTTGGCTTATGGGAGCTCAGCTTGCTTGCTATTTGCACACAGAGATGCACAGGAGGAATTGAGCATTTTTCATTGTCAACCAGTATTAAATGCCTTTCTGACCCCTTTTTACTATGTTAGGATCAGTTTTATACTTCTATTGGCTAAAATACTCGTTTGTATGGTTGCTATGGAGACAGCTTCATTACATTGGCAGGGTGATGGCCTGTATAGACGTCGCTGAGCTATGACATAGCTGCACATGTGCAGTAGCACTCCCAGAGATCCAAGATGGCTGCGCCCAGTACAGGGACAAGGTAATGGCTCCGATTTGCAGCATCAGTGCTAATAAGCATTACAGGTGCTATAGATTTATTATTATTATTACTAATGATCAGGGTATATAACAGACTGCACAGGGCACCATTGGCACTTACCTCTCTCTCCCCTGAGGAAGTCCTAGGCGGACGACACGCGTTGGGTCGGGTCCTTGGATAGCTTGTGGCTGGGTATGCGATTATATTGTATATACCTGAGGTTTGAGTTGGCTGGCAGATTACTCTGTATCCTTGGCCCTTATGCAGGACATTTTAGAGGTGTGCAAGACCTTACTGGTCTTCTTTTATGGTGAAGCTTGGAGGGTTTTGCCCTGACCATAGCTGCAAGGGTGCAGTGTAATTACGGTTAATAGGGCACAATTTGCCATACTGTAATGTAATTTGATTGCAAATTGACTGTATTTGAGACATTTGTTTAGATCTGCCAGCAAATTACATTGTATTATACTCTGATTCGGTATTATTGCCTATTGCTCAGTAACCTGTACATACCTTTTGTACACCAGCTTTGTAACACCTTTTTTGGTTTTAATTGTTTTTAAATTTAAGAGGTGGTCAGTGGTGTTTTGTGTTTTTCTATTGAGTTTTTTATATTAATAAAGATTGATTATAGTGATCATCCCTGCTGCTATGTTCTTTTTGTTCAATTGCTACATGTTTTTGCATAGTGGGATAGATCCTACTTATATGTGATAGTGGTGCCCCCAGACCCTAACTTTGACGTGAGGATGCTTGGTATATACGCAAGCATCCTGAAGCGCACAAATAATGCAAGCAGCTCAATGGAGCCACACTGCCATATGGGTGGCAACGCAGCCAAGCGGAGTGTCTGGCCGTCCGGATCTCTCTTTCTCCTCATCTCTCTTCTCGCCGCTTCGGTCTCCTCCGGTCGCTCTGCACATATCAGTACAGTGATGACAACATCGTGCCCCTCCATGCTGAGCTGCAGAATGCAGACAGCGGCAGAAGAGACTCTGGAGAAGAATGCTGCTGGCAAAGGTGGCTGGGACTATAGGAGCGGAATCTGCGGGGGCTACCACAGGTACACATACCTCGTACACACGTGGCTCTGCTCCGTACACCTCGTACGCACGCGGCTCTGCTCCGTACACCTCATACGCACGCGGCTCTGCTCCGTACACCTCGTACGCACGCGGCTCTGCTCCGTACACCTCGTACCCACGCGGCTCTGCTCCGTACACCTCGTACGCACGCGGCTCTGCTCCGTACACCTCGTACGCACGCGGCTCTGCTCCGTACACCTCGTACGCACGCGGCTCTGCTCCGTACACCTCGTACACACGCGGCTCTGCTCCGTACACCTCCTACCCACGCGGCTCTGCTCCGTACACCTCCTACGCACGTGGCTCCACTCCGTACACCTAGTACCCACTCGGCTCCACTCCATACACCTAGTACACACTCGCCTCTGCTACATTCACACTGCAAATCCCTCCTGACCCCACACAAACTTCACCCACCTAATTGAGCATCATGATGGGCAGCACAGCAGAGTCCTGCATATACTGAGGAGCTGATCATGTGACCCCTGACTCCTCCCCTCCATGTGACATCATCACAGGTCCTCTCAGCCCAGAGTGTGCAGCTCTGTCGGCTCCCACGGAGGGAGGAGGAGGGAGACCTCCGGTGCTGCAGGAGGCCGAAAATGACCCCCCAGCTGCCCCCTGGATATGGCCCTGGCTGTGGGGGCAATGTGCTCAGGAGCCCCTGAGGCTAGGGTCTCACTTGCATTGTGACCCTAGCCTGATGCAAGTATTTTCAGCTGCAGCTCATAGTGTTTAATGCTATGCGCTGCCAACCACTGGTTGCCAATGTAAACATCGGGTTTCTATGGTTTCCCTTGCTGGCAGCGCATAGCATTAAACGCTCTGCGCTGCAGCAGACAATACTTGCGTCAGGCTAGGGTCACAATGCAAGTGTGACCCTAGCCCTCAGGGGCCCGGTGGGCCCCCTCCAAGCAGTCGGGCCCCGGCACTTCCCCGGGTGCTGACGCCGGGCCTGCATAGGACAACAATCAGTCGTACACTGCACAAATCTGGCCTTTATGGAAGAGTGGCGAGAAAAAGCCATTTCTCAAAGATATCCATAAAAAGTCTTGTTTAAAGTTTGCACAAGCCACCTGGAGACACCAAACATGTGGAATAAGGTGCTCTGGTCAGATGAAACCAAAATTTAACTTTTGGCCACAATGCAAAATGATATGTTTGGCATAAAAGCAATACAGCTCATCACCCTCAAAACACCATCCCCACTGTCACACATGGTGGTGGCAGCATCATGGTTTGGGCCTGATTTTCTTCAGCAGGGACAGGGAAGATGGTTAAAATTGATGGGAAGATGGACGGAGCCAAATACAGGACCATTCTGGAAGAAAACCTGTTGGAGTCTGAAAAAGACCTGAGACTGGGACGGAGATTTATCTTCCACCAAGACAATGATCCCAAACATAAAGCAAAATCTACAATGGAATCGTTCAAAAATAAACGTATCCAGGTGTTAGAATGGCCGGGTCACATCCAGACCTGAATCCAATCGAGAATCTGTGGAAAGAGCTGAAAACTGCTGTTCACAAACGCTCTCCATCCAACCTTACTGAGAGCAAGCTTTTTTGTCAGGAAGAATGGGCAAGAATTTCAGTCTCTCGATGTGCAAAACTGATAGAGACAAACCCCAAGAGACTGCAGCTGTAATCACAGCAAAAGGTGGCGCTACAAAGTATTAACTCAAGAGACCGAATAATATTACACGCCCCACTTTTCAGTTTATTTGTTAAAAATGTTTAAAATATCCAATAAATTTCGTTCCACTTCATGATTGTGATTGTTTGAAGCCTGAAATGTGGCAAAAGGTTGAAAAGTTCATGAGGGCCAAATACTTTCACAAGACACTGTACAATGCTGCCAACAGGAGAACGGGCTTCCAAGAAACAGCTCCAATCCCTGGCTCTAGCAGCTCCCTATATGGGGGCCACGGGTTAAAGCTGGAGGGAACTCTCATTTGTTGCAGCCGGCAACCGTGGTGTCCGACGTACCGGGCAGTAACCCAGAATTACTGGAACGGGGTAACAGTCTGCATCAATTGATGGAACCGTAAATATGCCCCAATATGTAAAATTCAAGATTGTGCCCATGTTTCACAAGTATGTTCAAGTATAAGTTTTTTACTGGAACTATATTGACTCTGAGTACTGAGACCCTCCATGAAGGTACCAGGAAACTGGACTTTTTAACCTGGGAGTCACCTGGGTACAAAATGTTGTGGGCCCTGGATCGCGCTTTAGGTTTTATATTAATTAAATATAATCAGCGTGCGATGTGGAATTGCTCACCTTGTTCATTTTGTGAGACCCACAACTGGTTAAATCACAATAAATGCAGCTGCTGCAGGGACCGCACTCCCACAGATCACTGTGGTTTCAACGCAGATTTCCTTGGACGAAGTGCCTCTATGCCCGCGCTGCTGCTCCAGGAAAGGAACCAGGACACGCAGATGTCTGGACAACTTGTGCTTTTATTATCCTACGAGTTCGGTTTGTGGCTCCGAAACGCGTAGCATAATAAAAGCACAAGTTGTTCCAGACATCTCCGTGTCCTGGTTCCTTTCCTGGAGCAGCAGCGCGGACATAGAGGCACTTCGTCCAAGGAAATCTGGATCGCGCTTTGGCCTGGGCTGGCACTAAAGCCCGACTACCAAGCCCCTCGACATGTATTCCTGCCTATTCCTCTGCAGCTGCTCTCACCTCCTCCGCATCGGTAGATGTTGTATCTCTACCCATTCTTCTGCAGCTGCTCTCGCCTCCTCCCCCATCAGTAGATATTGTATCTCTGCCCATTCCTCTGCAGCTGCTCTCACCTCCTCCCCCATCGGCAGATGTATCTCTGCCCATTCCTCTGCAGCTGCTCTCACCTCCTCCCACATTGGCAGATGTATCTCTGCCCATTCCTCTGCAGCTGCTCTCACCTCCTCCCCCATCGGTAGATGTTGTATCTCTGCCTATTCCTCTGCAGCTGCTCTCACCTCCTCCCCCATCGGTAGATATTATATCTCTGCCTATTCCTTTGCAGCTGCTCTCACCTCCTCCCCCTTCGGTAGATGTTGTATCTCTGCCCATTCGTCTGCAGCTGCTCTCACCTCCTCTACCATCGGTAGATGTTGTATCTCTGCCCATTCCTCTGCAGCTGCTCTCACCTCCTCCCCCATCGGTAGATGTTGTATCTCTGCCTATTCCTCTGCAGCTGCTCTCACCTCCTCCCCCATCGTAGATATTATATCTCTGCCCATTCCTTTGCAGCTGCTCTCACCTCCTCCCCCATCGGTAGATGTTGTATCTCTGCCCATTCGTCTGCAGCTGCTCTCACCTCCTCTCCCATAGGTAGATGTTGTGATCTCTGCCCATTCCTCTGCAGCTGCTCTCACCTCCTCCCCCATCGTAGATGTTGTATCTCTGCCTATTCCTCTGCAGCTGCTCTCACCTCCTCTCCCATCGGTAGATGTTGTATCTCTGCCCATTCCTCTGCAGCTGCTCTCACCTCCTCCCCCATCGGTAGATGTTGCATCCCTGCCCATTTCTCAACAGCTGCTCTCACTTCCTTTTGGTAGATGTTGTATCTCTTCAGCTTATCTCACCTCCTCTTCCATCGATAGATGTTGTATCCCTGCCCATTCCTCTGCAGCTGCTCTTACATCTACTGATGGAAGAGGGGGTTTCTCTGACAATTTCCCTGCAGCTGCTCTCACCTCCTCCCGTCGTAGATGTTGTATCTCTGCAACTGCTCTCACCTCCTCTCTATGAGAGATGTCTTATCTCTGCCCAAATCTCTGTCGCTGTTCTCACCTCCTCCCTTCGTTTGTAGATGCTGTACCCCTGCCCAGCAGTACCTATGTACACACATATCAATACTCATAGGTGGCATGGTGGCTCAGTGGTTAGCACTAGTTTTGCAGCTCTGGAGTCCTGGGTTTAAATCCTCCAAGAAAAACATCTGCAAAGAGTTTGTATGTTCTCCCCCGTGTTTGCATGGGCTTCCTCCCACACTCCAAAGACATACTGATAGGATGATTAAATTGGGAGCCCCAATGGGGACAGAATTGCTGACGGATGGAAAGCGCTGTAAAATTAATAGTGCTATACAAGTGAATAAATATTATTATATATTATAATGTCCATTCATATTCCAATATTTACTTAAATTTAAAACTCTCGGCTCTCGTGGAGCTGTATACAAAATACAGTTTATATTGCTGATGTGACAAGCTGTAACCTGCTGATGGGATCTGAAGATTATCGCTGACCTTTCTTGTTCCTTCTGTCGTTCGGATCATTTCTAAGGTGGAAGTTACGGAGAGGAATAAACCTACGGTACGAATGACTCCTTACCTTCTATGTATACCACGACTAAGCATGGTGCCACGTTTCGGTCGGCGGCTCTTTCACGATATTACTGTGCTTTTAACCAATAAAGGATGGATTTTTATGAAGGAAGATTTCATTTTTGAACTGTTTGCTCCCATCCCTGGTGACCCCCATCTCTGCCGCTGCACTTTACCCCCCCCCCCCCCCCATTGTCAGACGCTGAATCCTGAGCTCAACGAGGCCAATAATTCACGATCTGTATATGGTTAGTCACAGTGATCATCGCAGCTGGGAGAGCAGTCAAAGAATTCAAGAAGACGCATCACTATGTTGTCCTGAGGGCACACGGATACGGTTTTCACATAAACAATCACAATGTGTGTGTTGTCTTCCTGCGTGTTGTTTAGGAGGGTGATTATATCCAGTTACTTGGGTCATAGCTTGTACATTACAACCATCACCACTCCGTGGACATCACCACACGGAGTGGAGCAACGATAGCCATAAATACAAATGGTCACGAGAAACTTCTAGCACAAAAATAATTTTTTCTAAATTAAAGTCTATAAACCTACAACATCCCCAATAAGAAGTCAACGATAGTCATGGCCGCCAGGGTACACGTTCATGTCTCCATCCCCCACTACTGCTGCTGCAGGGCAGAGACCACCGCCGTGTACTGGAAGTCGCTGGGATTGTGGTTGAAGGTCTGCACCAATTTGAATTGATCGCTGGCGTAGAAAAGCTGCACTTGATTAGCCAAACATTGCGCATCCTGGACATTCTGCAAAGAAACAATTCACATCATCTTCTGCCAATCACAAACTAATGGAGGTAGCGGAGAAATAGGACTGAGAGGCGAGAGAGAGGGGAACGCGGTGAGAGAGGGAACACGGTGAGAGAAAGAGAGAGAGGGGGGAACGCGGTGAGAGAAAGAGAGAGGAGCGCGGTGAGAGAAAGAGAGAGGAGCGCGGTGAGAGAAAGAGAGAAGTGCTAAGAATGGCTTCAAATAAAAAACACAGAGACCCAAACAACCCCACTTTGAGAGAAGCCGACCACACCATACAACGAAATTACAAAGCCGTCCTCAGAAAGAAAAAGCAAAACCACATCTCCACCAAACTCCAAGACGCCCTTGAAGACAACAAATTCTGGAAACTGTGGAATCAGCTTGGATCTAATCAGAAAAGCAACAGCCTCCATATCCAGAGCGGCCACATCTGGCTCCAGTACTTCAAGGACCTTTACAAAGACATCCCAGCCGAAGACCTGAACCTGGCACAAAAAGAGCTTGTGAAAAAACTTAAAGACATGGAGGAAAAGCTCAAAAATTTCCAAAATCCTCTGGATACACCAATCACACTGCTAGAAATAACAGAAAGGATCACACAGATAAAAGGTAAAAAAAAATCCAGTGGTGCAGATGGGATCCCCCAGAAATGCTATAATACAGCCCCCACCAGACATCCAGGCTGCAATAACAAAACTATTTAATATCGTACTGCAGGCTGGCTACTTTCCCAAAATCTGGAACCAAGGCCTCATAACCCCAATACACAAAAACGGGCACAAGTACGACCCAGCAAATTACCGGGGGATATGTGTCAGCAGCAACCTGGGAAACTATTCAACAGCATCCTGAACAAGAGGATCCTCACCTTCCTCACCGAGCATAATGTCCTCAGCAAGAGCCAAGCAGGGTTCATACCGAACCACTGCACCACTGACCACATCTACACCCCACACAGCCTCATCAAGAGCCACGTCCACAATACAAAGAATGGGAAGATATACGCTTGTTTCGTGGACTTCAAATAGGCCTTTGACTCAGTGTGGCACCCAGGATTATTCCTAAAACTGCTGGGGAGCGAAATAGGAGGCAGAACATATGATGTCATCTGAAGCTCCTACACTGAGAACAGCTGTAGTGTGAGGGTCAATGGAAGGAGAACAGCCTATTTCCAACAAAGCTGAGGAGTGAGACAGGGCTGCAGCCTCAGTCCAAAGCTCTTTAATATTACATCAATGAGCTGGCGGTGGCCCTGGAGTCCTCCTCAGCACCAGGACTCGCTCTCCATGACACACAGGTGAAATTTCTGCTGTATGCCGATGACCTTGTGCTGTTATCACCAACCGAGAAAGGCCTCTAAGATCATCTGAAAATCC
Organism: Allobates femoralis; assembly: GCA_033576535.1. NCBI lineage: Eukaryota > Metazoa > Chordata > Amphibia > Anura > Aromobatidae > Allobates > Allobates femoralis. The sequence continues at coordinate 164,382,990 of JARQOC010000007.1, read as the reverse complement.
TAGGGACCTTCAGCCGCACATGGGCAATGCCAATCAACCAGAAGAAAACTAATACCATGGTGTTCCAGAAAAGAAAGCAGAAACCTACTGGGCATCCTCCCTACACGATAGACAACTGTCCACTTACAGAAACAAACAAGTACACCTACCTGGGCCTAGAACTCAGCCAATCAGGGAGCTTCAAGCAAGCCATAGAGTTACTGAAAGACAAGGCTTCCAAAGCCTTCTATGCCATAAGAAGACGTCTGTATCATCTCAAGGCACCAGTATCCGTCTGGCTAAAAATCTTTGACTCCATCATTGCCCCAATCCTTCTATACGGCAGTGAGGTCTGGGGTCCAGTCTCATACCCAAACTGATCAAAGTGGGACGCTGGGTCAACAGAAATATTCCACCTAGAGTTCTGCAAGCATCTTCTCCAAATCCATCGGAGCACAAAACCAACAGCGCCTGCCGAGCAGAGCTGGGCAGACTCCCGCTACACCTCGAGATCCAGAAGAAGGCGCTGTAATTCAAGGCTCATCTACAAAGCAGTAGTCCCAACTCCTACCATCACAAAGCCCTCCTGCACCAGGAAGCCCCAGGAAGCCTCCCAACACAAAGTACCCAAAGCCTTCCAACACAAAGTACCCAAAGACAGCCTGACCAAGCCACCAACCCACGTGGCCTGACAAAATGCGAAATCCAGAAGATGGTACACAAAGGCAAAGAGGAATATCTCAGCATCTGGAGGAACAACATAAACAAATCACAGAAACTGACGATATACCAGAACCTACAGAGGGCGTACAAACTGGCCCCATATCTAGAGAAGCTGGAAAACCCCAAAGAGCGACAGATCCTGAGCCGGTACAGACTGAGCGCCCACAGCCTACTCATCGAATCCAGGCGGCACCGACAGAACTACAAGCCCCGAGAGAGCAGACTGTGCCAGCAGTGCCCCCAGGAGGTAATGGAGGATGAGGCCCACTTCTTGCTGAGGTGTCCTAAATACTCCACAGTGAGGGACACTCACTTCAAGAGACTGTCTGATCTCCTCCAAGATTTCACCTCTATGGAGGAGGAAGAGAAACTGACAATACTACTGGGAGAAGAGGAAAGTGCAGCGGCCATAGCAGCACAATATATCAGTGCCTGCCACAGACTAAGAGGAGACTGATATGTCATGGACATCTGTACCCCACCCTGGACACTTCCCTATCCCCCAACTAAGAGCCTGATATGCCATGGACTTATATACCCCAACCTGGACATGCCCCTACCCTCTTAAAAGGATCCTGATATATCCTGGTCCTCTATATGCCTCCCTACTCCCCACTTCCTACCCCCATCCCCCTATTTTTACCATTTGCTTTAGCAATGCTAATATGTTCTTGGTCCTGCCAATAAAGCTCATTTGAATTTGAGAAAGAGAGAGGCGCGCGGTGAGAGAAAGAGAGAAGAGCATGGTGAGAGTCCATCATAGCACAACAAACAGCGCCTGCCGAGCAGAGCTGGGCCGATTCCCTCTACTCCTCGAGATCCAGAAGAAGGTGCTGTCATTCAAGGCTCATCTACAAAGCAGTAGTCCCAACTCCTATCATCACAAAGCCCTCCTGCACCAGGAAGCCCCAGGAAGCCTCCCAACACAAAGTACCTAAAGACAGCCTGACCAAGCCACCAACTCACATGGCCTGACAAAAGGCGAAATCCAGAAGAAGGTACACAAAGGCAAAGAGGAATATCTCAGCATCTGGAGGAACGACATAAACAAATCACAGAAACTGACGATATACCAGAAACTACAGAGAGAGTACAAACTGGCCCCATACCTAGAGAAACTGGAAAACCCCAAAGAGCGACAGATCCTGAGCCGGTACAGACTGAGCGCCCACAGCCTACTCATCGAATCCGGGCGGCACCGACAGACCTACAAGCCCCGAGAGAGCAGACTGTGCCAGCAGTGCCCCCAGGAGGTCGTGGAGGATGAGGCCCACTTCTTGCTGAGATGTCCTAAGTACTCCGCAGTGAGAGACACTCACTTCAAGAGACTGTCCGATCTCCTCCCAGATTTCACCTCCATGGAGGAGGATGAGAAACTGCCAATACTACTGGGGGAAGAGGAAAGTGCAGCGGCCATAGCAGCACAATATGTCAATGCCTGCCACAGACTAATAGGAGACTGATATGTCATGGACTTCTGTACCCCAACCCTGAACACTTCCTTATCCCCCAAAGAAGAGCCTGATATGCCATGGACTTATATACCCCACCCTGGACATGTCCCCACCCTCTAAAAGGATCCCGATATATCATGGACCTCAATATGCCTACCCACGCCCGTCCCCCTATTTTTACTATTTGCTTTGGCAATGCTGATATGCACTTAGTCCTGCCAATAAAGCTCATTTGAACTTGAAAGAAAGAGACGAGCGCGGTGAGAGAAAGAGAGACGAGCGCGGTGAGAGAAAGAGAGAGGATCACGGGGGGGGGGGTAAGAGGTGATCGCGTGGGGGGGGGGAGAGAGAGAGGTGATTGCGGGGGGGGGGGGGGGGAGAAGAGAGAGAGGTGATTGCGTGGGGGAGGGGAGAGAGGGGATTGCGTGGGGCCAGAGAGACAGAGGGGATCGCGTGGGGCCAGAGAGACAGAGAGGGGATTGCGTGGGGCCAGAGAGAGAGAGGGGATCGCGTGGGGCCAGAGAGAGAGAGGGGATCGCGTGGGGCCAGAGAGAGAGAGGGGATCGCGTGGGGCCAGAGAGAGAGAGGGGATCGCGTGGGGCCAGAGAGAGAGAGGGGATCGCGTGGGGCCAGAGAGAGAGAGAGGGGGATCACGTGGGGCCAGAGAGAGAGAGAGGGGATCGCGTGGGGCCAGAGAGAGAGAGAGGGGGATCACGTGGGGCCAGAGAGAGAGAGAGGGGATCGCGTGGGGTGAGAGAGAGAGAGGGGGATCACGTGGGGCCAGAGAGAGAGAGAGGGGATTGCGTGGGGCGAGAGAGAGAGGGGATCGCGTGGGGCCAGAGAGCGAGAGAGAGAAAGGATCGCGTGGGGCCAGAGAGAGAGAGGGAGGATCGCGTGGGGCCAGAGAGAGAGAGAGGGAGGATCGCGTGGGGCCAGAAAGAGAGAAGGGATCGCGTGGGGCCAGAGAGAGAGAGAGGGGGATCACGTGGGGCCAGAGAGAGAGGGGATCGCGTGGGGCCAGAGAGCGAGAGAGAGAAAGGATCGCGTGGGGCCAGAGAGGGAGAGGGAGGATCGCGTGGGGCCAGAGAGAAATAGAGGGGGGATCGCGTGGGGCCAGAGAGAGATAGAGGGGGGATCGCGTGGGGCCAGAGAGAGAGAGAGGGGGGATCGCGTGGGGCCAGAGACAGAGAGAGGGGCGCAGAGACAGAGAGAGGGGCGCAGAGACAGAGAGAGGGGCGCAGAGACAGAGAGAGGGGCGCAGAGACAGAATGAGGGGCGCAGAGACAGAATGAGGGGCGCAGAGACAGAATGAGGGGCGCAGAGACAGAATGAGGGGCGCAGAGACAGAATGAGGGGCGCAGAGACAGAATGAGGGGCGCAGAGACAGAATGAGGGGCGCAGAGACAGAATGAGGGGCGCAGAGACAGAATGAGGGGCGCAGAGACAGAATGAGGGGCGCAGAGACAGAATGAGGGGCGCAGAGACAGAATGAGGGGCGCAGAGACAGAAGAGGGGCGCAGAGACAGAAAGAGGGGCGCAGAGACAGAATGAGGGGCGCAGAGACAGAATGAGGGGCGCAGAGACAGAATGAGCGGGGCGCAGAGACAGAAGAGGGGCGCAGAGACAGAAAGTGGGCGAGAGACAGAGAGAGGGGCGCAGAGACAGAAGAGGGGCGCAGAGACAGAGAGAGAGGAGTACGAAGGCAGAGAGGAGCACGAGAGAGAGAGAGAAGGCGGGAGAGGGAGGAGCGCCGAGGCAGGAGTCTGCAGCGACATTCACCCATGAAAGCACAGAATCGATGTGTATGCGGGGGGAACACAGCTGATCCGGTCATCTCATGCATATGGCCAGTCTTAAGACCCAGTCACACATAATGACCACTCCAGTGATCCAGACACTGATAACGACCTGCCGGGATCGCTGGAGTGTCGTTACCTGGTCGCTGGGGAGCTGTCAAATAGGCAGATCTCCCCAGCGATCAGGGGCATGGGAGCTACCTCCCACATCGCTGAAGTCTTACAGGCAGCGCTAAGCAGGGAAAATGCTGGTAACTATGCTAAACAGCGCTGCCTAGATACCGGTGTTTACCATGGTTACCAGCCCTGTGAGGTCACTGATCGCTGGTTTCTTGCTGTCACGCAGCGATGCGTGCTGACCAGCGGGAAACCAACGATCAAATAATGAACCGCAGCAAATTTGCAGCGATCTCACAGCAGGGGCCTGATCGCTGCAAAGTGTCACACATAACGACGTCGCTGGAGAGATCGTTTTAAAGTCACAGTTACAACGATCTCTCTAACGATATTGTTATGTGAGAAAGGGCCTTTAGACATGAGATTCACTCAGACATTGGAGAGGTGACGGGGGGGGGGGGGGGGGGGGGGGGTTTGCAGGAGAAGGAGGTCAATAGTGTGGGGGAGGGGTGCTCTATTGTAAAGATAATACTGTACCAGGAAGGTGGAATCGAATTCACCCATCATTAACACAATTCCTTTGCTTGCCTGAAGCTCGCAGTAATGATGGAGGATCAGCTGACTTTGTGCAGAGTCACCTGCTGTCTGCAAGGCACAACATCAAGGGCAATTTACCGGGGGAACGGCCCAGTCACATTTACATCTCGGCCCATCGAGCACTCACTCACCTGAAGATTTATTAGTGCAGTGAAGTGGAGCTCCGACCCAGACCACTGGCCAACAAAAAATTCATATCCGTCTTCCCGAGGAAGAGCATACAGGAACTGCAATAAGAGAGCAGAAGAGTGAAGGGCCCCGCCTTAACCCACTATATAATCTACAATAAAATGCCACCACAATGTCAAACTGCCACCCTCCATTAACACCACAACCAACTATGTAGTGCCACAAGCTTCACCCCCACAATGACAGGCACACCACCACCCCACATACAGCAGGACAGCAAAAAGGACTGAAATGCTCCTCACAGACGGACAGCTCTGAGATCGTCTCCAGACTAGGTCAAAGGCTTCTCCCTGCAGACAAGACAGGCAAAGTGAGGGGGGAGGGAAAATCAAGGGGCCTGCATGGCTCCGCACACATATAACACTCACTGAGATCACAGAGTACACGTGTCTCTTCTGGCAAAGAACTCTGTCCATATCTAAAAGATGAAGCAGATGACAGGTTACAGCCCCCCCGGATAGTGATGTGTACTCGCCCCTCTACCTGCTGAGCCACAATGAGTTCACCCCACGTAACATGATGCGGTGGGAAGATTTCTCTCTCATCCTGAAACATGCACAGAGTATTCCCCTCACAACTGTAATGTGACCCTGACGGCAGCATGGACCTTCACACCTTCCCATAAATTGACCCTGGGGGTGTGTGCACCCTCGCCCCGCTATAAAGTGACCCCTGCGGATAGTGTGCACCTTCTCCCAGTAATACCGGTGGGTAGCGTGCAGCCTTGCACCCTTCGTAATGTACCCTGATGGGATGCGCAGCCCTTACACCTGGGCAATGTCTTCTGCCTCTTGTCTGTCATCGAGCTCCACCTTAAATAACACCCTCAAACCTCTTGTAACATCGTGCGAGCTGCCTGCCGGGCTCTTCTCCCACCGCCTGCAACAGGATCTCAGTTGGCAGGGCATTCCCAAACAATATGGTGCCCTGGTGAGAGGTGTGCACTCTCTCCCCTATAATGTGGTCCTGATGGGTGGCAAGCACCCTCTCCCCTATAACATGGCCCTGGTGGCTGGCACGCATCTTCCTTCCTATAACGTGGCCCTGGTGAGCGAATTAGCACCCTTTCCCCTATCATGTGGTGGGCCGTGAGCAAGTCTCCTCTATAATGTGGCCCTTGGTGGGTGGAGAGCACCCTTTCCTTTATAACGTAGCCCAGTGGGTGGCGAGCACCCTCTCCCCTATTGTGTAGCCCAGGTGGGCAGCGAACGCCCTCTCCCCTATCATGTGTCCCCGGTGGGCAGGAGCACCCTCTCCCCTATCATATGGCCCTGGTGGGCAGCGAGCACTCTCTTCCCTATCATATGGCCCTGGTGGGTGGCGCGCACCCTCCCTCCTATAGCGGGCGGTGAGCACTATTCCCCTATAATGTGGCCCTAGGGGGCGGCAAGCACCTTCCCCCTATAACGTGGCTCTGGTGGGCAGTGAGCACCCTCACACCTGGGCAATGTCTTCTGCGCTCTTGTCTGTCACCAACTCCACCTTAAATAACACCCTCAAACCTCTGTAAATGGTGCAAGCAGCCTGCCGGGGCCCTTCTCCACCGCCTGCAACAGGATCTCAGTTGGCAGGGCACTCCCAATACAATATGGTGCCCTGGTGAGAGGTGTGCACTCTCTCCCCTATAATGTGGTCCTGATGGGCAGCAAGCACCCTCTCCCCTATAACATGGCCCTGGTGGCTGGCACGCTATCTTCCTTCCTATAACGTGGCCCTGGTGAGCGATTAGCACCCTTTCCCCTATCATGTGGTGGGCCGTGAGCACCGTCTCCTCTATAACTGTGGCCCTGGTGGGTGGAGAGCACCCTCTCCTTTATAATGTAGCCCCAGTGGGTGGCGAGCACCCTCTCCCCTACTGTGTCCCCGGTGGGCAGCGAGCACCCTCTCCCCTATCTGTGTCCCGGTGGGCAGCGAGCACCCTCTCCCCTATCATATGGCCCTGGTGGGTGGCGCGCACCCTCCATCCTATAGCGGGGGTGAGCACTATTCCCCTATAATGTGGCCCTAGGGGGCGGCAAGCACCTTCCCCCTATAACGTGGCTCTGGTGGGCAGTGAGCACCCTCACACCTGGGTTATGTCTTCTGCACTCTTGTCCATCACCAGTTCTATGTTTAGCAGCGAATTCAGGGTCTAAAAAGAAAATGTGACAATTATGGCACCTCATATAGACAGTGACCCTCTCCACTTTAATAATAATGAACCTGTGCAGTAAGGGCCCCCATCCATGGAAGAGTGAGACCAGTTCTGCAGCAGCACCCCTCCAGAGAGCGACACACAGGGGCAGGACCTCCAGACTCACCTTCTTCTTCACTGTTCCTTCATTATCTGAACCAGATTTCAGCTGGAAAAGATGAAGACTATCAGGAGAGAGGTCACAGATGGTGACCGTGTGATAGGCTGGTACATGCCGGGTTATATAATGTGGAGGCACACATTGCCCCTACACTTCACAATCATTACCTTCCCCTCCACGGTCCGTACAGATTCAGATTGTGCAGAATAACCCAATGCCTGGTCTTGTTGCTCCTTCTCTTTGCCATACGAGCATCAAATGTTGCGGGGTCCGATCTATGGTAAGAAGTAAAACAAACAATATGCCTATAACATGGAGGAGAGGGGGCGGCTGCAGGGAGATTCCTAATAATGCTCCTGTGAGATTGGCAGGGAGAGGGGGTGGCTGCACAGTGATTCCCAATACTGGACCATTGAGATGTGGAGGGGAGAGGGAGATGGCTGCAGGGTGATTCCTAATAATGGACCTTTGAGACTGGCAGGGGGAGGGGGGCTGCAGGGTGATTCCAATAATGGATCTGTTAAACTGGAGGAGAGAGGGGGATTCTCAATACTAGAGAGATGTGGAAGGGGAGAGGAGGGCGGCTGCAGGGTGATTCCAATAATGGACCTGTAAAACTGGAGGAGGTGGATTCTCAATACTAGATCCGTGAGATGTGGAGGGGAGAGGGGGCGGCTGCAGGGTGATTCTCAATATTGGACCTGTGAGATGTGGAGTGAAGAGGGGCGGCTGCAGAGTGATTCCAATTATGGACCTGAGACTGGAGGGAGAGAGAGGGGCGGCTGCAGGGGGGTATTCTTAATACTAGACCCGTGAAATTGGAGAGGAGAGGGGGCGGCTGCAGGGGGATTCTCAATACTAGACCTGTGAGATGTGGAGAGGAGAGGGGGCGGCTGCAAGGGGATTCCAATACTGGACCGTGAGATGTGGAGGGAGAGGGGGTGGCTGCAGGGGATTCTCCATATACGTGAGATTGAGGGAGAGGTGGTGAATGTTCCCATATGGACCGTAGATGTGGAGGAGGGGGGATGCTGAGGTAATTCTATAATTGACTTGAGATGAAGGGAGAGGGGGCGGCTGCAGGGTGATTCTAATAATGGACCAGTGAGATGTGGAGGGGAGAGGGGGATGGCTGCAGGGTGATTCTAATAATGGACCAGTGAGATGTGGAGGGGAGAGGGGGATGGTTGCAGGGTGATTCCTAATAATGGACCTTTGAGACTGAAAGGGAGAGAGTGCGGTTGCAGGGTGATTTTAATAATGGACCAGTGAGATGTGGAGGGGAGAGGGGGCGGCTGCAGGGTGATTCCTAATAATGGACCTGTAAAACTGGAGGAGAGAGGGGGATTCTCAATACTAGACCCATGAGATGTGGAGGGGAGAGGGGGCAACTGCAGGGGATTCTCAATATAGACCGTGAGATGTGGAGGGGAGAGGGGGCGGCTGCAGGGATTCTCAATATTGGACCTGTGAGATGTGGAGGGGAGAGGGGGCAGACGCACGGTGATTCTCAATACTGGACCTGGGAGATGTGGAGGGGAGAGGGGCGGCTGCAGAGTGATTCCAATAATGGACCGGAGACCGGAGGAGAGAGAGGGGCGGCTGGAGGGGGGATTCTTAATACAAGACCCGTGAGATATGGAGGGGAGAGGGGGCGGCTGCAGGGGAATTCTCAACACTAAACCCGTGAGATGTGGAGGGGAGAGGGGGCGGCTGCAGGGAGATTCTCAATACTAGACCTGTGAGATGTAGAGGGGAGATGAGGCAGCTGCAGGTGGATTCTCAATACTAGACCCCTGAGATGTGGAGGGGAGAGGGGGCGGTTGCAGGGAGATTCTCAACACTAGACCCGTGAGATGTGGAGGGGAGAGGGGCAGCTGCAGGGAGATTCTCAATACTAGACCCGTGAGATGTGGAGGGGAGAGGGGGCGGCTGCAGGGGAGATTCTTAATATTAGACCCAAGAGATGTGGAGCGGAGAGGGGCGGCTGCAGGGGACATTCTTAATACTAGACCCGTGAGATGTGGGAGAGGAGAGGGGCGGCTGCAGGTGGATTCTCAATACTAGACCTGTGAGATGTAGAGGGGAGATGGGGCAGCTGCAGGTGGATTCTCAATACTGGACCCGTGAGATGTGGAGGGGAGAGGGGGCGGCTGCAGGGAGAATCTCAAATCTAGACCCGTGAGATGTGGAGGGGAGAGGGGGCGGCTGCAGGTGGATTCTAAATACTGGACCCGTGAGATGTGGAGGGGAGAGGGGGCGGCTGCAGGGAGAATCTCAACACTGGATCCGTGACATGTGGAGGGGAGAGGGGGCGGCTGCAGGGGAGATTCTTAATACTAGACCCGTGAGATGTGGAGAGGAGAGGGGCGGCTGCAGGTGGATTCTCAATACTAGACCTGTGAGATGTGGAGAGGAGAGGGGCGGCTGCAGGTGGATTCTCAATACTAGACCCGTGAGATGTGGAGAGGAGAGGGGGCGGCTGCAGGTGGATTCTCAATACTGGACCCGTGAGATGTGGCGGGGAGAGGGGGCGGCTGCAGGTGGATTCTAAATACTGGACCCATGAGATGTGGCGGGGAGAGGGGCGGCTGCAGGGAACCCCTCAGTAATATGACCCTTGTGATGATGTGGTGGATAGAGGATATGACAAAGTATTCCCTCGGATATAGGACCCCTGTGATATAGGGGGTCAATCAGTGGCGTAACCTCAGGCCCAGGGGCCCCGATGCGAAAGTTCCAACGGGGCCCCAATTATTGCAAATCTTTAATAGTATTATGCTTTTTCTATAGGCCAAAGGGACTTTTGGGGCCCCCTAGGCTGCAGGGCCCGGGTGCGATCGCAACCCCTGCACCTATTGTAGTTACGCCCCTGGGGTCAATGGGGATGGCTGACATGAATGGGCTAGGCATAGACTGCACGGAGCTCCCCACATACAGGATCCCTGTGATGGGGAGATGTTGGGGCGCTGCAGTACCATACACCACCGCTAGGGGCCGCACCGGCGCAGATGCTGGATCTTGTCACAGTATTTGCTGTAGAAGGGGTTTCCCTCCAGCTCCGGTTCTTTCCTCACTGAAAACGTGCGGATCTGCGGGGACACCAGGCCCAATGCCACAGGCCCGACCGCCCGGCTCCTCAGCACAAGGAGGCCCCGGGAGCCCAAACTCATCTGCAACACAGCGCGGCCATGTCCGCGTCACTGCCGGGCGACATCCCCCGAGTGAGAGCACCGGGCACCGCTCCGCCGGAAACACACAGCGCGCACACAGTTCCGAGCACCGCGCGGCGCGTCACTGTGACTACACCGGAAGTGAGGAGTGCACTGCTAATATGTGACTACGACCTCCAGTCACTGCCGCTCCCAGTAAAGGTCCCTGTGGTCAGTGCTGGTCCCAGTAAAGGTTCCTGTGGTCAGTGCTGGTCTCAGTAGAGGTCCCAGTAAAGGTCCCTGTGGTCAGTGCTGGTCCCAGTAGAGGTCCCAGTAAAGGTTCCTGTGGTCAGTGCTGGTCCCAGTAAAGGTCCCAGTAAAGGTCCCTGTGGTCAGTGCTGGTCCCAGTAAAGGTCCCTGTGGTCAGTGCTGGTCCCTGTGGTCAGTGCTGGTCCCAGTAAAGGTCCCTGTGGTCAGTGCTGTCCCAGAAAAGGTTCCTGTGGTCAGTGCTGGTCCCAGTAAAGGTCCCTGTGGTCAGTGCTGGTCCCAGTAAAGGTCCCTGTGGACAGTGCTGGTCCCAGTAAAGGTCCTGTGGTCAGTGCTGTCCCAGAAAAGGTCCTGTGGTCAGTGCTGGTCCCTGTGGTCAGTGCTGGTCCCAGTAAAGGTTCCTGTGGTCAGTGCTGGTCCCAGTAAAGGTCCCAGTAAAGGTCCCTGTGGTCAGTGCTGGTCCCAGTAAAGGTCCCTGTGGTAATTGCTGGTCCCAGTAAAGGTCCCTGTGGTCAGTGCTGGTCCCAGTAAAGGTCCCTGTGGTCAGTGCTGTCCCAGAAAAGGTTCCTGTGGTCAGTGCTGGTCCCAGTAAAGGTTCCTGTGGTCAGTGCTGGTCCCAGTAAAGGTCCCTGTGGTCAGTGCTGGTCCCAGTAAAGGTCCCTGTGGTCAGTGCTGGTCCCAGTAAAGGTCCCTGTGGTCAGTGCTGGTCCCAGTAAAGGTCCCTGTGGTCAGTGCTGGTCCCAGTAAAGGTCCCTGTGGTCAGTGCTGGTCCCTGTGGTCAGTGCTGGTCCCAGTAGAGGTCCCAGTAAAGGTTCCTGTGGTCAGTGCTGGTCCCAGTAAAGGTCCCTGTGGTCAGTGCTGGTCCCAGTAAAGGTCCCTGTGGTCAGTGCTGGTCCCAGTAAAGGTCCCTGTGGTCAGTGCTGGTCCCAGTAAAGGTCCCTGTGGTCAGTGCTGTCCCAGAAAAGGTTCCTGTGGTCAGTGCTGGTCCCTGTGGTCAGTGCTGGTCCCAGTAAAGGTCCCTGTGGTCAGTGCTGGTCCCAGTAAAGGTCCTGTGGTCAGTGCTGTCCCAGAAAAGGTCCTGTGGTCAGTGCTGGTCCCTGTGGTCAGTGCTGGTCCCAGTAAAGGTCCCTGTGGTCAGTGCTGGTCCCAGAAAAGGTTCCTGTGGTCAGTGCTGGTCCCTGTGAGCAGTGCTGGTCCCAGTAAAGGACCCTGTGGTCAGTGCTGGTCCCTGTGGTCAGTGCTGGTCCCAGTAAAGGTCCCTGTGGTCAGTGCTGGTCCAGAAAAGGTTCCTGTGGTCAGTGCTGGTCCAGTAAAGGTCCCTGTGGTCAGTGCTGGTCCCTGTGGTCAGTGCTGGTCCCAGTAAAGGTCCCTGTGGTCAGTGCTAGTCCCTATGGTCAGTGCGGGTCCCTGTGGTCAGTGCAGGTCCCTGTGGTCAGTGCTGGTCCCAGTAAAGGTCCCTGTGGTCAGTGCAGGTCCCTGTGGTCAGTGCCGGTCCTAGTGATGAGTGCCGGTCCCTGTGATCAGTGCTGGTGCCTGTGGTCAGTGCAGGTCCCTGTGGTCAGTGCGGGTCCCTGTGGTCAGTGCCGGTCCCAGTGATCAGTGCCGGTCCCTGTGATCAGTGCTGGTCCCAGTGATCCGTGCTGGTCCCTCTGCTGGTCCCTTTGCTGGTCCTGTGGTCAGTGCCGGTCCCTGTGGTCAGTGCTGGTCCCAGTGATCCGTGCTAGTCCCTCTGCTGGTCCCTGTGCTGGTCCTGTGGTCAGTGCCGGTCCCAGTGATCCGTGCTGGTCCCTCTGCTGGTCCCTGTGCTGGTCCTGTGGTCAGTGCTGGTCCCAGTGGTCAGTGCTGGTCCCAGTGGTCAGTGCTGGTCCCAGTGGTCAGTGCGGTCCCAGTGGTCAGTGCGGTCCCTGTGGTCAGTGCCAGTCCCTGTGATCAGTGCTGGTCCCTGTGGTCAGTGCGGTCCCTGTGGTCAGTGCCGGTCCCAGTGGTCAGTGCGGTCCCAGTGGTCAGTGCGGTCCCTGTGGTCAGTGCTGGTCTCTGTGGTCAGTGCTGGTCCCTGTGCTGGTCCCTGTGGTCAGTGCTGGTCCCAGTGGTCAGTGCGGTCCCTGTGGTCAGTGTCAGTCCCAGTGGTCAGTGCTGGTCCCAGTGGTCAGTGCTGGTCCCAGTGGTCAGTGCTGGTCCCAGTGGTCAGTGCTGGTCCCAGTGGTCAGTGCGGTCCCTGTGGTCAGTGCCAGTCCCTGTGATCAGTGCTGGTCCCTGTGGTCAGTGCGGTCCCTGTGGTCAGTGCCGGTCCCAGTGGTCAGTGCTGGTCCCAGTGGTCAGTGCGGTCCCTGTGGTCAGTGCTGGTCCCTGTGCTGGTCCCTGTGGTCAGTGCTGGTCCCAGTGGTCAGTGCGGTCCCTGTGGTCAGTGTCAGTCCCAGTGGTCAGTGCCGGTCCCAGTGGTCAGTGCTGGTCCCAGTGGTCAGTGCGGTCCCTGTGGTCATTGCCGGTCCCAGTGGTCAGTGCGGTCCCAGTGGTCAGTGCGGTCCCAGTGGTCAGTGCGGTCCCTGTGGTCAGTGCTGGTCCCAGTGGTCAGTGCGGTCCCTGTGGTCAGTGCCAGTCCCTGTGGTCAGTGCTGGTCCCAGTGGTCAGTGCGGTCCCTGTGGTCAGTGCCGGTCCCTGTGGTCAGTGCCGGTCCCTGTGGTCATTGCCGGTCCCTGTGGTCAGTGCCAGTCCCAGTGGTCAGTGCGGTCCCTGTGGTCAGTGCTGGTCCCAGTGGTCAGTGCGGTCCCTGTGGTCAGTGCCGGTCCCTGTGGTCAGTGCCGGTCCCAGTGGTCAGTGCTGGTCCCAGTGGTCGGTGCTGGTCCCTGTGGTCAGTGCTGGTCCCAGTGGTCAGTGCGGTCCCTGTGGTCAGTGCCGGTCCCTGTGGTCATTGCCGGTCCCTGTGGTCGGTGCTGGTCCCTGTGGTCGGTGCTGGTCCCTGTGGTCAGTGCTGGTCCCAGTGTTGGTCCCTGTGGTCAATGTTGGTCCCAGTTAAGGTTCTGGTGCACCCAATAACATACGCTTGATATCACATGTAGCATAGCAGCTCTGACCTTTACATACAGGAGCATATCTAGCCTCATAGTAATATATTTACAGTAACACTATATACAGCAGCCGCTCTGGCTCTCATTACACTATATACCGCACATAATATTTGTGGTAGCAGATCTAGTTGAAATAGTACAATATATACGGTAACTTCAGTCACATTGCTTCTTTCAGTATATCCTATCTCATTTCTAGGTCATATACTATAATATTTATGGTACAAGCTCCAGTAACAGCTCTGACTTTCATATTATAATATTTATGGTATTTGCGGCCCTAAGATCCCGCCCCCTGTGATAACTGTCCGCACTTTGTTGCCAGGCACCTCCCTTCCGCCTCCTTCTCCGTGGTAACGCATTCTATAGGAAGGGTCGTCAGCCAATCAGAAGACAGACTGCTTTAAACTGACCAATAGGAAGCGGCGAGCGCGGGCTTTAAACTGTTCGTACGGAAGCGGCGGCTCAAAACTGTAGAGGACGCGGAGGAGACATGTCTGTGCGGGTCACCCGGGTGAGTGTGTGCGGGAGAGGGTCATGGAGGGATGTACGGAGAGTGGCGCGTGTATGCAGGGAGTACGGAGGAGGGGGACGCTGTGCATCGAGAGGGGGGCCCGGAATGGAGGGGAGTACGGAGGAGGGATGCCCTTTATGAAGGAGAGAGACCCTGTATAGGAAGGGGGGTGTTGTTCATGGGGAGGGGTGCGGAGGAGGGGGACCCTGTATAGGGAGGGGGATGCTGTGCATGTGGTGAGCCCAGGGCTAGGGGTGCTCGGACACTGGGCCTGAATGATGGTGTTTAAATGGGGGTATCACGGCTGGTCGGGATCCCGGTTCCGTGCCCTGGCTGCCATTTCTTACATGGTGGCGAGGGAATATTTACAAGGGTACGTGACGCCACCTGTAGTTCCGGCTAATGTAGGTAGCGGCGCTGCAAGCTGGCTGCTGAAGTGATGGTGGGTGCAGCAGAGTGTGGTACAGCTCCCCATAGGTGGAGCTTTTACGTCAGGGCAGTGGTGATAGAGGATGATGAGGGGCGTAGTTGTTGCTGTAGTTCTTACCCCTCCGATGAGATGGTGTTGGAGCCCTCCGGGCACCGGCGAGAAGAATCAGAGACCAGTTCGACTCAAACTCCACTTTACTGGGTACTGCCAGATGTTAAACGATACATGGTACAATCTGGTTTACTGGGGGTCTGTTGCCGGTTCAGGGTCCCCCTTATGGAGTTTTCAGATGTTCCTTCTTAGTCTTTTGGGGTCTAATTAACTTTCTCTTTACCACCTTTGCAGAGCTCTGCTGCCAGTCTTGCGGTCTGTAGCTAGTAGGCACGGTTAGTTCCTTACCAGTACAGATGGGAGCAGCAGGAATGCACAATTTCTCCTGGCACGGGAATCTGGCCCGTTACCTATAGTGTCCTGAACTGGTTTCAGGCCTGAGGGGTGAGATGCCTTTGTGGCGCTAACGGCAACCTGATTACTATGGGCCCGCAGCTCGTCGGTTTGTGGCCAGAGATAGACTACTGACTGCCTCGGCTTCCCGTGCTGCCGGTGTTCCCCAAACATGACCAGCCGGCTCCAACCAGTCCTGGCCCGTTTCCTTCTGTCCTGGGCCCCTATTAAAGATGGGGATCCCTCCTGTCAGCGGTACTGTCGGGCTCATCCTTCCTGACTGCCTTCCCAGCACTGTCTGAGGTAAACTGTCACTCTCATCTAACCTAGGCCCCACCCCCTTTTGGGAACCTACTAAATAACCAGTCCCCATATTCTAAGGTGGCCTAGTCGTGTGTGTGTGTGTGTGTGTGTGTGTGTCATGAGACTCCACAGGTTAAACCCTGAACCGACAACTTAGAGATACCACATTTGTTGGTGTAATACCTCTGTGGCCTCTAGCAAGAGGGGTGCCACACTCCCTTGGTGAAATACACCCGTCCGCGTGTGTTAAAACCAAACCGGGTGAGTTGTCATTTTTCATATGCATAACAAACCATAAAACACCTTTAATAACGACAGGTATTATTCTTGGAGTCTTCCCTTGTGGGAGGCTCATTTCTTGTAATGTTGCTATAACCATAAATAATATTGACATTCTAGTCCACATCGGCCAACGGGGACTGGGTATCAAGTCTCTATGTAAAAGCCTGATGAACTTTTAATCAAACATTCACACTTAGAAATTGCACAATCCAGCAGGTAAAGTCTCTGTAGGCTGTTAAAGTCACAATACACATAAACATTAACCATTGGTGCTACGGCGTAGGAGTCCTTGGTACAGCAGGGATCTCTTACAGCTATAAGTTCTGTAGGCCTTCTGGCCCTGGGGTTACCGGGTTGGCAAAGATTTTAGACTCCTGCACAGCTCCTTACGCCCTTTCCACCCTCTTTACTATTGTGTACCGGATTTTACCTGTTCTAGACCTGTGTCCTGTACTAGCACATAACACAATATACACTATAATAGGGCTGCAAAGAAAAGGCATATAAAACAACTATTTACATTTTGTAGTGCAATTACGGGTCACTGAACGTTTAACTTTTCGACTTTGCTAAACGGATTGCGAACCACCCGTGGGGACTTGCGTGGCGCTCATGTGTTATCACATCCCCACAGTACAGGTCCTGGTCTGGGTGGCCCAGGGGACCTGCAGATGGAGCCACTCTCCTCTCTCCAGCCACAACAAACAACGCTGGTACCACAACCCTCCATTGCTCGCGGGCCCAGCCTCCTTCGTACCACCAACAGCTCCTTCCTACTCCAGATTCGCCTCTTCCTCCCCGACACTGACTTGGCCGCTCGTGTTTGCAATCGGCTCCTCCTCTGTCAGGTCGGGCTCTTCCAGGAACTGGATGAGGTCCTCTGCCTCAGTGGTATCCTCCTCTCCGGGCTCCACAGATAATATGGCAACAGGTTCCAGGGTCTCTGCAACGGGGACTGCCATTGCCTCACAGCCACGCCCTGACTGATAGATGGGAGGGGCGGGACTTTTCCCTATGGGCCGCCCACTTGTGGGGTGCCTGGGCCACCCACTCCTCCAGCCACAACCCTGCTTTAAATCATTGCCATTGAGAGGCCATGGCATGTAGGGGGCGGGGTCGTTTCCCCAAAGCAGGGCCCCAGTCAGACACCAATCAAGATGACAGGTGCAGATCCCAGGCCCTCCCACCATCTTCATCATAGTCCTGATCCTGCCCTGAGCTGATCATGTGACCCCCTGATGCCTCCCCTCCATGTGACCTCATCACAGGTCCTATATGTGAGTATGATGTCTGTCTGTCTCTACACAACACTGCACAGTATATACAGGTCCACACTATATGCTGTATTAGTGTGCCTATATACTGTATGTATATAGTGTGGACCTGTATATACCGTATAGTGCATAGAGCCCGCAGTGTGTAATGTGGTATACATCCCGCAGTGTGTAATGTGGTATACATCCCGCAGTGTGTAATGTGGTATACATCCCGCAGTGTGTAATGTGGTATACATCCCGCAGTGTGTAATGTGGTATACATCCCGCAGTGTGTAATGGGCACAATGTGTAATGGGCAGAGTCCGCAGTATGTAATGTGGTATACAGCCCTCGGTGTGTGATGGGCACAGAGCCCGCAGTGTGTAATGTGCAGCATCAGAAAGTTTTCCTTCAGGCAGAGTTCGCTCTCTGTGCTTCTTGGTGCCTCCATAGATTCTGTTCCTCTCTACGCCCAGCACTGGACTTTCTGCCGCCACATTTCATCTTTCCCCATCTTTAGGATCTGGCTGAGTCTTGGCTATCTATATACCACAGCCTCCTATCTATATAGCACATCCTCCTGGGTATGCTGGGTATAATTCTCCTGTCTACTGAGTTTAATCCTCAGTATCTGTATTATTCTGTATATATACACTGCTCAATACCACTTCTCCTGTCCTGTATACAGGGTGTAATGCTCAGTATCTGTATTATTCTGTATATATACACTGCACAGTACCACTTCTGTCCTATATACTGGGTGTAATCCTCAGTATCTGAATTATTCTGTGTATATATACACTGCACAGCACCACTTCTCCTGTCCTGTTGTCAGAGGTGGTATTGGGCTTTGATTTTCAGCATATAACTGTTAATTATCCCCAATATGGAAGTCATCACTTCTGTTCTGTATAGGTGATGACTTTCCCTTCGCTGTGGATCTGACCGCTGGGACCTCACAATCCTGAGAAATGTGGCTTTGAAGAGTAACATGTAAATGGAGCTGTGGGTGATTATTCCCTCTGTTGCACCATCCACATGTGGCTCTTCAAATAACTACTTTGAGAAAGTGATGAGACAACGACAAAGTAGAAGCAAATTTCACTGATCGCGGCTGAGTGTGTGTGGACTGCTGGGGCTTGTTTTCCAGGGCTGCTTTTTGGTCCCAGTCCGGCCCTGCTCACAGCTGCACACAGGTAACGGGTCCGGAGCCTGACCAGGTATCTTGTTTTTGCTTCTGGCCGCACCCTGCTTGATTCTTATAGTCCTGAACTGGTGTGGGCTGGCGCTCAACCCACCCCCTTGGGTGTTTGATAGCAATGGGGACGGGGAGACTTTTTGGCGCCTCTTGTATGGCCCATGTATGCTGAGGGGCCGAGGCATGCCCCTGGGCCAGCAGTCTTTTTATATCTTTTAGTCCGCCCACCACGGAGATCCAATAGGAGAGTCTTTCGGGCTTTTCCGGAGCCCGCCACTACCTTCGTCACTCCCCGGAGGGGCTTATTTTCCTGCTCTTTCCTCCTGCTTGGTGACGCAGTTGTAATTCCTGAGGCGATGTAATGGAGGCCACACAAACAGTCAATAAAGAATAAAGTCTTAAGGCACACTTCACCTGGTTCCACCAGGCTGGTTCACATCCTGTTCGTGGATGCCAGAAAATGATGAGCCCAGGACTAGGGGTACTTGGACACCGGGCCTGAATTGATGGTGTTTAACTGGGGGAATCACGGGTGGTTGGGTTCCTGATTCCATGCCCTGGCTGTCATTTGTTAGATGGTGGGGAGGGAATATTTACAAGGGTACGTGACGCCACCTGTAGTTCCCGGTAATATAGGTATCGGCGCTGCAATCCGGCCACTGAAGTGATGGGCACAGCAGAGTGTGGTACAGCTCCCCACAGGTGGAGCTTTTACCTCAGGGCAGCAGTGATGGAGGATGATGAGGGGAATAGTTGTTGCTGTAGTTCTTACCCCTCCAATGAGATGCTGCTTGTGGTGTTGGAGCCCTCCAGGCACCGGCAAGAAGAATCTGAGACCAATTCGACTCAAACTCCACTTTACTGGGTACCGACAGATGTTAAACGATACACGGAACAGTCTGGTTTACCGGGGATCTGTTGCCGCTTCAGGGTCCCCCTTATGGAGTCTCTCGGGGTCTAATTAACTCTTCTGTCTTTACCACCCTCTCAGAGCTTTCCCCCGTTCCTACGGTCTGTAGCTAATAGGCACGGCTAGTTCCTTACCGGTGCGTTCCTGCTGCTCCCGCCCGTACAATTTCTCCTGCCTCTGGAAATCTGCTTGTTACCTATAGTGTCCCGAACTGGTTTAAGCCCTGAGGGTTGAGATGCCTTTGTGGCGCTAACGGCAACCCGATTACTGTGGGCCTGCAGCTTGTCGGTTTGCGGCCAGAGATAGACTACTGACTGCCTCGGCTTCCCGTGCTGCCGGTGTTCCCCAAACGTGACCAGCCTGCTCCAACCAGTCCTGGCCTGTTTCCTTCTGTCCTGGGCCCCACTTAAAGATGGTGATCCCTCCTGTCAGTGGTACTGTCAGGCTCGTCCTTCCGGACTGCCTTCTCAGCACTGTCTGAGGTAAACTGTCACTCTACTCTAACTACTCCAACCTAGGCTCCACCCTCTTTTGGGACCTACTAAATAACCAGTCCCCCCTTTTTCTAAGGTGGCCTAGTCCTGTGTGTGTAACATGAGACTCCACAGGTTAAACCCTAAACCGACAACGTGCAGAGATACCCCATTTGTTGTCTGTGTAATACCTCTGTGGTGCCTAGGCTGAGGGGCGCCACACATGGTGAAGGGGGGGTGCTGTGCATGGAGAGGAGTATGGAGGAGGGGGCACTGTATAGGGAGGGAGATGCTGTTCATGGAGAGAGGGGCCCTGAATAGAGGGGGTATGGAGAGTGGTGTACAGAGGGGGTGTGCTGTGCATGCAGAGGGGGCACCACATATGGAGAGGCATATGGGGGGGGGTGCCGTGTATGGAAGGGTGTGTGGAGACATGGGGGTTAGTGGGTGCTCTCATTCGCTGGTCCTGCTGCCATTAGAAAGACTGCATGGACCAGGGCTCATCCCAACTTGATGCCCGAGTTCCTTAAACGTGGTTGGTACACTCTGCAGACAACACAGGGTGAGGGAACCCCACAATGGTAAGGCCTTATCAGATCCCCAACAGTCAAAGGCATATAACACATACCAAGCAAAACACAATGTGAGGCTATGTTCACATGCCGCATATTCCCTGCGCTTTTGGGGGGTGCGTTTTGCAGCCACACTATTTTAGCGCAGGTAAAAAAACTGTGCATTGACACACCTCCTCCTTCCTTTATCTCTCCCCCAAAGTGCAGGAGGGAAGTGATGTCACACGGGGAGGAAGAATCCTACGTTCCTCCCATGTGTGACAGGCCTTTTGGCTTTCACAGTGTGAAAGCTAAATAAAGAAATAAATCAAAAAGGTATTTAAAAGTAAAAAAAATAGAATACTTACCTCTCCGCTGGCTGTTCCCGAGGCATCCGCATCTGATGTCCTGCCAGGACCTTCCAGCTCTGATTGTCCGGTAGTGAACATGTGATATGCGTGTCACTTATCACATGATCTCTACCGGACAATCACATCTTTTAAGGTCTTGGCAGTAGATCACACGTGGATGTCCTGACTCCTGGAACAGCTGGGGGAGAGGTAAGGCTGGTTTCACATTTGCGTTTGTGAACGCAGCCAAACACAAGCGCACGGTGTTCCTATGTTTAACATGGAACGTATGGTACCTGTGTTCGGATGCACATAATTTGTGCTCACTCTGAACACAACATGTTGCTTTTTTTTGTGTGGGGCTTGATTTATCAGCAAGTGTACAAAGAATGCATGGAAGTCAATGGACCCACAGTGACCTCTGCAGGAGAAATCTGCGGATCACATTGAAAACTCCCAGTGGCTGCCGCTGATTAGCAGCGGCCACTGGGAGATCACCTACAGCTGCTTCTAATATCCCGGCGGTGTCAACAGGGGAGATTTAAACAGCTGTCAGATCAGCTGTCTCTCCAAATCTCCCGCACTGACACTGTCGGGAGATCAGCGGCGGCCTGGAGGAGATCTCTACCGCTGATCTCCACCTCCCGGCCGAAACCGCTGATTGGTGCCCGGCCAGCCATACCGATGTGACCACATGCGGAGATTCTCTGCTGCGTTCACATCAGTTTGGTAGTGTTTGCATGCCCTCCACATGCAGACTCAAACGCAAATGTAAAAGCAGCCTAAGTATTCTAATTTTCTGGTCATCATAATGGGAGACCCAGACAATGGGGTTTAGGGCACTGCCCTCCGGAGGTCACACTAGGTACTACAAGTTTGTAGACACTGCCTCCTCCGCTTATAAACCCCTACCGCAGGGAACATCCTCAGTTTTAAACTTAGTGTGCTCGGAGGATCACGCTTTGCTTGCACTTCACTGCATTCTCACAGCTTACGTGATGGCGTCTGAAGACAAGGTAAAATGGTTCCAGTCGGGACCTGCGACAGCCTCCCCGCTCACCCTTGTGGAACACGCAGGTGGAGGTACCGGAGGGCCTAGAGCCTGGACACTTTGTGTCCTCCCGGTACGCTGTCGCACTCCTTTCCATCCCTCTCTGGGGGGCTCTGGAGAGTGGGAGATGGGAGCCTTGCACAGCTCCGCTCCGTCCGAGGCCTCCCTAAATGGTGCTTACAGACCGGACTGGAGCCAGCCCAGTCCGAGGCCTCCCTAAATGGTGCTTACACTCCGGACTGGTGCTGAACCCCCGTCCGAGGCCTCCCTAAATGGTGCTTACAGACCGGACCGGCACTGAGGCACTCTGTGTCTCCTATGTGCCTGGGGGTAGTGTCTGTCAGTTTATGTGACCTGACACTCAGACCGCGCGTTACCCTCAGGTCCGCGGTTCTGCGGGTGTACCCTGTGCTGGGGTCACCCTGGCTGACCGCCCTGTGTGTCACAGGGGCTGAGGCCGTGGGCTGCGGATGTTTGTTTGTGCATGCAGTCTGTGTATAGTATTTTACACTACTTCCCGCGCTGCGGGCTCCGGCACCCTCATGCTGAGGCTGCTTGGAGGATGGGAAGCAGCCTGTGCGGTGACGTCATAGATGGGCGTGTGTGTGTGTTTCCCGCGTGTTTTCGGCGCCGCCCACAGTTTCACTGTCGGCGGCCATCTGTACCCTCACTTCCCGGCTGGGATCTGTATGCAGCGTGCGCCTGCACTTCAGGGGAGACCGGAAACCGTCGCGGAGGTCACACACACACACCGCTTCCTCATACCGCTTTACTGCGGTCGGTAAGCCACCGGGACTCCCGGTTTTGTTGTCTGCAATTTGGCTTATCTTCCCCTACTGCGGCGATGTCCTCAGCTGGGAAGCGTGCTGCTAGGGCGGCAGAGACCACCATTACCTGTGCTACATGCAATGGAACACTGGTGGAGGGGTCCTGCAATAACTGCGGACGCCCAGAGGCCCGGACTGGCACTGCTGAGTCAGCAGCTCCGGTGCTATACCCTGAGGTTCGGGTGATCTCAGGGCCATGGGAGACTCAGAATAAGATCAATGAATCTCTGTTACCCAGTTGTCCTCCATGTCGCAATCCCTGGAGGCACTTAATAGGAGGCTGGATAGCCCAGCTACTCCTTCCAGTTACCCCCGGGTGTCTCCCTCTTCTGCTGTGAGACCCCTTAAGCGGGCTCGTCGTGAGGAGTCACCCGAGCTCCAGGCTCTCTCTGAGGAGGAGCGTTCCTCTGATGGTGAGGACGATGATGGGGGTTCAAATTTCGGGTCTGTGTCTATATCTGAACCACCAGACGGGGTGGAGGATCTGGTGTCCTCTATTAACGAGACCTTACGTCTCGTGACGGTGCACCCGAAGGAGGTCTATCAATGGCTGCGGCCAGAGGCTAGACCAAGTGGTTCCTTCATGGACCACACGAATTTTGGAAGGGTGGTTAGAGCTCCCAGGTTACATCCTGGGCGGCGTTATGTCCGCAAACCCAAGGACAATCGCTTCCCCTTCCCCCAGGAGGTGCTTCAGGAGTGGTCGCAGTCCCCGAAGGTGGACGCTTCCATGACCAGGATTGCTGCACGCTCCCTTTTCTGGTCATCATAATGGGAGACCCAGACAATGGGGTTAAGGGCACTGCCCTCCGGAGGCCACACTAGGTACTACAAGTTTGTAGACACCGCCCCCTCCGCTTATAAACCCCCACCGCAGGGAATATCCTCAGTTTTTAACTTAGTGTGCTCGGAGGTATCACACGCATTGCTTGCACTTCACTGCATCCTCACAACTTTCGTGATGGCGTCTGAAGACAAGGTAATATGGTCCCGGTCGGGGACCTTCGGCAGTCTCCCTGCTCACCCTTAGGGAACACGCAGGTCGAGGTACCGGAGGGCCTAGAGCCTGGACACTGCGTGTCCTCCCGGTACGCTGTCGCGCTCCTTCCCATCCCTGTTTGGGGGCTCTGGGTAGTGGGAGTATGGAGCCTTGCACAGCTCCGCTCCGTCCGAGGCCTCCCTAAATGGTGCTTACAGACCGGACTGGAGCCAGCCCAGTCCGAGGCCTCCCTAAATGGTGCTTACAGACCGGACTGGTGCTGCACCCCCGTCCGAGGCCTCCCTAAATGGTGCTTACAGACCGGACCGGCACTGAGGCACCTTGTGTGTCTCCGGTGTGCCTGGGGGTAGTGTCGGCACTATATGTGCTGGGACACTCAGACCGCGCGTACCCTCGGGTCCGCGGTTCTGGCAGTGGACCCCGTGCTGGGGCCACTCTGGCTGACCGCCCTGTGTCTCACAGGGGCTGCGGCTGTCGGCTACAGACTTTTGTCTGCAGCCATTAGTATTGTGTTTTGTGTCACGGTACTTCCCGCGCTGCGGGACTCGGCACCTTCATTACTGAGGCTGCCTGAGGAGATGGAAGCAGCCCAGGCGGTGACGTCAGTAATGGGCGTGCGTGTGCGCTCCCGCGTGTTTTCGGCTCCGCCCACAGTTAGTCTGTCGGCGGCCATTTTTCCCTTCACTTCCCGGCTGGGATCTGCTTGGAGTGCACGGCTGCACTCAATTCAGGGGAGACCGGAAAACCTCGCGGGGGCCACACTCGCACACACCGCTTCCTCCACCGCTTTACTGCGGTTGGTAAGCCGCCGGTTGTACCGGTTTTTTCTTTAGAGATCGGCTTCTTTCCCCCTGCTGTAGGGATGTCCTCAGCTGGGAGGAGCGCTGCTAAGGTGGCAAGTAACACCACTGCCTGTGCTACGTGCAACGGGACACTGGTTGAGGGGTCCTGCAATAACTGCGGACGCCCAGAGGCACGGGCTGAGACTGCAAAGGAGACAGCAGCTCCGGTGCTATATCCTGTGGTCCAGGTGGGCCCAGGGCCATGGGAGACACAGAACAAGATAAATGAATCTATGTTATCCCAGCTGTCCTCCATGTCGCAATCCCTGGAGGTACTAACCAGGAGGCTGGAAAACCCAGCTGCTCCTTCATATTATCCCCGGGTGTCCCCTGCCTCAACTGTGAGACCCCTTAAGCGGACTCGACGTGAGGATTCACCCGAGCCCCAGACACTCTCTGAGGAGGAAGGTCTCTCTGAGGGGGACGAGGATGATGGGGGTTCATTACTCGGGTCCGTGTCAGAACCACCAGAGGGGGTGGAGGATCTGGTGTCCTCCATCAACGAGACTTTACGTCTCGTGACACCCCCTGAGGAGGTGACCGTTCACCCGAAGGAGGCCTACCAATGGCTGCGGCCGGAGGCTAGACCAAGTGGCTCCTTTCTGGATCACACTAACTTCGGAAGGGTGATTAGAGCTCCCAGGATTCATCCTGGCCGGCGTTATGTCCGTAAATCTAAGGACAATCGCTTCCCCTTCCCTGAGGAGGTGCTTCAGGAGTGGTCGCAGTCCCCTAAGGTGGATGCTTCCATGACCAGGATTGCGGCACGCTCCCTCTTCTCTGCCTCTGATAGCTCCTCATTGAAGGACGCTACTGATAGACAGGTCGAGCAACTCGCCAAGTCTTCTTATGAGGCTGTGGGGTCTTCATTTGCCCCTAATTTTGCCGCGGTCTGGACTCTGCAGGCGATCACCTCCTGCTTGGACGGTATCGCTGACCTGGCAGGGTCCAGCTCAGAAGTCCTGGCACTCACTGATAGAGCAAGGGCCTATGCGGACTACGCCAGAACGGCAACACTGGAAACTGCGAATCGCTCTGCTGTGGCTTCGGCCAATGCGATAGCGATCCGCAGATTGTTGTGGCTGCGTCTATGGGACTCAGATGCCACGTCCAAGAAGATTTTGCAAAATCTTCCGTTCTCGGGCGACAGGCTTTTTGGTACCGAACTGGACAAGTTGATAAAGGATTCTGCGGAGTCAAAGATCCCACAGAATAAACCTAAGCCACGGTATACCGTAAAGAGGAACCCTAAACAGTGGTCCTTTCGGTCCAGTTCACAACCTTCAGCATCGTCTGCCCGAGCGGACAGAGGGAGCAAGCCCTCTACTCAGTGGCGCCCCAAGGGTCGCCAGAAGAAGCCGGCGGGGCAGCGGCTGCCACCCCCAAACCCGCTTCCGCATGACTCGCTCTCTCATCCTACCTCCCCACAGGTGGGGGGCCGTCTGTCTCTTTTTCGGGACAGATGGCTGCTCCAAGTCCAAGATCAGTGGGTACGAGACATAGTCTCCAGAGGTTACAGGATAGAGCTGACGTCACAGCCGGCACACCGATTCCATCGGTCGGTCCCGTCCCCAGAAAAGGCTCAGGCTTTTCATCTGGTGTTGGAGAATCTCCGCAAGGACGGAGTTGTGGTCCCAGTACCTTCGGGGGAGAGGTTCAGGGGTTTTTACTCCAACCTCTTTATCGTCCCAAAGAAGGATGGATCTTTTCGCCCGGTTCTGGACCTAAAGTTGTTCAACCGCCACGTGTTGGTTCGGAAGTTCCGCATGGAATCCCTGCGCTCCGTAATCGCGGCTGTGTCACAGGGGGACTTCCTAGCGTCCATAGATATTCGGGACGCTTACCTTCACGTGCCCATTGCGCCGGCTCATCAACGCTGGTTAAGATTCGCAGTGGGGGACGAACACTACCAGTTCGTGGCGCTGCCTTTCGGCCTGGCCTCGGCTCCACGGGTGTTCACGAAAGTGATGGCCTCTATGATGGCTCTCCTGCATGTGCAGGGACATACCGTCATTCCCTATCTCGACGACCTGCTGGTCAGGGCGCCATCGGAACACCTTTGTCAAGAGAGCCTGAATGTGACCATGAGGTCTCTGGAACAATTCGGTTGGCTCCTCAATATTCAGAAGTCAACTCTGGTTCCGACCCAGTCATTGACATATCTGGGCATGGACTTCAACACGGCCTCAGCCCTGGTGTCTCTTCCACGGGCCAAACAACTGGCCATCCATTCAGGAGTGCAACAGATCCTACTGTCCCCACAATCATCCCTGCGGGTGTTGATGAAGCTGGTGGGGCGCATGGTGGCAGCAATAGAGGCGGTGCCTTTCGCACAATTTCGCCTCCGTCCTCTACAGCTGGAGATCCTCCACAGTTGGGACAAGAGGACGACATCTCTGAATCGGCTGGTGACCCTTTCCCAACCGACCAGGGATTCCCTGCAGTGGTGGCTACAACCACGTCACCTATCTCGGGGCCGGTCCTTCATCAAACCGTCATGGTTAGTGGTGACCACCGACGCCAGTCTGAAGGGCTGGGGGGCGGTGTTCCTACACCACAGGGCCCAAGGCCTCTGGACTCAGTCGGAGTCGGCGTTGCAGATCAACGTGCTGGAGATCAGGGCGGTCTATCTGGCACTCCTGGCTTTTCAGAAATTCCTCTCCGGACGACCCATTCGGGTTCAGTCCGACAATGCGACGGCCGTCGCTTATATAAATCATCAAGGAGGAACCAGGAGTGCACAGGCTCTGGCCGAAGTCCACCGCATCCTATCCTGGGTGGAGGACAACAACTGCCTGATCTCTGCAGTTCACATCCCAGGGGTCGAAAACTGGGAGGCCGACTATCTGAGCCGGCAGGGGATGGACGCCGGAGAGTGGTCTCTTCATCCAGACGTCTTCCGGGACATCTGCAGCAGATGGGGCACTCCGGACGTGGATCTGATGGCCTCGCGGCTGAATCATCAGGTGCCGCAATACATGGCGAGGTCGTGGGATTCCCAGTCTCTGGGAGCAGACGCCCTGGTCCTGAGTTGGTCCAGATTCCATCTGCCGTATGTGTTCCCGCCTCTAGCTCTGATTCCCAAGGTGCTGTGGAAGATCAGGACGGAGTGCAGGGTAGCCATTCTAGTGGCTCCAGATTGGCCCAGGAGGTCCTGGTATCCGGACCTGTGGCAACTGTCAGGCGGACACAGGTGGGCCCTTCCAGAACGCGCAGATCTACTCGCGCAAGGCCCATTCTTCCACCTCAATTCCAGGGCCCTCAGATTGACTGCATGGCTCTTGAGGCCTGGCTGCTGACATTCAGGGGTTTTTCCCCTACAGTGGTTGCCACTATGAATCGGACTAGGAAGCCTGTTTCGCGAAAGATATACCACAGGACGTGGAAAATCTTTTTCTCCTGGTGTGCCTCTGGTGGACGGTCTCCTTGGCCCTTGTCGGTTCCGACCCTGTTGGCTTTCTTACAGTCGGGCTTGGAGTTGGGGCTATCCCTCAGCTCCCTGAAGGGTCAAGTGTCAGCGCTGTCTGTGCTGTTTGACAGACGTTTAGCGCTCCTACCGAAGGTCCGACAATTCCTGCAGGGGGTGTCTCGGGTGGTTCCGCCATACAGGCGACCACTGGACCCTTGGGACCTTAACATGGTCCTGGCGGCACTGCAGAAACCGCCGTTTGAGCCGCTGAGAGACATTTCCCTCTCTCGTCTGTCCCAGAAAGTGGTATTTTTGGTGGCGATTACGTCTCTGAGAAGGGTCTCAGAATTGGCTGCACTTTCGTGCAAGTCACCCTTCCTGGTGGTTCACCAAGACAAGGTGGTGTTACGCCCACGGCCAGAATTCTTGCCTAAGGTGGTGTCCACTTTTCACCTGAACCAAGAGATTGTGCTTCCATCATTTTGTTCCGCTCCCGTTCATCAGGTTGAGCGCGACCTCCACACTCTGGATCTGGTGAGGGCTGTGCGCATTTATGTGTCCAGAACTGCCTCATTCCGGACGTCGGACTCCTTGTTCATCCTTACGGCGGGTCGCTGTAAGGGGTCCACGGCATCAAAATCAACCTTGGCCAGATGGATCAAGGTGCCCATTCAGGAGGCCTACCGTTCTTCCGGTCTGCCTCTCCCGGTGGGATTGAAGGCGCACTCGACCAGAGCTGTCGGTGCCTCCTGGGCTTTGCGACATCGAGCTTCTGCTCTACAGGTGTGTCAGGCAGCCACATGGTCAAGCCTGCATACTTTTTCTAAGCACTATATGGTGCATGCCCATGCCTCTGCGGATGCAAGTCTGGGCAGGCGGGTCCTCCAGGCGGCGGTTGCCCACCTTTGAGGGGGACCATGTGTTATCCGTCTTTTGAGGAACTCTTCCCGCCCTGGGGTATTGCTTTAGGACATCCCCATTGTCTGGGTCTCCCATTATGATGACCAGAAAAAAGAGAATTTTGTTTACGTACCGTAAATTCTTTTTTCTTTAATCATCAATGGGAGACCCAGCACCCACCCAGTTGTTCTGTTGGATGTTGTCACATTTGACTTGTTCCCAGTTGGAACAGTTTATTCTGGGTGGTTGGACCGTTTTGTTCACGGTTTTTTATCCGAGGTTTCGGGTGTGGTTATTTTGTCTCCTCGCAGCTTATGGACCAAACTGAGGATATTCCCTGCGGTGGGGGTTTATAAGCGGAGGGGGCGGTGTCTACAAACTTGTAGTACCTAGTGTGGCCTCCGGAGGGCAGTGCCCTTAACCCCATTGTCTGGGTCTCCCATTGATGATTAAAGGAAAAAAGAATTTACGGTACGTAAACAAAATTCTCTTTTTTCTCTGCCTCTGATAGCTCCTCGCTGAAGGATGCGACGGATAGACAGGTTGAGCAACTCGCCAAGTCTTCCTATGAGGCTGTGGGGTCTTCCTTTGCCCCTAATTTTGCCACGGTCTGGACCTTGCAAGCGATTACTACGTGCTTGGATGGTATCTCTGACCTGGCAAGATCCAGTCCAGAGGTCCTGGCACTTACCGAGAGGGCAAGGGCCTATGCGGACTACGCCAGGACGGCGACTCTGGAAACTGCCACTCGCTCAGCTGTGGCTTCGGCCAATGCTATAGCGATCCGCAGATTGTTGTGGCTGCGTCTTTGGGACTCAGATACCACATCCAAAAAGATTTTGCAGAATCTTCCGTTCTCTGGTGACAGGCTTTTTGGCACCGAACTGGACAAGCTGATAAAGGATTCTGCTGAGTCAAAGATACCGCAGAATAAGCCTAAGCCACGGTATACCGTTAAAAGGAACCCAAAACAGTGGTCCTTTCGTTCCAGCTCGCAGTCATCAGCACCGTCCGCTCGCACGGACCGAGGGGGTAAGCCCGCCTCTCAGTGGCGCTCTAAGAGTCGTCCAAAGAAGCCGGCGGGGGCGGCAGCTGCCACCCCCAAACCCGCCTCTGCATGACTCGCTCTCCCTTCCTACCTCCCCACAGGTGGGGGGCCGCTTGTCTCGCTTTCAGGACAAATGGCTACTTCACGTTCAAGATCAGTGGGTTCGAGACGTGATCTCGCGAGGTTACAGGATAGAGCTGACGTCAAAACCGATCTCCCGATTCCATCGGTCGGTCCCATCGCCAGAAAAGGCTCAGGCCTTTTACCTGGTGTTGGAGGGTCTCCGCAGAGACGGAGTGGTGATACCGGTGCCTTCCGGAGAGAGGTTCAGGGGTTTTTACTCCAACCTCTTTATCGTCCCGAAGAAGGACGGTTCCTTCCGCCCGGTACTAGACCTGAAGTTGTTCAACCATCACGTGTTGGTTCGGAAGTTCCGCATGGAATCACTGCGCTCCGTGATCGCAGCTGTATCACAGGGAGACTTCCTGGCGTCCATAGATATCAGAGACGCTTACCTTCATGTGCCCATTGCACCAGCTCATCAGCGCTGGCTGAGATTCGCAGTGGGGGAAGAACACTTCCAAATTGTGGCGCTGCCGTTCGGGTTGGCCTCGGCACCGCGGGTGTTCACAAAGGTGATGGCCTCCATGATGGCTCTCCTGCACGTGCAGGGACATGCCGTCATTCCCTATTTAGACGACCTACTGGTCAGGGCGCCATCAGAACACCTTTGTCAAGAGAGCCTGGATGTGACCATGCGGTCTCTGGAACAGTTCGGTTGGCTCCTCAATATTCAGAAGTCAACGCTGGTTCCGACCCAGTCTTTGACATATTTGGGCATGGACTTCAACACAGCCTCAGCCCTGGTGTCTCTGCCACGAGTCAAGCAGATGGCGATCCAATCAGGAGTGCAAGCAGTCCTCCTGTCACCACAATCATCCCTACGGGTGTTGATGATGCTGGTGGGGCGCATGGTGGCAGCAATAGAGGCGGTGCCTTTTGCACAATTTCGCCTCCGTCCTCTCCAGCTGGAGATTCTCCGCAGGTGGGACAAAAGGTCAATTTCTCTGAATCGGCTGGTGACCCTTTCCCAACCGACCAGAGATTCCCTGCAGTGGTGGTTACAGCCACACCACTTGTCTCGGGGCCGGTCCTTCATCAAACCGTCATGGTTAGTGGTGACGACCGACGCCAGTCTGACGGGCTGGGGAGCGGTGTTTCTTACACCACAGGGCCCAAGGCCTCTGGACTCGGTCGGAGTCGGCGTTGCAGATCAACGTGCTGGAGATCAAGGCGGTCTATCTGGCACTCCTGGCGTTTCAGAGATTCCTCTCAGGACAACCCATTCGGGTTCAGTCCGACAATGCGACGGCCGTCGCTTATATAAATCATCAAGGAGGAACCAGGAGTGCAGAGGCTCTGGCCGAAGTCCCCCGCATCCTACCCTGGGCGGAGGACAACAACTGCCTGATCTCCGCAGTTCACATCCCAGGGGTCAAACTGGGAGGCCGACTATCTGAGCCGGCAGGGGATGGACGCCGGAGAGTGGTCTCTTCATCCGGACGTCTTCCAGGACATCTGCAGCAGATGGGGCACTCCGGACGTGGATCTGATGGCCTCACGGCTGAATCATCAGGTGCCGCAATACATGGCGAGGTCATGGGATCCCCAATCTCTGGGAGCGGATGCTCTGGTCCTGACGTGGTCCAGATTTCATCTGCCGTATGTGTTCCCGCCTCTGGCTCTGATTCCCAGGGTGCTGTGGAAACTCAGGTCTGAGTGCAGGGTAGCCATTCTAGTGGCACCAGATTGGCCCAGGAGGTCCTGGTATCCGGACCTGTGGCAACTGTCAGGCGGACACAGGTGGGCTCTTCCAGACCGCGCAGATTTACTCGCGCAAGGCCCATTCTTCCACCTCAATTCCAAGGCCCTCAGATTGACTGCATGGCTCTTGAGGCCTGGCTGCTGACATCCAGGGGTTTTTCCCCTACGGTGGTTGCCACTATGAATCGGGCTAGGAAGCCAGTCTCAAGGAAGATGTACCACAGGACGTGGAAAATCTTTTTTACTTGGTGTGCCTCTGGTGGACGGTCTCCGTGGCCCTTGTCCATCCCGACGTTGTTGGCTTTCCTACAGTCGGGTTTGGAATTAGGATTATCCCTTGGCTCCTTGAAAGGTCAAGTCTCGGCACTTTCAGTGCTGTTTGACAGGCGATTGGCGCTCCTCCCGAAGGTCCGCCAATTTCTGCAGGGGGTGTCACGGATGGTTCCGCCCTACAAGAGACCTCTGGACCCTTGGGATCTCAACATGGTCCTGGCGGCATTACAGAGACCACCGTTTGAGCCGCTGAGAGATGTTTCTCTATCTCGCCTGTCTCAGAAAGTGGCCTTTCTGGTGGCAATCACGTCTCTGAGAAGGGTCTCAGAATTGGCTGCACTTTCGTGCAAGTCGCCCTTTCTGGTGGTTCACCAAGACAAGGTGGTGTTGCGTCCTCGGCCAGAATTCTTGCCGAAGGTGGTTTCAACTTTTCACCTGAACCAGGAGATTGTTCTCCCATCATTTTGCCCTGCTCCCGTTCATCAGGTTGAACGCGACCTCCATACTCTGGATCTCGTGAGAGCGGTACGCATTTATGTGTCCAGGACCGCCTCCTTTAGGAGTTCGGATTCCTTATTTGTTCTTACGACAGGTCGCTGTAAGTGGTCCGCGGCATCAAAGTCGACATTGGCCAGATGGATTAAGGCTTCCATTCAAGAGGCTTACCGGGCCTCTGGTTTGCCTCTCCCGGTGGGATTGAAGGCTCACTCTACCAGAGCTGTAGGTGCCTCCTGGGCCTTGCGACATCGAGCTTCTGCTCTACAGGTGTCAGGCAGCCACATGGTCAAGCCTGCACACTTTCTCTAAGCACTATATGGTGCATGCCCATGCCTCTGCGGATGCAAGTTTGGGCAGGCGGGTTCTCCAGGCGGCGGTTGCCCACCTTTAAAAGGAACCATGTGTTATCCGTCTTGTTGAGGAACTCTTCCGCCCTGGGGTATTGCTTTAGGACATCCCCATTGTCTGGGTCTCCCATTATGATGACCAGAAAAAAGAGAATTTTGTTTACGTACCGTAAATTCTTTTTTCTTTAATCCTCAATGGGAGACCCAGCACCCACCCAGTTGTTCCGTTGCATGTTTTGCATTTGATCTGTTCCCTGTTGGGACAGTTTCTTCCGGGTTGTTGGACCGTCTGTGCACGGTTTCTTTCCCGATGTTTCGGGTGTGGTTTATTTGTCTCCTCGCAGCTTATGGACCAAACTGAGGATGTTCCCTGCGGTAGGGGTTTATAAGCGGAGGAGGCGGTGTCTACAAACTTGTAGTACCTAGTGTGACCTCCGGAGGGCAGTGCCCTAAACCCCTTTGTCTGGGTCTCCCATTGATGATTAAAGAAAAAAGAATTTACGGTACGTAAACAAAATTCTTTTTTTTTTTTAATACCTTTTATTTAGGTTTCCCAGTGTATATAGATAGTTAAAGTCAAAAGGCCTGTCACACATCACACATGGGAGGAACACAGGAGTCTTCCTCCGTGTGTGACATCACATCCTGCAGCGCCGACATTATACGCGCAGGAATCGCGCATTGTCTGAATGGCAAAAAAGCCAAAGCGCGTGCAAAAATTTCACGTTGTGTGAACGTAGCCTAACGGGCACCAGTCCCATCCTTCCGCTGGCTCACCAGGGATTAGGATGTTAGTGGCTTCCAGGCCAACTACACCAATCCAGCAGCACCCTGCTTTCAGAGAGCACACACTGAGAAAGGAAGGACGGTAATCTCAGGAAACTGGCCAAGCACAGCAATGTCTGTAGTCAGGTGACTGAATTGTCCCAACCTGGGTATCTTCCATAAATAGTTTGATATTCCAGCTGAATCCTAGGCTGAACTCCTGCAGAATATAATCCAGTTTTGGTGCTCCTCTTGTCAGATCCAAAGCTCCTAGACACAGGCCATGCAGAGTATGATGACAATGTTATCCTGGCAGCCGCAACCAAAATTCCTGGGCTGAGGCAAATGACAACGCAATGTGATACTCTAGTCATGGCTATACTCCCTAGACCAGGGGTCTCAACCTCCAGGCCTTGAGGGCCACAAACAGTGCATGTTTACAGGATTTCCTTAGCATTTGACAGTTGGAATCATCACCTGTGCAGGAGATTAAATTACCAACGGTCAAATGCTAAGGCAATCCTGAAAATGTGTACTGTGTGCGGCCCTTGAGGTCAGGAGTGAGACCCCTGCCCTAGACTGAAGCCCAAACCATATGAACTGCTGGTGCAGAAAGTCCTCTTTATAACTCGAGCCCCTACCTCAGGGTATATGGTGTTCTTCCAGGATTGGTGGGATAAGGCTGTTGGCATTTCAATTGATATTTGCTTAATTCTTGCCTGGTTGATGTGGATAGAGGGAGGGGGGGAGGTGAATTAATTAAAATGGCAATACACAACTGCTGACAATTAAAGCTCTGATTAATCTGGCACAAAACAATGTCTTGGCAAACATGAGATGGCAACCAAAAGACCAATGCATCTGGCCAAATTAAGAACATTAACCCATGACAAGCATTGAGGAAATCTGTGTTGTCACAATGTGTAGAGGGGGGGGGGGGGGGGAGAACATAACAGGGTGCAGTGTATGAGGGGATCAGGGCTGGACTGGGACCAAAAAGCAGCCCTAGCACCTGAGCTATGGAGTTGGTACGCCACACCACCAACTCCTCAATTACTCCGACTCTCTCATGCATGGTTCATGTTTAAGTGATGAATTTGTTGTAGTACAATGTAAACGTCAGGCTTTAGTCATTATGATACAATAATCAAGATATTTAGATACCATTTGGGTTTTTTTCGGGAGCCCAGTCAGGGCATATACATCACTGGAGGGGCTGGGGCATACAGTTCTCCAGGGGAATACAGTCAGCACTGATGGTATATATGTCCCTGGTGGACACAGTGATCACCAGCAGGAGGGGGCATACAGACTGGGTGGCAGAGATTACCAGGGGGCACACAGTTAGGTTGTTTGTTTTTTGGGGGGCAAAGACTGGGGTGCACAAAGATCACTATGGGTAGGTGGGGGGGAATGGGCACAGATTATTCAACCCCCCCCCCAAAAAAAAAAAAATTGCTCCAGCTTCTTAAAATCCAGTAGTTATTTATAATTTGTGCACCAGAAGTCAGATATGGCATAGTACAGTTATTACAGGCGACACATTTTGACCTGTTCATCACAGCCCTGACAATTCTGGATTTTAAGGAGCTGGACAGCTTTTTTTTTTTTTTTTTTTTTCATAAGTTACCTTGCATATGAGCCTCGGAGTTCCTTGCTGCTATTGCACATCCACCGCCTGATGATATTAAAGGGGAACTCAAGTGAGAAAGAACTTTTTAGTACAGTTCCTGCCCTGCTACATGATGAATCAGTCGTACACTGCAATTCTAGGATCTATAGATCTTTTCTACATTGATAAACTCATACCTGCTCATTTCTGACACGCGCACACACACACACCTCATGGGACAGAGAATCATCTGGCATCTTCATGTAGGAGCAAAAAGCAGGTGGTGTCAGGGGTGTGGATTCTGGAGTTGCAGGATCATCCTCCATTCCAGCCCCCTCATTTCTGTATGGAGAGGGGGTGTGGCCACTGGCCCCATGCTCACTACAATCCTGTCCCTGATATACCATTCTGTGACAGGGGGGGTCCAGGCTTGAAATGGCAATCATGTCACCAAGCAGATACAAATGCACGCAGTGATCCTCTGTTGTATGATGATGCATAAGGTGTACTGTTATTGTGAGGTTAGAATCAGAGGCAAATCATTACATTGATCGATTCAGCTCTGCATGGTCTCCCCTCCCCCATGGAACATGGTAGTTTCTGAGCCCTCCAACTTTCAATGGATCATAATCACTCCTCACTGGAATGTAGGATGATCCTGCAGTTCCCAGCATCCACGTCCCTGACATAACTCCTGCTTTTTGCTCCTACATGAAGCTGTCAGGCTGAAGATTCTTGGTCCCATCAGGTGGGGGTCAGAGTTGAGGAGCAGGTATTTTATCAATTTATAAGAGATCTATAGATCTAAAACTGCAGTGAACAGCTCGCTTCATCAGGTATGAGGTGGCAGGAACTGTACAAAAATGTTTTCTCACTGGAGTTCCCCTTTACGGTGAGCAGGTAATTTTTTTTTTTTTTCAATATTTTTGGATTTATAGGGCACAGATTTCCAGGGGGCACAAAACACTGGGGAAGTGAGGGGGCACAGATAAGTGCACACTATGTGGGGCAGAGAGATCACCTGGGGGGGCACATGTGGTAGAGCCAGTCTTCCGTTCCGGAGCGAGCAGCCAATCTCCGGTCCGACACTGCACGAGGGGGAATGCAGGCTGCAGCTGCTGACGTTTGCAGGCGCGGAAGAGCATGAGAAACTTCCTGACGGACGTGCACATCGGCGCTCAATTTTACTCCAGCTCACTCTCTGCAGTTCCTGGCTGTGCCATGGCTGGAGAGGGATTAAAAGGCTGCGGGTGCGGTGAAGGTAACGTGCAGTGGCCCAATTTACCTAGAGCCCACTGGCAATCGCCTATATGCCTTATTGCCAGTCTGGGCCTGGGACGGGTGTATGGAGGGGGTGTGGGATGGGTTGTGTAGGGAGGGGTGCATACCGGGATCTGAAGGGTGTATGCCAGGATACAGAGCATAGTGCACACTCTCACTAATGACTTTTCTCTTACAGAACATGCTGTCAAATGTTGAAAACAACGTAAAGAGCGGGGCGGTGGGGAAGCGGCCGGTGGCGTCTAAACCTGGCCTACGCCCCCGCACCGCCTTAGGTGACATTGGAAACAGGACAGATGCTAAGATATCGCTGAAAAAGGTAAGGTTACTGTGTGATGGCCCCGGCCTGCGTCTGAGCGCTACATCCTTCTGTCAAAACTTGACCTCCATTTGTTTCTCAGGATATAAAACCAACCGTCAAAGTCGTAAAGAAAACAAAAGTCGCAGAGAAGGAGCCTGAGCCAAAAAAGGTGGAGAGTGTGCCCCCGGATGTCCCTGTGGTAAGAAGCCTGGTGCACAGTGACCAGCATCAGGGTCCATGGTATCCCTGCTCCTCTGTGACTGGTGACTCCTCTCCTGTAGGTAGAGCCCAGCTCCCCCAGCCCCATGGAGACTTCCGGCTGCCTCCCTGAAGAGCTCTGCCAGGCCTTCTCCGATGTCCTCATACACGTGAAGGATGTGGATGCAGATGATGGCGGGAACCCCATGCTATGCAGTGAATATGTGAAGGACATCTACTCCTACCTCAGAAGCCTGGAGGTGAGTATCGGCCCTGATCTGCTATCGCTCTGCTTTCATAATGGTTGATCTCTGTAATTCCCTCGGGAAGGGTGGGTACAGTGTATGTGGTGATATCTGCAGGGTGAATATAATGTATATATCTTCCAGGAATATCTGGGCACTAAACTTTGCCCAGGCCATCCCACCCCCTCTGTGCCACTGTCCCATCGCTCGTGTAGCTCCCTCCAGTCACTCCGCGCCATCTCATGGCTTCATGTCTTTCCGGCTGTGGTTGTATTTCTTATCTTTTTGTTTTTCTTCTGCAGGATGCTCAACCAGTGCGGCAGAACTATCTCCAGGGTCAGGAGGTGACGGGGAACATGCGGGCCATACTCGTTGACTGGCTGGTCCAAGTCCAGATGAAGTTCCGGCTGCTGCAGGAGACCATGTTCATGACTGTTGCCATAATTGACCAATTCTTGCAGGTGACTCTCTACTATTTAACACTGACCGTAAGCGATCGTTATCGCCTCTGTGAGGACAGACATCTGATAACTGTTTCTGCAGGAGAATCCAGTTCCTAAAAACCAGCTGCAGCTTGTTGGGGTGACGGCCATGTTCCTTGCTGCTAAGTATGAGGAAATGTATCCTCCAGAGATTGGAGACTTCACATTTGTGACGGATCACACCTACACGAAGGCCCAGATCAGAGAGATGGAGATGACCATCCTCCGCGTGTTGAATTTTGCCCTCGGGAGACCTCTGCCCCTGCACTTCCTCAGGAGGGCCTCTAAAATCGGAGAGGTAAAGGCCATATTGGCGATTAGATGTGATGTGGGAGGGGGTGATCATGCCTTGCTCTGGAAGGATTGAGTGCTTTTATCCTGTGGGGAGGCTCCATAGACCAGGGGTCTCAAACTCAACTGAGTTGGTGGGCACACAAAAGAAAATTGATATAGGGAGGGGGCCACATTCCTTGTAGGACTAAAGGTCCTTACACGACCGCTAAACAGGGTGGATACATTCGCTACTTCACGACACGCACAAACGTCAACGCACCTCTTCACACGCGCCACAAGGTACGCTACCTACATCTGTAACTAGCACATCGCGGGTGTCTCAAGTAGCCATCTGTACTCAGCGTACTCATTACACACCGCTACAACAGCTAATATGGCGGACTGTGCAGCAGGGACAGCACATAGGTGCCAATTTTGGATTACGAGACTCCGACGCTGATAGGACAACGCAAGAACATAGATTGGCAGCATTGCAGAGTGATTAATAATGACGCTCGAGCGATTGTGTAGTGTGACTGGTCAGCTCCTTAAATATGCCACCTATGCACGACTACCAAACGAACGCAGCATCTTCCACCATGATCGCAGATGGGGGCGTACAGGACCTGGTCACGCTTAGCTACATTGCAGCTACATC
Source organism: Allobates femoralis (assembly GCA_033576535.1). Classification (NCBI taxonomy): domain Eukaryota; kingdom Metazoa; phylum Chordata; class Amphibia; order Anura; family Aromobatidae; genus Allobates; species Allobates femoralis. Next base: position 164,344,812 of record JARQOC010000007.1, on the reverse strand, counting down.
GCGGTGTCCAGAGTTCCTTCTGTGGTTCTTTACACGCGATACAGGGCGTACAATCGCTTTGTAGCCATCTTTTCAGCAGTGCTCGAAACAGATTTATCTGTTGCCGCCTGTCAGTCCCGTCTTCACACGCACTACTCGGGCAATATTGACCTACAAGCTACATTTGTAGCCTGTAGCGGGTTGTATCCATCCCTCGTAGCGGCGTTAAAGGTACCTTAAGTGACTTTTTACCATACCAGAATTTTTGCTCTATATAAAGTACAATCCTGACTTCTTGTTGAATGTCCCGTCCTAATCTCCTTTATGTAGTAATGTCCCCACCCGATCCTCCTCCTTGTAGTAATATCTCCATTATGGTCCTCTTCTTTAGTAAGGTCCCATCCTGATGCCATTTTGTGTAGTGCTGTCCCACATCTATCCGCTTTTGCGGTAAAGTCCACAACCTGTCTCTGTTTTTTTGTTCTCTCACACAGTCATACATACACTCACACACACTCAGACATATTCACACAAATACATACACACTCTCAATCACACACACCTTAATGATGCTGTGATCCATTGTACAAGGAGCTGCCGCGGTACCCGCTTTATTGTGACTTACGTTACCGCTCACACAAGCTCCTTCACGCTTGTTCATGAATGCAAGCCAGCGGACAAATCAGAAGCCTGCAGCTGACGTCGGTATGACGTCAACAGGAGGCTTCTGATTGGTCCGCCACCTTGCATTGATGTACAAGCGTGAAGGAGCTTGGGGGGACGCGTGTTTGAGATCCCTGCTCTATGGCATCAGAGAACTCCATGGCCGAGTCATCGCTCAACTTTTCCATCAACTTGTGACTCTTGTTGCTGTTATTTTTGTACAAGATTCTTCACTATAGCGGCGGCAGACGGATGGAAGATTGTGAAAGATGAAAGCATGTTTTCTTTTTCTTTTACTCTTTGCATATTTGTAGATCAACTCCGTATTCCTCCGTCCTCCTCACCATCACACTCCCCTGTCTCCCACATCACCCCCCCCCTCCGTCGTCCTCACAATCACACCTGCACCCCTGTCGTCCTCACATCACACCTGACCCCCCCCCCCCCCCCCCCCCTCCTCGTCCTCTTCACCATCACACCTGCCACACACACACACTCTTGATCCCACACACCTTGATGCTGTGATCCATTGTACAGGGAGCCGCCGCGATACCCGCTTTATTATGACTTCCGGGTACCGCTCACAGAAGCGCCTTCATGCTTGTACAATCAATGCAAGCCGGTGGACCAATCAGAAGCCTGCAGCTGACATCTGCATATGACTTCAACAAGAGGCTTCTGATTGGTCCGCAGCCTTGCATTGATTGTACAAGCATGAAGGCGCTTCTGTGAGCGGTACCCGGAAGTCACAAAGCGGGTACTGCAGCAGCTCCCTGTACAATGGACTGGGGCACGCTTTTGTTTCTGTGGTGCCACGGACCGCAATGTGAAGCCTCGCGGGCCGCGTGTTTGAGACCCCTGCCATAGACTATGCTTGTCTATAGGGGCCCATCCTGTGAAACCTTCTGGCCTTGGTCACACAGTAAGTGCACATATAAATGCTGTAGATCAAAAGACTTTATCTTGTAATCCTATGGTCCATTTCTTTGTATCTGGTTGGCGTTTGAGTGGAGCATTCATTTCGTGCAAGGCATCCATCACTCTGCAAGTACACTGGTTCATTAGCTGTGTGTGTATTTGGTGTCTTGTGGAAGGCCATCTAATCCTGAACGTTGGGAAATCTGCTTTTAGTTAGACCCCCGCTGACCTGGGTGATCGCATGTCCTAGCGATATGTCACGATCTTCCACAATCGGGTAAACCTACTACAACTGCAGGTCCCCAGGGCTGTGATATGGAATGACTTTCTGACCAATGTCCACAGCAGAGGACTGCAATCCCAGAGTTCAGCCTGCTGTGGCCAATTTCCTCTGAAGGTCTGTACTGGCATCACATCCTGTCACTGCTGGACAAGAGACCTCTGCAGTGTTATGGGGTTGGCAACACTGACTCTGCTGTCTGAATAGTCTATCTGAACATTGTGCAAGTGCTGTGCATGTCGAGCAGAAGACCTTAGACTGTTGTGCTGGGTGGTACCTAGATGACTAATACTCGATGTTTTGTACATTATTTTTCATCTTTTATTGCACATGTTTCCATCTTTATGCTGGGGGGGGGTGTCTTGTGGGGTGGGGTTCACCTGATATCATAGTCTGGATATCACCAAAAGGCTGTGAGCCAGACACTGTCCACTACACACCTGTGACCAGCGCCCTATAAAAGAATCCCTGTGTATGTAACACCAGGCAGCCACACTCCATTAATTGGTGGTGAAGTGGCTGATTTTTCAGCCGTCTTCTCCTATGATGCTCCTGCTAACTTTGCATGGGTTCTGCTATACTGCATTAAGAATCTAACCTGATAAACATTTATTTTTTTTTTAACACACTAAATTTTTTGTTATTTTCTAAATGTAAGGATGACAAAGGGTGGATCCTTGGGGTGGACTCATTGTGTTGGAGGATGGGCCTTCTTTATGGTTCTTCTGTTCATTCCCTTGGGGGTGGACTTGTTGTGTAGAAGGCAGGGCTGTGAGTTCAGTAAGCCAAACCTTCAAGTGATCCTAAACCCAGAAACTGACCGACCCTCCCCCACCCCCCCTTATCTTTAGACCTGTCCCTGCACCCCCTCTTATCATTTCTAGCCATCCCTTTTGCAGAAAAAAATCGCTTTTGTAAAGTAAGAGAAAGTTATATTACTTTGTCCTGTGTGAGTTCTCTTTCTGAGCAAGCCGCAATAGGCGGGGCCTGTGTGCTGCTGCCTTGTAATTATGCACGCCCCTCTCTGCTTCTAAGAGCCTGGCCGTGTCATGAAAGAGGGCGGGGCTACCGGCATGACACGATTTAGCCCCGCCCCCTTTCATGACGCGGCCAGGCTCTTAGAAGCAGAGAGGGGCGTGCATAATTACAAGGCAGCAGCACACAGGCCCCGCCCATTGCGGCTTTCCAGAAACGAGAACTCACACAGGACAAAGTAATATAACTTTTCTCTTACTTTACAAAAGCGATTTTTTTTCTGCAAAAGGGATGGCTAGAAATGATTAGACCTGTTCCTGCACCCCCTCTTAAGATACGGGGGGGTCAGTTTCTGGGTTTAGGATCACTTTCAGACTCCTCGACTTTCCCTGACTCCCTCATACATGGCTCTTGCTTAAGTGATAAGTTTATTGTAGTACAATGACATCAGGCTTTTTTTTAAATCGGCTACAATTTTAATTTTGAATAAAAATTTATACACAACACAATCAGCATATTCGCATTATAAGGTATTTCAATCAATTTAGAACCCACAATCCACCCCTCCCAAACAGCGTACATTTCCACAACCTTATAGCATGGAACATATAATTACTAGTATGTGCATTTACGTGCATCTTCAATCAATGTACCAATGAGGACCAATGTCACTCCCTTTATAACTGATCAATTTAGCCATACTGTAACCATGGTGACCACATCTTCTCAAATAGTTGGATTCTCCTCTCTTGCTATAGGCTCCTCTTTCCAGTCTGACCACTTGGTTAATACTAGATATAAACTCCCCTCTAGTCGGCAGGTCTTGCTGTAGCCAACTCTGGCGATCATTTACGCGCCACATATAACAATTAAGCCAAAACGTTTTAAATTCATTGTCAATCACTATTTCCTCTGCGTATCCCAATAAGCAAACCAGTGGTTCCCTGGGTATAACACATCTATAAGCGCCCTCTATCTGGTTAAGAACTGTGATCCAAAAGGCTGAAAGTCTGGGGCACGACCACATCATGTGAAAAATGCCCGCCTCCCATGCATCGTGGACACTCAGTCAGCCCTCAGACCCATCCTGAATAACCGTATCGGGATCTATACACCCTATGTATTATATACAGGTGGGACAACCTGGCTGGTTCACTCACAGCCAGCTGAGGCACTCTCTCCAACACACTTTCCCAAACCTCATCCGCAATGTGTCCCACTTCTCTTTCCCACTTAGTCTTGGTTCTAATCGGGTGTTTGAGTAAAAAGCAGTGCAATAGATCCTTGTATGTACTGGAGATGACCCCCTCGAGAAGCCACCACCGCAAACAATCTAAAACCAAATCTGCCTGTAACGACAGGCTTTCCTTCGCATTTTGTGCCAAAATTGCATGTTTCAGTTGTTCGTAGTGGTACCACTCAGAGGGAGACTACCCAAACTCTTCGCTCAACTGCGTGAAGGGCTTCAGTCCCCGTTGAGTACGGATTTGAGACATGTATATGATACCTTTTCGTACCCATTCCACTAGTGTACCTATCCTTCCAATCTCCGGCAGGTTACTGTTCTCCCATATTGGTGTATATTTAGTCACCGCGTAACTCCTCTCATCTGTTTAATCTGTTTACTCACAAGATCTAGGGTGGGATACAAACTCCCCAATCGGCGAAATGAACCACCCTCCAACACCAAAGGAGACCTATTCAATATGTATCCCAATACTCCCTGGATCGGAGCCACATGTCCTGATCCACCCACGCCCGCAAGTGCTGACTCTGTGCCGCCAAAAAATATATTCCCGGATTTGGCAAGGCTAGTCCGCCATCATCCTTTGGTCTCTGCAAGATCTCTAGTTTAAGTCTCGTGTTTTTTTTTTTTTTTTTTTTTTTTTTTTTTACCCATATCCGGTCTCTAAATAAGGAATTAACCCCTTTAAAATGACCCTGGGGATCCATACTGGGGTGTTGTGAACCACATAGAGACCTTGGGCATCAGCACCATTTTAATAAGCTTGATCCTGCCCACCACTGAAAGGCGCAGCTTATTCCAAGCCGTTACTTTAGTTTTCAGTTGTTTCAGTAGTGGTGTTAAATTGAGGTTAAGATACTCTGCTTTTGGGAGGGAGACCTGGATGCCCAAGTATCTATACTGTCCCACAACTCGCCGACTAGTCCCTCCCCGCTGTCCGACCAAGTTACCCGTCATCAACCCCAAATAGATTTGATTTTGTCCAGTTAATAGTCCAGAGAGCCTCCCAAATCTGTCAATTATCCGCATGGCATGGTCCAATGAGGGCCCCAGGTCCCTTAAAAACAATAAAATGTCATCCGCATAGAGTGCAGTCTTTTCTTCCAGAGCCCCATTCCTAAATCCCTGAACGTCCTTGTCTTACCGGATAGTGGCCGCTAACGGCTCGACTGCCAGGGCAAAAAAGAGGTGAGAGCGGGCAACCCTGTCTAGTCCCCCTGTGTAACTCCAGTTGGCGACAGCATACCATTAACTCTAATCTTAGCTGAAGGTTGAGCATATAATAGTTTCACCCATGATATGAATTGGGAGCCAAAGCCCAAACGTTGCAGAACAGCCCATAGATACTCCCACTCCATACTATCAAGCGCTTTATGCGCATCCAGCAGCTGCATATTCAGATATATAGACGTCTTATATTCGTCGCTGTGGACCTATTAGGCATAAAGCCGACTGGTCCGGATGAATTCAAATTATAAATCACTTCCGTGAGCCGACATCCAGGCTTTTACTCATTATCTATTATATACTCACCCTGTCCTGTCCGTCAACGTCCTGCATCAGGGTGTCCACAAATCTTGCTGCCGGAAGCCACACCATATTGGCACACCCAAGTGATGGGGGTGCCAATATGGCAAAAGCAGACGCTGACACTCCATATAACCTCCGACTAGCTAGATGATACAGGACTGTGGTGATGTCAGTCATGTGATCAGTCACATGACCATGACCTCACCACAGCTCTGGTACTGCTAAAATTCACTGCAGTGGCACTCTGTAGGTAGAGAGGAGGCAAGAGAGCATGGGGGGGGCAGAGCCACAAGGGGACGGCAGAGTGCAAGAAGGATAGTGCACTGGGGGGGGGTCAGGTGTGGAGACAGCTCCAAGTAAAGGGCACGGGTGGGGAGGGACAGCACACAGGGAGGGGAAGACGGCTCAAAGGAGAGGGCACGGGGGGAAAGGCAGCTGCCACTCCCAAACTGCAGAGCCATCGGGCCACATATAGTGATACAATGATGAAGCTACTTAGAACATTTATAATAATTCATGATAATATTCAGTACATTTTGTATTGAACTACTGGACCTACATTATGTTTTAGGAATCTGTCCATTTTCCTCAGACTCCACTAAAATGAGCTCCGACTTCACAGCCTTGGTAGGAGGATTGGCCTTGGTTATGGTCCTCCTGTTCATTCTTGTATGTCTACTGTCCCTTGTCTCCAGGTCACAGCCGAGCAGCACAGTTTGGCCAAGTATCTGATGGAGCTGGTTATGGTGGACTATGAGATGGTGCATTACCCGCCCTCGCAGATCGCTGCTGCTGCCTCCTGCCTATCTCTCAAGCTCTTCAGTACCAGTGACTGGGTATGTTGTGTGGCTGTTTCTGCTGTGTCCCTCCGGCTGCTCTGTACTCAGCAGTGACATTTTCTCCACAGTCCCTGACTTTGCAGCACTACACGGCATACTCTGAAGAGACCCTGCTGCCGGTCATGCAGCACATGGCCAAGAACGTGGTAAAGGTGAACAAGGGCCTCACAAAACACCTGGTAAGATGACTGAGCACCACCCATCAATCATGGCTGCCACATAAGTGATTAGTTATTGTAATGGTCTCTAGGACTGAGCTGCTTCAAGATTTGGATTCGTACCTTCACTTAGGGGTACAATTGTACCACATTTTTTTTGTAACCAAAGTCTCCTAAGAAATGTCCAGTGATGGCTGGCCTTCAGTGTGTGTCTAGATGTAGTAATCTAGTGTAAACCTGAGATTTCCTCCAATTGCAGATTTCCCATTAATAGATATTTGCATTAAAGAAAAATTGACTGAATAATCTTACTTCTTCTGTAGACTGTGAAGAACAAATATGGCAGCAGCAAACAGATGAAGATCAGCGGTATCCCTCAGCTGCGGTCAGGGGTGCTGCTGCAGATGGCGCGCCCGCTGCTGTCCTAGCCCGGATGGCTCCTACTCTCTTTGTGCTGCTTGTAAATAGTCTTTCTTTTAATAAAGTTCTTGTTTTTATATGTTCTTGTTTTCTTCTCCCTGATCAGAAGCCTCTGATATGTTTGTGGCCACATCTGTGTATTTACTCCTTGGCCTGTGCACTCCACACTTATCACAAGAAAATCAAAACAGATGTCTCAAATTATTCCCCTGAGGTATGGATAGTGTGAGCACACAGTTACTTAGTGAAGCTAGAAGTATAGTACCACAATGTATAAGCAGTGACAGTACAGTGTGGCTGCTTCGGGGAGCCTCTCCCCTCCCAAGGCCCCTTGAAGAAGCCATACAGCAAAATGTGTTGGAACTCCATGGGAAACCATGAGCATGTTTGATCCATATGGTTAAGCATAAGTCACGTTACTGGAACTGATGGTTTCAGATGGGTGAGAGCTCTTTATGTAGGTAGGATTGCTCCAGTGATGTGCATTCACCATGTTATCACTTGACTCAATTGGAGTAGGAGTGTCTCCTCTGCTATTGTCATGTACCCAGGTTAAGTTAGGTAATTTATACTGACTGTACTGTCACTCCTTATACACTGCGCTACTATAGACCTTGCTTGCATTTACTTCTAGCTTCCCTGATTAACTATTTGCTGTGTTTACAATCACCCCTCCCCTTTATTATATTCAGTAACCAATAAAAGTTATGTTTTACGCCATGGAGGGTGTGATGTAATTACTCAGTTTATAAATATGGGCTACAAGTCTCTTAAACCATTCCGGTTCTGTTTACATATTTATCAGAAGTTGTAACTTTATCATGACAGATATTGGGTGAACAACATAGGACACCATCCAGTAACAAGGTCAAGATGGGAATAAAGGTTACAAGGGTCATTCCCAACCAACTCTGATCCCTTATCTGTAAGGCTGGCTTCACACTACGGCGGGGATCCAATCCATGGCTGTCCGCTTGAGGCAGACAGCCACGGACCGGATCAGCACAGAACTGAAGGGCTAATTTGCCCTCAGGTCCAGTGTGCAGCTGCCGATAACTCAGGACCGCGGCTTGTAAGGAGCGAGCTGCGTTCCTGATCTGTCAGAGGGGATGGCTCCATGGGGCTGAGGCTCAACGCCGGCCCCTCCTGACAGTTCAGGACCGTGGCTAGCTCCCTGCGAGCTGTGGTCCTGACCCATCAGCAGCAGCACACTGGACTGGAGGGCAAATTAGCCCTTCAGTTCTGTGTGCTGATCCGGTCCGCGGCTGTCTGCCTCAAGCGGACAGCCACGGATCGGATCCCAGCTGTAGTGTGAAGCCAGCCTAAGCAGGTGCTTGATGGAGGCTTTTCAGGTAATCCGTTACCCATTTCTTAGGGGTATTTCACACACAGCGATTATCAAGTGGCCCCTCGCTGTGAGATTGCTAACGAATGGCCTGGACCATTTTTTTTTCAATCGGCGATCTCCTGCTGGGCATGCTGCATTGTGGTGTGTGACAGGCAACAACCAGCGATCTATCCGTGGAGAAAGTCATATGCAGGACATGGGTGAGCGGGATCCTTGGCACCTGTCTGCCGCCACCGTGAGTTTCTTCATCTTTACCATCACCTATCATGAATTGTCAGATGTACTCTTACTCGCATGGCTGCCATCTTTGGATACTTGGGTATACAAATATGGTAGCTGTGTGAGACGTGCATGCGCACTTACTCAGGCGGCGATGTGCTGACAGTTGCAGGCGGCTGCAGTACAGCTGGTGTTACTGTGCAGCAAGCCTGGCTTTTTTTTTTGTCTCTGGGTAAGAAGTGGGGTCTTCCTGGGTATCCTACCATACAGTCCCTTTTTCATTCAGATGCTGACAGATAGTACGGGTTGACACTGTTGTACCCTCGGACTGCAGGGCAGCTTGAACTTGTTTGGATGTTAGTCGAGGTTCTTTAGCCACCATCCGCACAATCTTGCGTTGAAATCTCTCGTCAATTTTTCTTTTCCGTCCACATCTAGGGAGGTTAGCCACAGTGCCATGGGCTTTACACTTCTTGATGACACTGCACGGTAGACACAGGAACAGTCAGGTCTTTGGAGATGGACTTGTCGCCTTGAGATTGCTCATGCTTCCTCACAATTTGGTTTCTCAAGTCCTCACACAGTTCTTTGGTCTTCTTTCTTTTCTCCATGCTCAATGTGGTAGACACAAGGACACAGGACAGTGGATGAGTCAACTTTAATCCATGTTAACTGGCTGCAAGTGTGATTTAGTTATTACCAACACCTGTTTGGTGCCACAGGTAAGTTACAGGTGCTGTTACTTACACAAATTAGAGAAGCATCACATGATTTTTCTAACAGTACCAATACTTTTGTCCACCCCCCCCCCCTTTTTTATGTTTGGTGTGGAATTATATCCAATTTGGCTTTAGGAGAAGTCTTTTTTTTGTGTTTTTTTCTTTTTTTTTTTTTTTCATTGAAGACAAATTAAATGAAGATAATAATACCAAATAATTTGATTGCAATCATTTTCAGGAAGAAACTGAGTATTATCTGACAGAATTGCAGGGGTGTCAATACTTTTGGCCGCAACTGTACATGGGCTGCATTGTCTGGTTAGTTTTGTGCAATGGAGCAGGTTTCCTTTTTAACTACTCTGGGTTTTCTGATTTTACGTTTTCTATAAGGTTTGGTGGCCAAGGGTTACGGCCATTCTAGTTTGTACAAAACTGCTACTGGGAGTTCAATTTTTTTCATAAATTACATGGATCATCCTCTTTTTTTTTTTTTTTTTTTTTTTTTGATGTTTCCAATAAAACAATTTTTAAAAGGTTTAAAAAGAAAGCCCTTTCGTGTTGACGGGAGGAGGGCTATTTCGTTGGAATTAATGTCAAGCATTTGGACGGTTTTTGTTTTATGTTTTAATAAATTTGAAGTTTCCCTGTGTAAAGCTTTGTTTTTTCTTTAGCATTTCTTGGCGCGTTCTGCGTGGGGGAATTTGTTACAGCAGGAATCGCCCGTCCGGCCTTGCAGTTACAGATGTCTTTTTTTGGGGGGTATACTTTTGGATGTCTTAGGGCCCTTTCACATCAGCGTTTTTCGTAATTCGCGGCAGATGCGGTGAAAAAACCGCATTTGCCGCATAACCGTTCCACTTGCGGCACGGTTGCGGTTTTTCCCATAGGAAGTATAGGGGGACTTGCGGCAGATGCGGCAAGTGCGGATTTGCACTTGCGGCAGGTGCGGCAGCGAAAAAAAACGCGGTCAGCCGCGTTTTTTTTCGCTGCCGCAAGTGCAAAACTGCACTTGCCGCATCTGCCGCAAGTCCCCCTATACTTCCTATGGGAAAAACCGCAACCGTGCCGCAAGTGAAACGGTTATGCGGCAAATGCGGCAGATGCGGTTTTTTCACCGCATCTGCCGCGAATTACGAAAAACGCTGATGTGAAAGGGCCCTAAGACAGATCAATTCTGCGGGGGTGTTCCCATACATCTGAGTGCCGTTCCGGGGTTTGAGCTTTGTCCACTTGACAACCTGAAGCCTTGGTTGGCGGTTCATCCTGGAGTGGATGGTCCTTTATTTGTTCATGAGAGTGGTCTCCCTTTGACCATGTTTCAGTTCAACACTGTCCTTCGTCGTTCGCTTGATGCGCTGGGTTTTGGAAGTTTACATTTTTCTTCCCATTCTTTTAGCATCGGGACTGCGACCGAGGCTGCTAGGATGGGTCTTGCAGAAAAGGAAGACCATTGGATTGGGAGTTGAGCTTCGGGACGGGTGAGGCCTTGCATACATCCGGAAAGTGTCTAATTCTTCTTTTTCTCTACTGCAGGAAGGAAGATAGTCTGGATAGTAGGACACTCATACATCCACTGGGCGGAGCAGAGGGCTTGTGGGCGCCGTTATACTTGCAATCTTTTTTTATCCCATGAGTTAATTAGTATTTACTGGTATGGGTGTAGGGGCATGAGATGGGAGTCCTTATGCTCCACCTTAACTAGTTTGTATATGCGTTTCCCTTTTCCTGACCTGATTGTGGTTTACCTGGCCGGTATTGATCTCTGAAGAGGACGGACCCTTGACTTGCTGTGGCAGGTTCGGCATGATCTGCAGGTGGCACATTCCATGCTCCCAGGTACCTCGCTCGTGCTTTCCAAGATCATTCCGCGCCTGGCCTGGTCTTTGTCAGGTCTATCCTTTTTAGATTCCATTAGAAAACGTTTTAATCGGGCATTGAAGCGCTTTATGCCTGTGTTGGGAGGGTTCTCCCACAGGCATTTAGAGCTCGAGGGGTTTTTACTGGGATGGGATACATCTAGGTTCGATTGGTTTAGACATTTTCAATACTGGTCTGCAGGTGGTAGTTGAAAAATGGCTGAGGGGTTTGGAGGTGGCCACTCCGTATCCGGTGGGGAAAGTGGTCAATTTTAAGGTGGAGTTTTTACAGACAATATTGATCTAATATGGGCTTCCATTGTTTGGAATTTTATTTAATTAGTTATGATATTTATTCAATATGTATTTGATATAATCCTATTAAAGCCTCTCTGCCATTTTATGCCAACATTAACCTGGTGTTTTTAATAGCTGCCTGTTTAGTCTTAAGGGTTTCGAGATAAGGCCTAAGATCCCATGATATCTATCTAATACTGGCCATATGACAGCCAGGGATAGATATATATATATATAGATATAATATATATATATATATATATATATATATATATATATATATATATATATATATATATATATATATATAATCTCTCTCAATCCAACATCAACCACAAGATAGCTAGTGGAATGTCCACATAGTTGGGGATTGCCGCTATAATCTGGCACATAGCCCTTTTTCATTTGTAGTTATTGGAGTCTAAGCACAGTTTTTATACCTGTGCATTGTCTATCTGTAATCATGATATATATCACGCTGTTATCCACCGTCTATCGTTGTTTTATCCACCTCCTGATTCTCTATGTCCTTTAATGTATTAATAACCTGTAATTTTCTCATACTTGGGCATATGATGGTTTATTTTTCTGGTTCTGATTGTTAAGCATAGCGATTGCCCCAGGTAATCCTTGATCTTCACTATACTTTATTGGTGGTGGTAATAATTAGAAATGCTATACAACTATACATGCTGGGGTTCTGTGTATTAATCTGTCCATGAAAGTGTAGAGTCAAAAACGCCTGAAAGGATTACAGGAAAACGACCACCGGCATTTTCCAGATCCTGATTTGCTTTAGAAGGCCCAGCACATATATATACTGCTGCATCTCAATGAATTAGAATGTCACCAAAATCAATATCATATTGCTATGTTTCAGGGCGTTTCAGGGAGCCTTGAAACACGTTGACTAATAAATCAATAATATATTTAACGCTTTGATTTTTCATGGAATATGGCAGCGCGTTTTTTTAACCCTTCATCATCCCTCCTTTAATTTTCTGAGATAATGACCTTTTAGGTTTTCATTGGCTGGAAGTCATAATCATCAACATTAACAGAAATAAACACATGAAACAGATCACTCTGTGTAATGACTATATATAATATACGAGTTTCAATTATTGCATTGAATGACTGAAATAAATTAACTTTTTGATGATATTCTAATTCATTACGATGTACCTGTATGTCTCAGGAACAAAGTGGTGCGGGGAAGTAAAAACAACATTGCCGGATTCAGAAGAAAACGTTTATATGATATGAAAATATAGATGTGCGCGGCCAGTGACGGATCTTGGTGAAGCTAGATTATTAAATATGATCAAAATTACTTTTATTGTAAACATCTAATCAGATTGAAGTTGAAATGATCTCTACAAGGCAGAAAGTTATAGATAACAGATTTCCTTTGTAATTTTAGGCAAAAAGATGAAAAAATCTTCACCTTAAAAATTACAAACAGGAAAATATGCCAATACAAACGTTTGTGCACCCAGCATGGTTAGTGCCCAGATCAATGAATATTCAATTTTCTTAATTGTTCACAATAACAGTAATTTTGACCAGGGGTGACAAACATTGTGCATGTCATTGTAGCTACCAGACGTTATCTGTCCTAAATGTCTGACATAAGGAGGAGTCAGGGCTCTTCTCTGACACTTTAGAAGCAAACAAAAAAATAAGTGTGAAGATTCCTTATTGCCCCAAATTGAATGATTCCTCCCTGCAAGAAAGGATTGAAATATTTTAACATTCTGGAGTATTAAAATGACCGTGAGCAGCATGTGTATTGTGAAATCGGAATAGATAGCTGTTATCTGAACCAGTTATGTAATATGTATGGCCCGATATCATCATAGTTGGCTTTTAGTTCTCTGCCTTATCTCTGGATGTAAATACCCTGGTCAGGGTCATGGATGGGCACCTCACAGAATTCGTGTACCCGGGGGCGTAACTACAATATGTGTACAAGGCTACAATCGCACCCGGGCCCTGGAGCCTAGAGGGCCCCAAAGTCCCTTTGGCCTATAGACATAAGAGTAATGATATTAAAGATTTGCAATTGGGGGCCCGTTAGAGCTTTTGCATGAAGAACCATGAGCTTCAAGTTACGCCACTGTGTATACCCTTATCTGCCCCGTCCTATTGGTGCAGTAAGACGTAAACAATGGTGGATATGGACAGATTCAGATCTGTTTGCAAACATGGCTTTTATTTTGCTGTCATTTTCATTTTGGCTCGTATGTTGGGAACACACGTCTGGTTGCTGCACAGTCCTGTCCAAAGTGTCAGCGCGTGTTTCCTGCCGGTTATATAGACCGTGTGTCAAGATGTCATCCATCACTTTACAGTTACATTTGCTGTCATGGATGGAAAATATATCAAGAAATATTGCTACAATTAGCTGAATGTTTCTTTTAATGGCTGCTACCACAAAGCATTAACATAAACCCTTCAAAATTAGAGAATTTGGTAGATACATATTCACCACATATCTGGAATTTTACGTGAAATTAAAAAAAAATTGGGTTCACACATCACAAATTATATTGATTCAGTTTTTATTACTGATTGCACAAACTGCATACCTATAATATATTGTCATTTAAGATAACTTGGAAAAAAAAATTAGTTTTGACATTTCCCAAATTGGGAACGTTAGGTTTTAAATATAGTGGATGAACCAGTGTGTATAATACCTGGGCAGTACAGGCAGTAATTTACCCTCCCAACCTCCAGGGTTAAGTTAATTAGAAAAGATATCCATCCTATGTTAAATATTCAAATACAATGACGGAAAAAAGAAATAAAAATAGGAATTTGAACTTTTCTTTAATTGTCCTGTGTTGTTTTCATTTGAAATATAATACTTGATTCTGATTGGCTTCTGGAAGCCCCTCCCCTTTAGAATTCTGGTGTTTGTTTGGTGACAAACTGTTGCTGTAGTGATGGTGGTTAGAGAGAAGCATCTCTGCGATTTCCCAGGTTCGAGAGAAGCATTTTTGCGACTTCCCCAGTTGGATACAGCATCTCTGCGATTTCGCAAGTTTTTGGCATTTTTTGCATTTATTTCATTTTTTTCTCATTTATTGACTTGATATTTTCAGCCGGACAGAAAGTCACCATCAGGTCATAAGGCTGGTAATATACTGTATCACTGTACGCACTTACAGCATATAACATTTATATCAAAGAGCAACTGTCATTTTCCATATATGGGTGATTTATTGTATTTACCTGGTGTAAATCTAACTGAAGAGCAGTGTAGACTGTTCTTTGAGAGGTTGAGAGCTCTCGTCCAGGCCTATCCATTCAGGAGGAATAGAAACCGAGCTGCAGTGTTGGAAAGATAGAGGTACGTCACAGCCTTATATACACTTAAAACTCTGATCAGGGTCAGAGAATGCCGGACCCCATTGAGACAGACAGCTCTCCACCTCATGTGGATTAAGGGTACCTTTACACGCGGCTACATTTCTAGGGTGGCTACAGGTAACTTACTGGTTGCAGTGAAATCATGGAGAGATTATTCCATTTGTACACAGCAACAAGATAGAACCTTGTCTCCATGATTTCACTGCAACCAGTAAGTTACCTGTAGCCACCCTAGAAATGTAGCCGCGTGTAAAGGTACCCTGAGAGAGACAGTCCTCCACCTCGTATGGATGGAGAGCGACAGATCTCCACCTCGTCTGAATTGAGTAAGACAGCTCTCCACCTCGAGTGAATTGAGAGGGACAGCTCTCCACCTTGTGTGGATTGCGATAGACAGCTCTCCACTCTTGTTTGACTATAATTGGCTGTAGTGGTGCTTTTTGGCTTTCATATCTTCTTCAGTTGCATGGCCCACAGTGTCTACACCATCTCTCTATGGTGCTTCTCATGTCAACCCAGTAGAATCTTTCATGTAACAACATCTCAAGCTTTTTTCATCCGAAGTGTCCTGCTACCAACACCATCTGGACATCTCTCTTCGGAATCACTATTTGCCACACCATCTCGTGGGTTCTTGGATTTATGAAACACTGACACAGCTTTCCCTAGTAGATGAACAACCTGCTTCTCTCCACAGGTGTTGGGCCTCAGGTGGAGCATCCGGGTTGAGACGTGAGCCTTCTTGGGTTATTAGCTCTTTAACTAAGCTGACAGCCGGGTCACTGTCTTGTGTCTCTTTCCACCCATGGTGAGGTAACGGGTTTAGCGTTGTCTCATTACGTTTCTGGCAAGTCTGCTGACAATGGGATGCACTGTGGCGATGGAAGGCTGGTACGTAGCTCTATCTGTTCTAGCTCATCCACATCTTCTCCCACATCTGGCAAGTGAGGCATCCTCGACAGGGTGTCAGCATTGGCGTTCTTATGGCATGTCCGGTAATTTATGGTGAAGTTGTAGTTTGACAACCGGGCCATCCAGCGTTGCTCCATTGCACCTAACTTCTTGGTATCCAGGTGTGTAAGAGGATTATTGTCCATGAAGGCAGTGAACTTCGCAGCCGCCAGGTAATGCTTGAAGCGTTCAGTGATAGCCCAGACCAAGGCCAGGAATTCCAGCTTGAACGAGCTGTAGTTCTCAGGGTTTCTTTCTGTAGGACGGAGCTTCCTGCTGGCGTAGCCAATCACACGCTCCTTGCCATTCTGTTTCTGCGACAAGACAGCTCCTAAACCCACGTTGCTGGCATCGGTGTACAGCAAGAATGGTAAGTTGTAGTCAGGATAGGCCAGGATCTCGTCTCCAGTCAGGGCCTCTTTCATCTGTTTGAAGGATTCTTCCTGTTTCTCACGCCATTCAAGCAGAGGACATCTAGCCTTGTCCTTCTTGGTCTGGCCCACCAGGAGATCTTGCAAGGGCGCGGCTATCTTCATGTAGCCCTTCATGAACCTCCGGTAGTATCCTACCAGCCCCAAGATCTGACGGAAATCTCTGAAGGTAGTTGGTTCTGGCCATTCCTTAATGATAGTGAGCTTGTCAGGGTCTGGTGCCACTCCTTCTGCGCTGACCACATGCCCGAGATACTAAACCTTTGGTTTCAGCAAATGGCACTTTGAGGGCTTCCGCTTCATCCTGAACTTTGACAATGCTTCAAATACCTCTGACAGATGTTTTAGGTGCTCTTCATAGGTTTTGGAGTACACTATGACATCCAGGTAGAGTAGCACAGTTTCAAAATTTCGGTGCCCCAGGCAACACTCCGTTGACCGTTGGAACGTTCCGGGTGCATTGCAGAGTCCAAATGGCATGCTGTTAAACTCACACAGGCACAGGGGTATTGTGAACGCCGTCTTCTCCCGGTCTTCTTCTGCAAAGGAGACCTGCCAATACCCACTAGTAAGATCTAGGGTTGAAAAGTAATTAGCAGTCTTTAATGCAGCAAGTGAATCTTGTATATGGGTTAATGGGTAAGCATCTTTATGTGTTATGCGTTTTAGAACTTAGGAAGAAAACAGCGGCACTCCAAGATCCTTTATTCCATGAACAGCTTTATTCCAGAAAGTTTACATCGGTGGGTGCAGGGAAGGGAGGATGGAGGGACGATAGTGACCATTTTGTGTGCTTTGCTTTGGTTCACAGGACCGCTGAAGCATGCAAAGCGGTCACCGTCGTCCCTCCGTCCTCCCTTCCCTGCACCCACCGGTGTAAACTTTCTGGAATAAAGCTGTTCATGGAATAAAGGATCTCGGAGTGCCACTGTTTTCTTCCTAAGTTCTTAATTGATCCCTGCATCTACAGTTGAGCAACCCAGATCCATGAATGCTCTGCACACAGGACTTCAATGCAACAAGGTCAGTGCCAGATTTCTCTTCTCAACTAAGTGTGTTATGTGATTTACTTGTCTGTAATCTACACACATTCTTATAGTGCCATCTTTCTTTTTAACTAGGACTAATGGAGCTGCCCAGGGGCTGCAACTATCTCTGGTGACCCTGCGTCCTTCATGTCCTGTAACATCTCCTTGGCACACTGATAGTGGGCTGGTGGTACTGGCCTATATTGCTCTTTAATGGGTGGATGGTTACCTATGGGTATATGGTGGTGTACCCCTTATATCCTCCAAAAATCAAGTGGATGCTTACTAAAGACCCCTTCGTACTCCTGGACTACCTGATAGACACCGTGCTTCTGGTGGGAAGGAGTGGAGTCAGATCTAACATGGAGCTCCTGACACCAGTCCTCCAGCTGTCCTTTAGAATTGTTGTCCTCTGCTGAGTCTGTGCGGGGTCAAGGGTTCCACT
Organism: Allobates femoralis; assembly: GCA_033576535.1. NCBI lineage: Eukaryota > Metazoa > Chordata > Amphibia > Anura > Aromobatidae > Allobates > Allobates femoralis. Next base: position 164,327,132 of record JARQOC010000007.1, on the reverse strand, counting down.
GTCTGTATGGAGTTGTTATCTACAGTGAACAGCTTGTCAACGGTGGAATATCTGGGCAGTTTGACCTCTTCCTCTCCGCAGTTTAATATGTGTACGGGTACCCTTCCCTTGCGTACATCAACCGCATCCCCTGGCTGTTAGGATTGTGGGCCTTACTTCTGAACACATTGTCTCTACTACTGCCTGGTAGTTCTGCCCTCTGAGGCCTATTGCTGCCCGACACCAGATCATCATTTCACTCTTTGGGGGTACCACAATGGGAATTGGATCTGTCACCTGTACACTACCAATTTCTCCACCGGACAGGGTTACCTGTTGTCTGCGCAGGAGGGCTCTGATCTCCTTCTGTAGAACTCTCCGCTGCCAGGCATTGGCAGTGTCTGCAATCTGTCAGAGTAAAAACAACACTTCATCCAATTTCCAATTACATTTGTACCAAATATGATATGCGGGTCCCTGTCTTTAGGGTTAGTTTTAACCACAATAAGTCCTTGGCCCTTTAACTCCAGCCTCCCCACTTTTATTGTTACCTCTCTAAACCCGACTAGATCAATTGGTAACCCGTTTGAAGCATAAATAGTGAGGTTAGGATTTGGAGGAGTAAGTTCAACATCAGACCAAAATCTTATATAAAGGATATGTGGTATGGTGGTTACTTGCGAGCCAGTGTTCAGCAGTGCAGGTTTGGGAATGCCATCTAGCATGATGGACAGGTACAGCTGTCCTCCCACATACCTATCACGCCAGTCTGATGGGCCTGATCAGTCTATTCCTGGGGGTTGGCCCTCGGCCTCAGGGGTGGCTGGTTTAAAGTGCACTGCCTGGCGATGTGGCCCGTCTTGTTGCAACGGCGGCAGATGGGTTGTCCTGTAGAGCTGTAGCGATCGTTGGTCCTCCCACGGAGCAACATGGTCTTCCTCCTTCTCATCCACAGGACGTCCTCGGGACTGTTGGTGAGCTGGATCTTCTCTGACAGCATTGTCTCTGGCTTGAGCTGCAGGGCCTTTAGCACCATGGCCATGTCCTTACTTAGCCTACACGCCGAGGTATGCCAGCTATCAGTCACCAGGGGTCACAGCCTGCATATTAATCTCAGCAGAAGGTGAGGAGGGAGGTGTCACTTTTTGAGGAGAGGCACTAGCTTGCCACTGCTGAGGTGCAAGATCTGGGGTTGTCCGGTCCTTCAAGACGGCAAAGTCTGCATCAGGGTGTTCTAGGGCTCACCAACACACTTGTCTGATATCATGAGATGACTGTAACCCCTGAATAAACAGTTCAATCATCATTTTATTTTCATCCCGCACACTGGCCGGGTCTACCTGCTTTAGGGTCCACAGCGCCTCCTGAAGGTATAAGGTATAGTCTCTAATACTGTCCTGCGGCCTTTATTTACAGTTGTAAAACCTCATTCTTAGCTCAGCCTCAGTGCGGTTCCTAAAAGCAGCTTTCAGTTTATCAAAGATTGTTGTTATTGATCCCTGATCTGCTTCTGACCAGATTTCAATTTCAAGCTCTACTACACCTGTCAATTGTCCCATCACAACAGATGCTCGTTGCTTGCCAGTCATTGCATACATGTCAAGTACACTGCATATCTTTCTCTTGAACCCAGCCAGGGTATCTGGTCTGCCATCATACTGCGGTAACCACTTTGCTCCCAGGACATACGGCAGAGAGATCGGCCTGATCAGTGCCACAGCGCCAGGTGCTGTGGCCCCTCCGCCGGCTGAGGTCCTGGCTGAGGTACCAGCGGTGGGCTCGGTTGCATTGGTTTCCCATTGTGCATCCATTCTCTCTTCCCCCTAAGTTAACTTTAGCCAGTCTCTCAAAAAGAAAAGTAGTCGGCGGTTCCTCAGGCGAGGAGTTGAGCACTCGGGTATTTCCGGATCGGGTCGCTGCGCTTCGGCAGTTCTCGGTAGAGCAGGGCCTATCTTCACGCCCTTTCAGCAGTTACGCCCTTTTTTTCCAGCTCTCTGGCGCAGTAAAGGCGGCCGATGTTAACAGTTCACAATCACAGTCATTACATGGCACACAATACCCGGTAATACTGGGCACGTGATCCTGTTTGTGACGCCAAAAGCTGACCCACCCCAGGGCCGTGGGTACCCGGTTCCGGGCGTTGATTAGCTGGGGATGTCACTGGCGGCCTGTGCCTGGTCCCGTGGCCCTGGCGGTCGCTGAAAAATGGGTTAAAAAATAAAAAATAAAAGGAAAGGATTTGCGATGCCACCTACAGAATCCGGTAATTGTACTGGTGCTGCTGCAGACCTCCGGGGTGATGATGAGGCAGCTGGGTTGGTAATGCTCCCCGTAGGTGGAGCGGGATTCCCGGGCCAGTGATGGGATGAATAGGGATTTATACAGGGAGGCAGCTCTCCACACAACCTTGTCCTTGGTGCTGCATGAGAAGGCGGCTCCTCAGGTGGAGATGCTGGCAGGCAGTCTATGTTAAGGGCAGGATCAGGGGCTGCAATAGCAGACACACATGCTGGAAGTTGTTTCTGTACCTATTACTGATGATGGTGATTCAGGTAACATCCAGGGTACTGTCCAGGTGGTCAGGTGGCAGTTCAAGGTACTCGGGAAAAGGTGTATAGCGGTCCGCGCTGCCAGACTGACTCGCATCAAAGAAGACACTGGCAGATGAAGCGTTGATCAGATCCTTCTTTTATTCACCGACGCGTTTCGGTGCCCACTTGGCACCTTCATCAGGGATCATCCCTGATGAAGGTGCCAAGTGGGCACCGAAACGCGTCGGTGAATAAAAGAAGGATCTGATCAACGCTTCATCTGCCAGTGTCTTCTTTGATGCGAGTCAGTCTGGCAGCGCGGACCGCTATACACCTTTTCCCGAGTACCTTGATGCTTTTCCACGTGTGAGTGGTTCGGTGGAGGTTCAGCAGCAGCCATCAGGATATTATTCCTAACAAGCCTTCAAACCAGTTGTGGGTGACACAACTGGATCAGGTGAGTGGACCGCTTTGCTCACCGGGTTGTCAAATTAGTGTCTAGTGATAAGGGCACTATTGCGCCTCTTGTTCCCCATCCCCTTTTGTATTTGTCACAGGTGGCAGTTCAGGATTTCCACACTCAATGAGTTGTGAGGCCTCCTTGTTCTGTGTGTGAGTGTGATTTAGTGTGGCGCCCTGCACCGAGTGCGTCACAGGAGGGTATTGCAGCCAAGACAGTAGCAGCAATATTCTCTGACTCAGCAGTCACACGGTTAACTCAGAGATCCATACCCTACATGCATCATCAGCATAGAGGGCCAATCAGGTCCTGGTGGCGGAGTGTAGTGGAGAACTGAGTACAATTAGTGAGTTGAGGAAAAGAGAACTCTCCGAGCAACGTAGCAGAAGGAGCTAAACCAACGAGCTCTGCAACCTAGGAGAGGCGGCCTGCACAGTCCCGTGCAGCCCCCTGGCCAACACCCCGGTTGAGCGCCATTATTCCCGGTGCCTTAACAACCAATCTACGGGCATCTACATGCGGGTCCAAAAACATCCCGTGCCCATCTACAGCCGGTTTGCTGGTACCGAAGCTAGTAGTAGTTCAGCACTGCTATGCGAACCAGAGGAGTGGAGGGACCGCTTTACAGGAGCACACCACCACTGCCATACACAGTCGTCTAGCCAGCGGTGTACCCACCAAAAGGACCCAAGGCTCCCCAAAGCACCCGGAACGTATACCCTGGGTAGGGCATTGAAGCAGCCTCCTTGTACCCGATCTGGCATTCCTGGGCGACAACGGCAACACAAGTAATTAGAATGGAGGAACACCGCGGATCTCTGAGAAACACTGGTCATTGCTGAGTCCACCCGGTCCACTACCCTTAACTGTATGCCATGTACTGCTTGCTGGTTACAGTAAAGAACCCGTTACAGAGACTTACAGTGTTCCTGCCTTCTTATGAACTGTCTATCCGCATACTAAGGTAACCGCAGCTGCCTCAGAAAGTCTTGTGCAGCTCCTGGCTCTGGGGATTATCACTCAGCCTGTGGGGAGCGTTCCATCTTGCTGCATTCCAACCCCCGGAGGCCCCGCAGCGCCGAGACAGTTACCGGAACTCTCATAGGTGGCGTCACGAAACAAATTAACCCCTAATCTGTTCAACCATGACGTCTCTCTCTTTTGATCTGTACCACCGGGCTCCACTACCGGCAGGCGCGGTTCATCCGTGACAAGGAGGAGGAAGAAAACGCCTGTTTACCGGAGTCCCGGCCATGGTGAGTCATTAGTCTTGGCCTGTCTGAAACCTGGCCCTGATCTCTCCTGTCCCTCACTTGTATAGCAGACTGTGAGAACCGTATTAAGGGCACCGCTGCTCCTCTGTGGTCCCTGGTTCTGTTAGCAGCTGTGCTCCAAGTGTCACCAGGAGACTGAAGTCTCCCTGGTCCTCCGGTATTCATTGCTGGGCTAACTGGACCCTTGCAGACTCGGACTCCGGTGTCCGGGTTGCTTCCTGGGGTGAACCGGTATGGCTCCTCTGCCCCCACTCTGTCTCTAATTTGCCTTGCCTCCGACCCTCACTCCTGGGTCCCTTACACTGGCTAGGCTCACTCACTGGCATGGGCCTAGCGTGGCACTGGCATGTCTTCACAGTCTTCCCTGGATCTGCACTGCCTAACTCCTCCCTCAGGCCTGAACTTATAGGAGACCTTGCCTGAAGTCGGCAAGTAGAGCTCCCCGTTCAGGTCTGGGGTGGAAGGTGTTGCATGTGTAAGTTTACTTGATGTGGAAATCCCTCCCTGCACCAGGTGTTCCTGTGGCAACTCACCCACAGGGGTGCCACACGATAGACAACTCTCCACCTTGTGTGGATTGAGAGAGACAGCTCTCCACCTCGTGTGGATTGATAAAGACAGCTCTTCACCTCGTGTGGATTGAAAGACAGCTCTCCACCTGAGGATCAAGAGACAGCACTCCACCTGAGGATCAAGAGACAGCACTCTACCCGCGGCTCTACAGAGGTCAGTATCACTATGTAATGGAGAAAACTGCAGATTTATGTGTTCCCAGATATTGACAGTTAGTTCTATACAGTTGAATCCAGAAGTTTACATACAATATAAAAAAGGCACGTATACATGTTTTTCTCACTATCTGACATGAAATTAGAAGAAACCGTTCCCGGTTTAGGTCAATTAGGAATACCATAATTATTAATATTTGCCAAATGCCAAAATAATGAGAGAGATTGTTTAAGGCATTTTTATTACTTTCTGCAAAGTCACAAGTTTACATACATTTCATCATCTCATTAATATTTGATATTATTACCCTTTAACTGTATGACTTGGGTGAAACATTTTGGATATCCTTCCACAAGCTTCTCACATTAGTTGTTAGAAATTTGGGCCCATTCCTCCTGACAGAACTGGTGTAACTGGGCCATGTCTTTGCAGAACAATCACCAAAAAAAGGACATTGTGGAGTAGTAGTTTGGGGCTCAATAACAAGCCAAATACTACAGGAAAAACTCAAATCTTGATACATTTATTGTTTTGACTTAAAAATCCAGTGTGGACTTGTGATACAGTGTAAGTGATAAACAAACAACCCTCCCCCACACCCCAAAACACACAATATATCCACTGTTTTGGGAAAATGAAGGTGGTCTAGTATACTGCGGTCTCGTATGTAGATATGTCAAAGTATAATAACGTAACCCTTCCTGGACGCACTGTCACCAGGCCTAATGTCCAGTGGAGGACAAGCTCGTTATTTGGTCAGTCATTGGCATATATGTCCATATGTTCAGGCCCTAAAATTGTGAGTCTCGAGTACACGTCGTCACTCCAAGTAGTGAGTCCTCTTGGTAATTCATGTCTCTCAATTGTTTAGTCACCGTCTTAACACCAACTATCCAAAATCCCTCAGAGCAGTAGATATGATGAAACAACACTATATGACCACTGGTATGGTCGCTTTGCCTGACGCGTTTCGCCTTGCTTAATTTTCAGGACATGAGATATACTATGTACATCAACTGATGGATGGGTTCCTTAACCCCTTCAGGACCCAGCTTATTTTGACCCTAAAGACCTTGGCATTTTTGTCAATACTGACCAGTGTCCATTTATGAGGGTATAACTCTGGAACGCTTCAACAGATCCTAGCGATTCTGAGATTGTTTTTTTGTGACATATTGGGCTTCATGTTAGTATTAAATTTAAATCTTTATTAGTGACCACATCACATTTGAAGTCCCTTTGAGGGGTTAAATGACAGAAAACACCCAAAAGTGACACCATTTCAAAAACTGCACCCCTCAAGCTACTCAAAGCTACATTCAAGAAGATTATTAACCCTTCAGGTGCTTCACAGGAACTAAAACACCACGGAAGGAAAAAATGTACATTTTAATTTTTCTAACAAAAATGTTATTTTAGCCTCAATTTTTTCATTTTCACATGGGCAACAGAATAAAATGGATCCTAAAATTTGTTGAGCAATTTCCCCTGAGTACACCGATACCTCATATGTGGTCATAAACCACTGTTTGGGCACACGGCAGGGCTCAGAAGGGAAGGAGCGCAATTTGACTTTTTGAGCTAATTTTCCATTCAAAAAGTCAAATGGCGCTCCTTCCCTTCTGAGCCCTGTCGTGCGCCCAAACAGTGGTTTATGACCACATATGAGGTATCGGTGTACTCACGAGAAATTGCCCAACAGATTTTAGATTGCATTTTTTTCTGCTGTCCATGTGAAAATGAAAAACTTTAGGCTAAAAGAACATTTTTTTGGAAAAAAAAAGTACTTTTTCATTTTTACGGATCAGTTTGTGAAGTACCTGGGGGCTCAAAGTACTCACTATGCATCTAGATACATTGCTTGGGGGGGTCTAGTTTCCAGAATGGGTCACTTGTGGGGGAGCTTCAATGTTTATGCACACAGGGGCTCTCCATACACGACATGATGTCTGCTAACAATTGGAGCTAATTTTCCATATAAATAATTTGCAGACACCATGTTGCGTATGGAGAGCACCTATGTGACTAAACATTGGAGCTCCCCCACAAGTGACCCCATTTTTGGAAACTAGACCCCCCAAGGAACGTATCTAGATCAAAATGGGTCACTTATGGGGAGCTCCAATGTTTAGGCACACAGGGCTCTTCATATGCGACATGGTGTCCACTAACACTTTGAATGGAAAATTAGCTCCAATTGTTAGCGGACACCATGTCACATATGGAGAGTATGTAGTGTATGTCAGGTTGGTATGTGTCGTTTAGTATACGTGTGGTGTTTACTACACCACACACCAACCTGACATACACTACGTCAGGTTGGCATGTGTGGTGTAGTGTACGTCAGGTTGGTGTGAGGTGTAGTATACGTCAAGTTGGTGTGTGTCATATATAGTACACCACACACACTAACCTGACACACGCACACACACACCAACCTGACGCACACTACACCACACCAACCTGACATACACTACATCAGGTTGGTGTGTATGTGGTGTAGTGTATGTCAGGTTGGTGTGTAGTGTACGTCAGGTTAGTGTGTGTGTAGTGTAGTGCGCATCAGGTTGGTTTGTGTGTGGTGTAGTATACACCACACACACTAACCGGACGTATGCTACACCACACACACCACCCTGACTTACACTATATCACACCACACATCAACCTGACGTAGTGTACGTCAGGTTGGTGTGTGCGGTGTGATGTAGTGTACGTCAGGTTGGTGTGTGTGGTGTTGTGTATGTCAGGCTGGTGTGGGTGAGTTGTGTAGGGAAGGTCAGGATTTTACTCCATGGACATGTGATGAATTCTGAAGCAGTCGTTCACGCACAGTCCAGGTTTGCCAGAACAAGTTTCACATCGGAAATGCGTGTCCTTTCTTACCCCCCTTTTGTAGCAGACTCGGCACCTTTTTTGTAATCTGCTGTGACTGGGAAAATGTTGCCCTGGTACGATACGGGAAACTTCAGTTCCAGGGTGCTGGGGCCCGCTTCTTCTTCTTCACCTCCAAACATAAGGGCCTTTATCACCGCCTCCTGAAACTGAAGGAAGGTGTTGGTGGTCTGGCCTGCATATCGTGATAGCACGTATGCGTTATATAGTGCCATTTGAACAATATGCACGGCCAGTTTTTTGTACCAAACCTTCGCCTTCCGCAAGGCACTGTAGGGCTGGAGGACTTGATCAGAAAGATCAACTCCCCCCATGTATTTGTTGTACCCCAGAGCACAGTCCGGTTTGTGGACCTGTGCTGGGGTACCTCTAACGGTGGTGGCCGTGGTGCCGGGACCATGGATTGTGGTCAAGAAAAAGACATCCCTTTTGTCCTTGAACCTGACCACAACCATGTTTCCGCTATATTGAGCTCGTCTCTCCCTTTGGGAGAGGCTGCTCATTAGCGTCAAAGGGAGACCCCTCTGGTTTCTGCGCACAGTACCGCAAGCAGCGGTAGTTCTGGCAGAGAGGGACTGAAATAGTGGGATGCTTGTGTAAAAGTTATCAACGTACAGATGATAACCTTTACCAAGCAGTGGGTGGATCAAATCCCACACTACTTTCCCACTCACCCCCAGAGCAGGTGGGCATTCTGGGGGCTGGATCCTTTCTTGGTACACTCTAAAGCTGAGAGTGTACCCTGAGGTAATCTCACACAGCTTGTAGAGTTTTATTCCGTACCTCGCCCTCTTGCTGGGCAGGTATTGTCGGAATTGAAGCCTCCCTTTACAGTGGATGAGGGATTCACCCACGCAAATTTCCCTTTGGGGAACGTACACTTCAGCAAACTTGTTGCTGAAGTGTTTGATGACTGGCCGAATTTTGAACACCCTATCAAATTTCGGGTCATCGCGGGGAAGGCTGCCCGCATTGTCCCTGAAATGTAAAAATTTGTGAATGACCTCAAATCATTTTCTGGTCATCACGATGCCAAACACTGCAGTTTGATATAAAATATCTTTACTCCAGTATTGGCGGATTTCTGGTTTCTTCACAATCCCCATGTGAAGTACCAGTCCCCAATATTTCAATATTCCAAAGGACGAAGAAGAAAATGCTGAATTTGGGTTTTCGGCCAGAAATTTTTGGGCGTAGATGTTGGTCTGCTCCACGAGACTCACAATGGCCTCAGAAAAATAGACTTTGAAAAAGTCTATTTCCCTGATGTTTGCTGTCTCGAACTGGATTCCTGATTGGGGAAGGAAATTAGGAATCTGTGGAGTGTAGTTTTCAGGGACAGGCGTCCACACGAGGGCACTAGTGCTAGGTTGGGCGTGACTAGCACCAGGTTGGGGGTTACTCACAATTGGCTGTGGGTCTTCTTCGCTGGCCTCCGGCTCCTCTTCCCCAAGCTCCGGCTCTTCTACCCCAGGCTCCAGACCATCTCTTGTCCTCCACCGTCTTTGTCTTGGTTGGCAACTTGGTGTCACTGGAGGAGGAAGAATGGAAGGAATAGAGGAACGTGGGGTCCTCTTCCTCACTATCAGCTTCGCAGGCAATAATAGCATATGCCTCTCAGCTGAGTACGCCCTTTCTGACCGTGATGACTGGGATGAGCAGGACAGGCAGGACATTTTTTGTGTGCTGTGTGCGTGCGTAAAAAAACACAAAACTTTATTCCCGTGTGTATGTGCAAGTGATTGGTGTAACTTGCAGACGGGGCGGTCGGGTGCGCAAAGGTCAGGCGGAGGCGGTTGAGTGCGCAGAGGGCAGCGGTCGGGTGCATAGCGGGCAGGTGGGAGCAGTCGGATGCGCAGAGGGCAGATGGGGGCAGTTTGGTGCGCAAAGGTCAGGTGGGGGTGGTCAGGTGCGCAGAAGTCAGGTGGCGGCGGTCGGTGCGAGAGGGCAGGGGGGGGAGCGGTCAGGTGCGCAGAGGACAGGCGGGCGGTCGGGTGCACAGAGGGCAGGCGGGGCGGTCGGGTGCACAGAGGGCAGGTGGCGGCGGTCAGGTGCGCAAAGGTCAGGCGGGGACGGTCAGGTGCGGAGAAGGCAGTCGGGTGCAGAGAGGGCAGGTGGAAGCAGTTGGGTGCGCAGAAAGCAGGCGGGGCGGTCGCGTGCGCAGAGGTCAGGTGGGGGCAGTCATATGAGCAGAGTCAGGCGGCGGCAGTCGGGTGTGCAGAGGGCAGTTGGTGGGATCGGGTGCGCAGAGGGCAGGCGGGGGCGGTCGCACGCGCAGAGGGCAGGCGGGGGCGGTCGCACGCAAGGACAGGCGGCAGTCGCGTGCACAGAGGACAGGTGGTGGCAGCAGCAGGTCACAGGGGTGATCACTGGGCAGGAAGGGTTGAGTGCAGAGATGGGGGTGAGCACAGGGATGGGGGTGAGCAGTGAGGGCAAGATGGGGGTGAGTACAGGGGCAGTGCTGGGTGAGGGCAGAGATGGGAGGGGAGCACAGGGATGGAGGAGCAAGGGGGCAGCGGTGGGTGAGGGCAGAGATGGGGGATGAGAACAGGGGCAGTGGTGGGTGAGGGCAGAGATGGGGGTGAGCACAGGGATGGAGAGAGTGAGGGGGCAATGGGTGAGGGCAGAGATGGGGATGAGAACAGGGGGGCAGTGGTGAGGGCAGAGATGGGTGATGAGCACAGGGATGGGGGAGCGAGGGGGCAGCGGTAGGTGAGGGCAGAGATGGAGGGTGAGCACAGGGATGGGGGAGTGAGGTAGCAACAGTGCGTGAGGGCAGAGATGGGTGAGCACAGGGATGGGGAGTGAGGGGGCAATGTGGTGAGGGCAGAGATGGGGGTGAGCACAGGGATGGGGGGAGCGAGGGGACAGCGGTGGGTGAGGGCAGAGATGGGGGGGTGAGCACAGGGCAGTGGTGTGTGAAATGGGGTGATCACAGGAAGATTATCATAGGGGCAGAGATGGAAAGGTGATCACAGGGGGCAGTGAGGGTGAGCACAGGGGCAAAGATGGGGAGAGCTAGGATGGCAGCAGTGGGGTGTGAGCACTGGGATCGGGGAGCAAGAGGGCAGCAAAGGGGTGATCGGTGATCACAGGGAGGATGGGGCAGCGGGAACAGTGGCGTCTTACCGGCTGGCGGCGGATCGGTGGCAGCAGCAGGCACGTGGGGGCAGCAGGGGTCCTCTTTCCTCAGCCTCACGTACGGATGAAGCTGAGGAAGGAGCGCACCATGTCACACCGCCCCATCATGTCATAAATCACTGTGATTGGTAGTTGAAATCGAAAGTACTAATCACAGTGATCGGGAGCATGGGGGAGCGAAGCCACCCCCCGGGGTCATCCGGAGTTCCCTGCCTATGTGCAGCTTCGGTGACTGGTCACCGGACCTGCAGGATCCGAAAGATGCCATGACGTTATAGAGATGTCATGGGTCGGGAACGCACCGACTTTCATGACGTCTCTATAACGTAGGGGTTAATGCAAACAGGTCACCCTTATATTTCAAGTTCGGATCCCAGGTATCTCCAAGCGGTTAAAAAAAACTCACCACATTTGGCCACTTACAAATATCCATTACATTTAGCAGGACGCTGCCAGCCACTCTAATAGGCAACTCATATCACCCAACACCGGTGCTCAATCTCCTGCAACCCTGACATGGGGGCGATTGTGTCATCTGTGATCAGCCATGCCACAAGGAGGAGACTGGTGGTATCACCGGACAAGAGATCACCATAAGGCAGCAGTCACTCCAGTCCGTGTGAAGCACAGTGTCAGAGCACAGCCTATTAATGACACCTAGCTGTTAGACAAGGCAGGCTGCTCTGCACCAAATATATGCATCACAAGTGACTGATGCCCCCTAGAGGGCCCAGCCTCAAATTGCAGAAGGATAAAAAAATGCAATAATCACTATGGATGAAATGTGAGGTGGTTGATATTTTGGACCAAAATAACGTAAGTTTTTTTTTTTTTTTAACTCTTTCCTATCCAAATGTCTAAATAGCTATATAAGCAGTTCTATTTAATGCACAATACGAGCCCTTTTTATTCTATTGCACAACTGCCCGTTCTTTTGTGACAAAAACATAACTATTCATCCAGGAGTACATTAAAAATGCAAGATAGTAAAAACACTACAATATTATTAAACAAAATTCACCTATTAGATACACATAATTATTACACTTAAAAAATTCACATGAAAATTACATATAAAAACTTAATCTAAAAATTTCATATAAAAAAATTACATATAAAAAATACATATACAAATTATTAAAACATCAGGAAATCTATACAAACGATCTGATCTTAAAAGATGACTTCTGCAAATGGTAATTATGGGTTTATATATTATTCTCTAGTGAGAGATTAAGGCCCTCCGGTGCCAATGTACCCATTTTAAAAATCCAATACATTTCTTTCTTATTTAATTTCTCAATCCTATCATGTACTTCCTCACTTATTTGTTCTAGGATTATTAATTTAAGACTGGTGGGATCCCTTTCATGTATCTGATGATAGTGTCTTGAGATGCTGTGATTTAAATACCCCTTTCTGATATTTGATCTGTGCTTACTCAGCCTAGCCTGCATTGTCTGGATCGTTCTACCTATATATTGGAGTTTACAGGGACACTCCAACATATATATTACAAATTGTGATCTACAATCCATTCTCTGTTTAATTGGGAACGATTCCTCAGTTGTATTGGATGTGAACTTATTACATCCATGTACAATGCTATTGCAACATTCACATCGTCGTGAGTTGCATTTATAGCACCCATTTTTTATTTTTTCATTGGTCTTTGTTTGTTGTTCTTTGCTCCCAATATTCATATTTTTTATTTTATTCGGGGCTATTAGGGCCTGGAGGGTTCTCCCTCTTCTAAAAATAATCTCTGGTTTTTCTGTTATAATTTTTGAGAGGATAGGATCCCCCTTTAAAATAAACCAGTATTTACCCAAAATTGTGTAAATTTCCCTATATGATTGGTTGAAAGTTGTTACTAGATTACACCTATAATTTACAATATCGTTCTCCCCTTCTTTCATTTTTCTTTCTTTATTTAATTCCATTTGCTTAATTATCTCACTCTGTGTGCGTTTTTTACTTCTATTATAAGCATCCGCTAGGAGTCTGCTTGGGTATCCTCTCTCTCTAAACCTTCTCTTTAGTATAGAGGCTTCTTGTTTGAAATTAGTCTCATTTGTACAGTTTTTTCTGATTCTGAGGTACTGTCCATAAGGTATATTTCTAATCCAGGTGGGCAGGTGGCTACTATGAAACTCCAGATAACTATTTACATCCACATTTTTGAAAAAAGTGGATGTGGTTATCTCTCCCTCCTCATTGATGGTAATCATGAGGTCCAGGAACTGTATATTTTTGTCTGAGATATTCATAGTGAAAAAAAGTCCCCAGTTATTTAGGTTTAATGAATTCACAAATTCTGTTGCTTCCTCCCTGGTACCAGTCCAAATAATTATTAAATCGTCAATAAAACGTTTAAAAAATTTTATGTTTTTTACCCAAACTAGACTGTGCGATGGACCGAGACTCGAACGCCCCCATATATAATCCAGCATAACTGGGGGCGAATCTCGTGCCCATCGCACAGCCTTTAATCTGTTTAAACAGTTTATCCTCAAAAGAAAACACATTATTTTCTAAAATAAATTCAATTCCAGCACCAATAAATTCTTTCTGTTTCACCAGGATCTTTTTATCCTGTCTTAAAAAATGATTGATGACCCCTATACCTTTTTGATGCGGGATATTTGAATACAGGGACCTGACATCTAAAGTGATAAGTAGGGAACCTTTTAATTGGGGGAGTTTTGTTATTAAGCTGATCAAATGTGAAGAGTCTTTAAGATATGAGTCTAATTTTAAATTATATTGTTGCAAAAATAAATCAACATAATGGGAAAGGTTACTGGTCATGCTCTCAATCCCTGAAATAATTGGGCGCCCTGGTGGATCTGTTTTATTCTTATGGATTTTTGGCAAAAAATAAAAATGGGGGACTTTATATTTATTTATATTCAGAAATCTAAATTCTTTTTTGTTTAAAATTCCTTCCGCCCTAGCTTCTATTATCAGAAGTTTATATTTTATAAATAATTCCTCCAATGGGCTTTTATCCAGTTTTATGTAGAATTCTTTGTCCTCCAACATCCTAATACTCCTATTTATATACCATTCCCGATCCATTATGACCGTCCCTCCCCCTTTGTCAGCTTTTTTAATTATTACATTTTTATTTTCCCTTATTTTATTTAGAGCCAATCTTTCCCTAAAAGTTAAATTATCCTTTTGTTTACTGTTTTCGAAACTGCGTATTTCTTTAAGTGCCAATTGTTGGAAAGTCTCAAGGTGAGGTCCTTTAAAATATGTAGGGTAGAAATTACTTCTTATTTTAGGATCTATATGTGAATATTTATCCTCCTTTAGTATATCTAATTCTATATTCTCTTTTTCTTTTATTTTGGCACAATTCCTTCCTTTTATTTTTTCCATTTGGAGATATCTTTTTACTGTTAATTTCCTGATATACTCATTGAAATCCCTGTATAGGGTCAATTGATCTAATCTTGCCTTTGGGCAGAAGGAAAGGCCCCTTTCCAATAATTTTATCTCATCCTCCGTTAATTCTGTTTGTGATATGTTGAAAATCCCTCTTTCTGAGCTATCTAATCTACCTTCGTTTTCTTCTTTTTTATTTTCTCTACTTCTGGGGATAGATGCACGGTTTCTACCTCTCCCTCCTCTGCTTCTCTCTTTCTTTTTACCTTTCTGCCGTTTACTTGAAAAAAATGGGTGATTTTTTTATTATTTTTATTACTATTATTAATTGATCTAGGATCTAATTCCCCCTTTTCTTTATTCTTATTTGTATTTTCATTCATTTCTCCCACTATTTTTGTGTTTTGTATGATGTTATTAATCTCTGTGTCGTCCCTATTTTCCGTGCCCTCTATATAAAATTCCCATAAATCATTCTTTTTACCTAATAATTGTGTACCCTCTTCCAATGACGAATTCAGTGCCTTTTCTATATTCACCCCTATTGTTTCAAGTGGATTTGGTAACTTTTGATATAGTGTGTCATCTAAATCTAATATTTGATTTTGTGTTAACTGCTGTGTGGTTGTATGTAGTGTGAATAAATCAAATGAATTATTATTTGTGCTATTAATTTACCCTATTTTTTGTTTATTTTCCTGGATCAATTCAATAAAGTCTATTAATGGTATTTGGTCACTGACTGGAGTAGGCTCTTCTTGTCTATTACTATTAATTATACTACCTGATTTGTTTTTACTTCTTCTCCTTCTTCTTTTCTGTGAGTTGGATAATGATTCGAAAGTACTGCTTCACACAGACTGGAGTGACTGCCGCCCTATGGTGATCTCATGTCCAGTGATACCACCAGACTCCTCCTTGTGGCATGGCTGGTCGCAGATGCCACATTCTCCCGCATGTCAGGGTTGCAGGAGATTGAGCACCGGTGTTGGGTGACATGAGGTTGCCTCTTAGGGCCCCTTTACACGCCACCACTGCAAGGTAGCAACTGCCTGGCATTCGGGATATTTGTGCCTGTTGCCATGAAATTGCTACGAAATGGCGGCGTGTAAATAGGGAAGTTCCCTACTGTGTCCTGTAGAGGACTCAGATACCTGTTGCTGAGCCGTGCTCAAAAACCGAAGGCAACACAAAGGCACAATTGCCATGGTGGTGGAGTCTAAACAGGGCACAGGCATGGATGTTGTGTCGCCTAGTGAACTCCCAGGGGCATGCCACAGCGTGCTGGATACCGTGCCCCATCAGCGATCATTTGTGGGGGCTACTGTGTAACCATTGGCTGTCCCTTCACAGAGCGCCATATTTAAAGAGCTGACCATTCACACTACACAATTGCAATGGCGACATGTAATAGCCAGCCTTCCTGCGCAGGCTGGCCAATCATGACGCTATTGCGTTGTCCAATCAGCGTATTAGCGTCTCGGAATACACAACTCTGTCACGCCTATGTACTTGCAGCGCGAAAGATGTACGCCCATATTCCTTTGTGGTAGCGGCGTGTAAAGCAGCGAAGGTATTCAACAGGAAGTAAGCCGCAGGATCTGTCGGAACTTCTGGGGAACAAAGATACCTTCAGTTGACAACGCAATGGCGGTGTGTATATGCGGCATCAGCATCCACCGTTAAAAACGTGCGCGTGCGGTGGATACCTGTTGCTAGGCACAGTGGCGGCGTGTAAAGGTACCCTTAGGGTATGTGCCCACAGGACGTTTTTGCTGAGTTTCCTGCGGTTTCTGCAGCAGAAAACCATTGGTTTTATGGTCTGGGAGCTTGCTATCAACCTTATGGAGACAGCGAAGTAGGTGAGGAGATTGTAAATTTGCATATTTGCATATATCTGAGAGGAGGGAAGTGGCTTACACTTCCCTCCTCTCAGATATATGCAAATATGCAAATTTACAATCTCCTCACCTACTTCGCTGTCTCCATAAGGTTGATAGCAAGCTCCCAGACCT
The DNA here is from genome assembly GCA_033576535.1 of Allobates femoralis. Lineage (NCBI taxonomy): Eukaryota > Metazoa > Chordata > Amphibia > Anura > Aromobatidae > Allobates > Allobates femoralis. The sequence continues at coordinate 164,310,715 of JARQOC010000007.1, read as the reverse complement.
TGTCTTAGCCCACTCACTCAGCCAGATCAGAATATCCCACACACTACACTGATGAGGGGCAGGTACCCCGAAACACAGCGTCTGTAGTTTGGAGTTCTGATCTGGCACAAATCCCTTAGTTATATTAAAAGCTTGTTGGAAAGCGATTATGACTTTGAGGAAGCTGCTTAAATGTGGCACTGGAGTTTCTCTACTTCCTTAGTGAAGTGCAAATTTGCATATTTGCATTGGTTTTATGGTAATTTATGCTAATTTTTTCCTGCGGATTTGATTCCCAGCAAAACCAATGTATTTCACAGAAACGCTGTGCACACACATTGGTTTTGCAAGTGTCAAGAACTGTCAAATACCTGCGTTTTTGGTGTGGATGGGAAAGAATTGACTTGTTAATTATTTTCCTGCGTTTTTGCTAAAGTCAATGGAAAAAACGCAGCTAAAAAAACGCACATAAAACGCGCAAAAAACGCAGACAAGATCATAGCACTTCTGTCAAGGACTCTAGGATCCTCAGGTTTTGCTGCGTTCAGGACTGCTTTAAAAACATCCTGTGGGCACATACCCTTAGAGTGGCTGGCAGCATCCTGCTAAATGCAATGGATACTTGTAAGTGGCCAAATGTGGTGAATTTTTTTCTTTATTAAAAATGTAACCTATTTGGTGAATTTTCTAAATTAAATCTCCAAGCGGTTCCCAATGAAGTGGTGCAATGCAAGGATTGACTGAAGATCACATGTTTAGGAAGTCTCGCATTAGTAAAGATCATTCTGATTTTGTTCTCCTAGTGTTTCCAGTTACATCCTATAGGAAACTTTGTTCATCTCTGGAGGAACCTTCAATATGCGTTGGCAATCTGACGTACACTGCAGCCATATGTCACAGTCTCTCTCCGTGTCCTCCTCAAATCCATTTAGGGTTCCGTACTCCGTGTGTCCCTAGTTGTTTTTTAGTTGTTACACCGTCCTGGTTGTTAGGGTACCTTTACACATTGCATGCAATTTCACTTGCAGCTTACTGGTTGCAGTGAAATCATGGACACATCGTTACATTTGTACACAGCAACAAAATGGAACAATGTGTCCATGATTTCACTGCAACCAGTAAGCTGCAAGTGAAATTGCATGCAATGCTGCGATGTGTAAAGGTACCCTTTAGGTGGAGAACGATATTCTCCAAATTCTGACTCCTCAATTGTATGCTGGGGTTCCAGATCTCTCCAGCTATTAGTGTTCCCTGGTATTGGGACTGTTTTTTTATGCTGTCTTAGTTTCACTGGTGGGCGGCTCATTAACTCCTTAGGGTTGAGGTTTGCTTGGTGCGGTCAGCACTCTGTCGTCTCCTGCACTGACAGGATATTGTGGAGTAGTTTGGGCCTCTATAAAAAAAAACTGAACGAACCAATAGACCCTGATTAATCTCTAAAAATAATTTATTAGATGAGGAATGGGTCAGTTTTTTTCAGGACCAATTTTTGCACATTGTTTTTTTTTTGGAACTAAATTCTTGTACTTTAGGTCACACAATTATCATTCCAACTGTGGTGACCTGTCCTACCTTTACAAGGATTAACTACCCCCTGTGCACTGTCTTCTCCCCTCTTGTACTGTATCTCCCCCCTCTTTGCTGTCTTCTCGCTCCTGTGCTCAGTCTTCTCCCCTCTTGTACTGTCTCTCCCCCCTCTGTGCTGTCTTCTCCCTCCTGTGCGCTCTCCCCTTGTGGTCGGGCTTCTCCCCTCTTGTACTGTCTCTCTTCCCCCTCTGTGCGGTCTTCTCCCATCCTGTGCTCTCACCCCGTGTGCTTTCTTCTCCCATCCCATGCTCTCTCCACCCTGAGCGCTCTTCGCTCCCCCATGTGCTGTCTTCTATCTTGCACTGTCTCCCCCATGTGTGCGCTCTCCCTCCCCCCTATGTGCTGTCTTCTCCCTCCTGTGCGGTCTCTCTCCTCCCTGTACGCTGTCTTCTCCACCCAGGCGCGCACAGCCTTGGGACAGCACTGTCATCCCTGGAATGCACACATCATGGGACCGCACTGTCACCCCTGGGGAGCACACAAAATGGAGAAAGCACTGTCATCCACGGGGGGAAGGGGTAAACACAGGATGGGGCGGCACGGTCACCCTCGGGGTGCGCACAGCATGGGGACGACACTGTCACCCACAGGGTGTGCACAGCATGGGGGCAGCACTGACACCCCCGAGTTGTGCACAGCATGGGGACGGCACTGTCATTCCTGGAATGCGCACAGCATGGGGACGTCACTGTCCCACCCCGGGGTGCACACAGCATGGACACAGAACGGTCATCCACGGGGGGGGGGGGAAGAGAGGGAATGTAAGGGGAAAACACATGATGGGGGTGGCACTGTCACCCACAGGGTGTGCACAGCATGGGGATGGCAATTTCACCCACAGGATGCATACAGAATAGGGACGCACTGTAACACCAGGTGTTCTATTGCGATCCATTGCCCCTTGTGCTCTCTTCTCCCCCCTGTGCGCTGTTTCGCTCCTCATTTGCTCTCCCCCACAGTTTTCTCACCAATGTGCTCGCTTCTCCAGTGTGTGTGCACAGTGTTATCCTTTCCTGGCAATGTGAGATAGTAATTGCAGGGGATCAGCACCGCCCCTCAGCTGATGTCACGGGCATCTACTGCCATCTTATTACTATTCAAAACCCACAGCAGCCCAGACACTCAAAAAACAAAGCGCACAGGGATGGGAGGGAGAGACAGGTACCCTGGGGGCAAGGCAGGCCCAATACATCTGCCGGGGACACCACCCGGCAAGTGACACAGACGGTGTCCCTGATGGCGAGTGGGCCACCCGTTTGTCCAGGGCTCCTACACTTGCTCGGTGCATCAGGTGCTGACGCCAACCCTGTGTATGAGTCCACCATGATTCTATTCGCCATGAAGAATGCCCCTGCCACTTTTCAGCATATGGTGAACACATTGCTCAAGTGACTTGACAGGTAGGCAGCTGAAAACATGGATAACATTGCCATCTAATCATATGCTAAATACTTGCAAGTCATATTTATATATGAGATAACCAAGATGATTGTCTATAAAATTATTATTTATGGAGGACCTGAAAGTCAAAGCTCAAAACATTGTTACCCTTTCGCTTGTCATTGTATTCAGTTTCTCCCTGGATGACATTCTAAGACCACGGTCACACAATCAGTATTTGACATAAGTATTTGTAGCCAAAATCAGGAGTGGGTAAAGTGAATTAACACTTTTTTTCCCTTGGATTATTCCACCACTGATCTTGGCTACAAATTCTGATGTGAAATATTGACCAAATAGTCAAAGTGTGACCGTGGCCTAACGCTTCAGATTTCATTTTCCTCTCTTTCAGAAACCAGGAGGTCCTTTTAGAGTGAGGTTTTATATGCATAGAAGTTCCACAGAGTGTTACTTGAGCTGGAAATTTTCTAAGAGGGAAAAAATAGGGGGCTGCAACCAGAATCTTATCATGTATCTTTGTATACAGGGAGCTCCCCATAGTGGTGGCTGCAGACAGGATCTTATGTATCTCTGTATACAGGGAGCTCCCCCTAGTGGTGACTGCAGACAGACACTTATGAGTAGAATGTTGGACCTGTTTGAAAGAAAAAGCTTTGCATTTTGATCAGCAGTCAGAGCATATGCAGCCTTAGTCTCACTCCTGTAGTGTCTTTGTTTATAGAAACAGTTTTATTAGAGAAATGTACAACTTTGGAGTTTATTTCATGGTGTGACAGATTCCATTTTTCTTCCTCCCTGGCTGGAGCGGATCTGACATCCAGTATTCATGCTCTGGTTACAGTTGTGTATGGAAGACCTTTTCTATCACAATTTGCCATGTAAAGTGCACTTATCAGAGGTAAGAATCACTGCATAATATACCAGTGTGAATACTGCACATCACACTGCTCAGCAGCGAGGTTTTCACATCTTACTCCATCTCATGGCACAAGTGCCACATAAAGCAACATTAAACAGAAAACTACTTTCTAAAATCAGAGTCATCCACGTCCTAGCAGACTGGCCCTCATGTCATGATGTGAAAATAATTGCTAGACATTAACCCTGTATTTGCTGCTGGAATATCAAGTCGTCAGGGAAAGTCACAGTAGCTGCAGTTCTTCATCTCTAGGCTCTGTGCTTCCCCCGTCACCCACAGATCACAGTCCGAGTCCCCCTCACCGTCCATCCACATTGCGGATCACAGTCCGTGCTCCTCCTTCACCCATGGATCACAGTCCGAGCACCTCGTCACCCACGATCACAGTTTGGCTCCTCCGTTTATCCATGGATCACAGTCGTGCTCCTCCTTCACCCATGGATCACAGTTCGAGCTCCTCCGTCATCCATGGATCACAGTCCGTGACACCTCCGTCATCCATGGATCACAGTTCGAGCTCCTCCGTCACCCATGGATCACAGTCCATGCTCTCCGTCACCATGGTCACAGTCGTGCTCCTCTTACCATAGATCACTGTCTGAGCTCCCAGCACACATTACCCTTCAGTGCAGGGCAGAGTCTTTATCGCTATGTAATGTGAGAAGGGTAAAGTGCAAGACACAGGTTTAAGGCAAGTCCATGTCAACTATAAAACAAGACAAGGTTTTCACACAATTGATAAAAAGTCTGCCTTCTTATTGCTGGGGCATATAATACTCCAGCCCCGTGTGCCACAAAGGACTGAAGGCCTACAGTCTGTTCCTACAGCCATCATCCCACATTGCCAACTACACACCAACCAGTGGCTTCAGTTCCATCCTTGACAAACAATCATGTCCATTGCTATCAAACTTCTGCAGAGCCCATAAGAGCTCCAGCTCCTGGAAGGAACATTTTCAATAGATTCCCTGGGCAGATTTCCTGAAGGTGTCCTCAGGATCTAAAGAGCAAAGAGACAGCAGTCATTAGGGTTAACAACTAACCCATTTCACAAGGTATCCAGGAAAGCAGCAGCTTGAACAGCCAGGACTGCACATCTAAGAGCCGCCAGGGGAGGAGATATAGAAGCTGCTGTCAGGACTCAGAACATAATGAAGTCTCCAGTCTGTTAGTGCAGAGACAAAGCCTTGCCTTGTACTGTAGACCTTTCCGGTAACAAGCCGCGCCGCTGTCGCCTTCTGGTTTTTGGATTCTTCTTCTCTGGTGGTGGAGACGTCACTGCCTCATCTGTAAACAATTAGACACAGATTCACCTTACTTAAAGTGGGTTACAGGCAGAGGTTTCCACCACTTGCAGCTTGTTTTACTTTGGGGCAATTTTTTCCCACATAAAATTTTAGAACACTTTTGCACATATTGTTGCATTTTAAACCATGTCTTTTCTGATTTAAACTGTGGTCTAAAGGCTGTAACAAAGGGCCAAAAACATGATGAAATTGGCCATTCCCCACATGACATCTAGAGGTGCCTTACAAATACCAATTACGTCCAGCACAGCTGCAGACGTCTCAGGCTGGAGCCACACGCTTGGGGTGCAGCAGAAGATAGCTTTTTCCTCATTTTTAGTACACAATATTGAGCCAATCTCAATAATGGCTTCAAAGGGCATAAAGATCTTCATGTGCGTCACTCCAAAAGTGCAATTAGGAATAGTGTGAACATTAGTTATCTTCCAGAACATGTAATGAATGGGGAGACCCCCCCCCCACTTAGTACAGTAGAATTCTTCAGCAATTACTTTAGCAGAGGTGTTGCGACCATGATCCTGCAGTCTCCCGTCAGCTGGTGGAAGAGCATGGGGCCAGACCACTGCATATAGAGAATAGATATATACTCCTTCCTAAAAAACATTTTGTGAGGATTGTCAATAGTTGCTTCTCTCCTTGACTTAAAGGGGTTGTCTGGGACTATATTTTTTTCCTATGGGCCTAATAACCAGGGCGGTGGAGTCAGAGCCCATTTTGGGTGGAGTCAGATTCAGGGAAATTAAGGAGTCAGAGCCGGATGTTTGGTTTTCTGACTTCACAGCCATGGTTATGGAGTTGGAGTCAGTGTCCATTTTGGTAGAGTCATAGTCAGGGAAACTGAACAGTCGGGAGTCATGTTTGGCTTACTGACTCCACAGCCCTGCTAAAACCTTACAGGCAGTAGTTGCGAACCACCTGCCTGTTGCGCCCAGCGCTAATTTCTACCAGGACCAAGAAGTCACAGACCACTCCTGCCAGCGCTTCAGTGATTTCCACTGACATCACATCAACAGAGCAGCTCTTCCTCTAAGCTCTGTTGACAGCCATGGCTGCTGATGTCGTGCTGATTAACCACTGCCTCCATGCTGCCTAACTGCGGGGAGCTGGCTGTCAACACACCCATCAACACTGCAGCCAAAAAGATGTGGAGCAGCAGGATGGACGGCTGGAGTCGCCACAGAGCTAAATCTTGGATGAGCCCTAATTTGAAAAAAGAACGGTCTCTACAGCGGCTTGTATGACACCTATTGGGTGAGATGTGTGCGGGCCTGGAGTGGGGATAGTTATTCTCTATTCTGACTGATCAATAACCCCAGTGAAGCTCCAGGTGCTCACATGGGCGAGGTTTATCCACAGCGCCCGCCCCAATGAGCAAAGAAAGAGTGAAGCCGCACATCCATTAGAAACCCAGAAAACAAGTCATGGTCTGGATTTTCTTTTATGGTTTATGCTCCATATGCCACTTACCTGCCTTCAACTTTTCACTATCCGGGGCATTGGTCAGCACATGGATGAGCTGCAGCTGCTCTTGGATCGCAGAATCATCATCATCCTTTGACCTCTTAGAAAAGAATCAGAAATGTTTGGATAAGAAATCTCAGCATAACACCAAGAAAGATGGGAAAGGGATGGGCAAGAAGAAATAGGAGCCGGCAGCTGAGGTGGAAAGTCAAGAGACTGCAGGGAACAAGGGGTGTGAACAGTCTTTGAAAATCATCAGGGAGGGGTCGGAAAAAGCAGAGCTTAGTTGGCCGGGTTGTGGGGCAGCAAGGATTGAGAAAGGATCTGGAGGCAGGAGTGCAACCTTACAAAACAGCAGCCACCAAATATTGGTCTTCTACTTTGAATCCAGATTACCCTTGTCCACAAGTTGAAGAGCAGAAGAGCTCAGAAAACAGGGTCGAGCAAACAAAACATTCAGGACTTGCATCTACAGTGGTGTGAAAAAATGTCTGCCTGATTTCTTATTCTTCACGTTTGCCACGTAAATGTTTCAGATCACCAAACGAATGTAAATATTAGACGCAGAAAACACAAATAACACAAAATGCAGGTCTTTATTATTAAAGAAGAAAGAAATCCAAATTTTCAGGGCCCTGTGTGAAAAAGTGATTGCCCCCAACCCTAAAACATAAACTATGGTTTACCACATTTTTGGGAAGATTAGTTTAATTTCCATAGCCACACCCAGACCCGATTACTGCCACATCTGCTCTCAATCAAGAAATCACTTTAATATGACCTCCTGACAAAGTGAAGTAGTCCAAAAAAATCCTCAAAAGCTAGACATGATGCCACGAACAAAAGATATTTAGGAACAAATTAGAAACAAAGTAATTGAGATTTATCAGTCTGGAAAAGGGTTATAAAGCTCTTTCTAAAGCTTTGAGACTTCACAGTGAGAGTCGTTCTTCAAAAATGGCAAAAATATGGAGCAGTAGTGAACCTTCCCAGGAGTGGGCAGACAACCAAAATTACCCCAAGATCGAAGCGACGACTCATCCAAGAGGTCACAAAAGATCCCACAACAACATGCAGAGATCTGCAGGCCTCACTTGCCTCAATTCAGGTCAGTGCTCATGACTTAATGACTTCACCATAAGAAAGAGACTGGGCAAAAATTGCAGCGATCCAAGACGAAAAACACTGCTGAGCAAAAAGAACATAAAGGCTCATCTCAGGTCAGCAGAAAATATCTTGATCCCCAAAGCTTTTGGGAGAATACTCTGTGGACTGACATTACAAAACATGACCTATTTGGAAGGTGTATGTCCCATTACATCTGGTGTAGAAGTAACAGCATTTTATTATAGGAACATTATACCAGCAGGAAAGTGTGGTGGAGGTAGTGTATAGTCTGGGCTGTTTTGCTGCTTCAGGACCTGAAAGACTTGCTGTGGTAAATGGAACCATGGATTCTGCTGTCTGTCAAAAATCCATCTGTTCATGACCTCAAGCTGAAGAGCACTTGGGTTTTGTAGCAGGACAATGATCCAAAAGACACCAGCAAGTCACCTATGAATGGCTTCAGTAAAACCTTCAATATGGCTGAATTACAACAATTCTGCAGAGACGCTTGATAAGGGTGGCACAACCTGTTATTAGGTTTAGGGGCAAGTCACTTTTCACACAGGGCCCTGTAGGTTTGATTTCTTTTTCCCTTAATAATAAAGACCTTCATTTACAAACTGCATGTTGTGATTACTTGTGTTTTCTTTGCTTAATAGTTACATTTGTTTGGTGACCTGAAACATTTAAGTAACAAACATGCAAAAGAATAAATAAATCAGGAAGGGGCTAGCACTTTCACACCACTGTACCTTAGTGTCATTGGTTTGCAACTGTAGTTATAGGTCACAGCCACAATGTTGTAGTAGCTGTCATTAAATATTTTGGTTAAGATTTGCCAGAATGGGTCACATTCTGCAAGTGCGTTTACAGCCAGCATGATCATAATGGATTGTGAAGCTGATCAAGGAACCCTGTCATTGGGCCCTGCTGCAGCCCTTTAAGCGAAACAATTACTCGGCTCTTACCTCAGAGGTATCCACTCGACTTCCATTACTCAAGTATGTTGAATTTTCCACCTAGAAATAATGATATGTTAATGAGCCTGCATCCGCCAACCCCAAGACAATGGGCCCTGGACCACTCACCTCCTTAGAGTGTAATTGACTGCTCTCTAGGGCAGCTACTCTCTGGCTTAGGTTGGCCACAGAGAGGTCTATTTGGAGAAGCCGCTGGTCATTCTGCTTCACATACAATAACAAAGTACTGTTCAGATCATCCAAGGAGTCCTGAACCTACAGCACAGAAATTAGGAAGCAATCAAGATCACCCTGAGACCCCATACCATCCAGGCCAGAGAAGGCAAGTGACAAGGACGATACCTGAAGGGCGCTGTTCACAGCTGTACTTGAGGGCTCAGACATGACCTGAAAATATGAACAGGAGGTAAACAAGCATTCCTCTCCAAATACATGATTCCTTGAAGACACAGGTGGCCACTCACCACATCACTCTGAAGAGCCTCCACTTTCTTCCTCTGTTCCTCCGCTGCTATCTGTAATGTGTCCACATCGTGATGGACACTGGTCAACGTACTGCCCAGAGAAGCCACACTCTGAAGAGCAACACAGACAGGCATGACATGGGCACTGTGTGCGGAACAGGCAGGGAGGGACATGCAGAGGACGGGGCAGCTCATACCTTCTGCAGCTCCTCCATTGTTTTAGGCAGGTTGATCATATCTGATGCAGACTTGAGACTGATCTTCAGCTGATTGACAGCAGTAGTCAGTAGTGCGATCTGCAAGAAAACGCAAAAACAGCAAAATAAAAGCAAACAGTCAGAGCACACAAGGAACAGCATAGAGCGCGGTACCTGAAAGAGCAAGAAACAGCCGATCCCCGAAAGAGCTGAAACAACGCGGAGCGCCGTGCTGCGAGAGCCGCGCAATGCAGAGCACCACGAAAGCCGAACACAACGTGATCATCCTTTCTGGATCTCAGCAGTAAGAGCGTTAGATCTATTGTAATAGGTGGGGTGGTCTCCTGCCCCTGATCACCACCTACCTGCTTATTCATCTCAGTTATGTTTGCCCACAGTCTATTTAACCCCTTGTCTCCGCTCTCCATTTCCTCCAGTTGTCTTTGTTTCCCCAGTAAGTCTTCATTGATCTTTGGGATCTCTTGGCCCGAGCTCCGCTGAGTGGATTCCACTGTGAAGAGAAGCACGTCATAATCACCACGTCCTTGACTTATACAGATGTCCAAATCAGTTTATTTTAATCCTTTCACTGTCGGGGATCTAATAATTACATCCGGGATGTGAAAGGGTTAGGTTCCTGCCGACACTCTTACTTGCTTTGAACTGTTCTTTAAGAGCATCTATGTTCTCCTTCAGAGCGACTTGCATCCACACCAGGCCGACACACGTCACCACACAGGCCGCCAGCACAATGAAACCACAGAGCGGGAAGCACGACCGGCAGCACTGGACGATGCCCCACCTGCCAGATCACAAAAAGAAGGCTCCAACTATAGACTGAACAACGCCGGCAGTAAGTAGAGTGCTGGACGCAACCAGAGCGCATCTGCTGCCCCCCCTCCTCTTCCCCCCAGGTGATGCTCCCCCCCTCCTCGTCCTCTTCTCCCCCAGGTGATGCCCCCCCCTCTCTCCTCTTCCCCCCAGGTGATGCCCCCCTCCTCGTCCTCTTCTCCCCCAGGTGATGCCCCCCCCCTCGTCCTCTTCTCCCCAGGTGATGCCCCCCCCCCTCGTCCTCTTCTCCCCCAGGTGATGCCCCCCCCCGTCCTCTTCTCCCCCAGGTGATGCCCCCCCTCCTCGTCCTCTTCTCCCCAGGTGATGCCCCCCCTCCTCTCTCCTCTCCCCCAGGTGATGCCCCCCCTCCTCGTCCTCTTCTCCCCCAGGTGATGCCCCCCCCTCCTCGTCCTCTTCTCCCCCAGGTGATGCCCCCCCCCCCCTCGTCCTCTTCTCCCCAGGTGATGCCCCCCCTCCCCGTCCTCTTCTCCCCCAGGTGATGCCCCCCCCCCTCCTCGTCCTCTTCTCCCCCAGGTGATGCCCCCCCCTCCTCGTCCTCTTCTCCCCCAGGTGATGCCCCCCCCTCCTCGTCCTCTTCTCCCCCAGGTGATGTCCCCCCCTCCTCGTCCTCTTCTCCCCCAGGTGATGTCCCCCCCTCCTCCTCTTCTCCCCCAGGTGATGTCCCCCCCTCCTCGTCCTCTTCTCCCCCAGGTGATGTCCCCCCCTCCTCCTCTTCTCCCCCAGCTGATGTCCCCCCCTCCTCCTCTTCTCCCCCAGCTGATGTCCCCCCCTCCTCCTCTCTCTCTCTCCCCAGCTGATGTCCCCCCCTCCTCCTCCTCTTCTCCCCCAGCTGATGTCCCCCCTCCTCCTCCTCCTCTCTCCCCCAGCTGATGTCCCCCCTCCTCCTCCTCTTCTCCCCCAGCTGATGTCCCCCCCTCCTCCTCCTCTTCTCCCCCAGCTGATGTCCCCCCCTCCTCCTCTTCTCCCCCAGCTGATGTCCCCCCCTCCTCCTCTTCTCCCCCAGCTGATGTCCCCCCTCCTCCTCTTCTCCCCCAGCTGATGTCCCCCCCTCCTCCTCTTCTCCCCCAGCTGATGTCCCCCCTCCTCTTCTCCCCCAGCTGATGTCCCCCCCTCCTCTTCTCCTGTAGATGATGTCCCCCCTCCTCCTCTTCTCCCCCAGCTGATGTCCCCCCTCCTCCTCTTCTCCTGTAGGTGATGTCCCCCCCTCCTCCTCTTCTCCCCCAGCTGATGTCCCCCCCTCCTCTTCTCCTGTAGATGATGTCCCCCCCCCCTCCTCCTCTTCTCCTGTAGGTGATGTCCCCCCCTCCTCCTCTTCTCCTGTAGGTGATGTCCCCCCCTCCTCCTGCAGGTGATGTCCCCCCCTCCTCCTCTTCTCCTGTAGGTGATGTCCCCCCCCTCCTCCTCTTCTCCTGCAGGTGATGTCCCCCCTCCTCCTCTTCTCCTGCAGGTGATGTCCCCCCTCCTCGTCCTCTTCTCCCCCAGGTGAGGCCGTCACTGACCTCCCGCAGCGGATCCGGCTCTCCCCCAGCCCAGAGAACTCGTCGTCCTCCTCGGTGCAGGTGTCGGAGTCTGAGGCCGGGGGCTCGGTACGCAGCAGCCGGTGTCCGAGACCTTTCTTGGCCTTCTTCCTCCCGCCGTCTCCGGTCAGGCCGATCAGGGCGTTCAGCTCTTTGCGTTTCTTCATCTTCTTGTGCGCGGTGTGTGCGGCCGGAGTCCCGGCGGACAGAGCCCCGGAGCCCATGTACCCAGGCCTCCACACAGCATCCGGGCTACGGTCCACGTCACATCGTGGGCGGGGAATACACATCACACCGAGGGCGGAGCCTACAGCACATCACATCGTGGGCGGAATGTAAAGGACGTCACGTCGTGGGCGGAGTCTATAGCACGTCACGTCGTGGGCGGTGTATACACGTCACGCCGTAGGCGGAGTCTTCAGCACGTCCTTCTAAAGGCGGGATATACACGGACGACACACAGGGGGTGAGGATAAAGATTGCGTCATTACATGATGTAAATGGGGTTGTAGTAACCCCTGTATGTGCCCAGACTGAGCCCTCACACCTGTGAAAACATGTTTCATTGTGTCCAGCGGTGGCCTCCTATTGAGTCATGGAGGCCACTATATGGTCACGGCGGCCGCTGTATGGTTGTAAAGACCAGAGGTCCGTACTAGATCCAGTGAGTCACAGAGACGGAGGCAGAAGCAACATAAAATACTTGCTTTTACTTGGGGAAAGAGATGGAAAGTTTAGAGTAAGATGCACAGATATGTTATTTCCCCAGAAATAGATAAATTATTTACATACACCCAGCATCAAGCTAGGGGTCGGTGTGTTACCTTAATGTTCCTCCTCAGTGTGAGGAGACAATGCCAAAAATAAATTTACCTAAAATCTATACAGAAAAATAAGCGATTTACTACACACAGCAGCAGGACAGGTGTAAATCAGATGGATGCAGTTTAGTGAGGATCACTGAAATAACACACCGATTTACAATCTTATCAACTCTATACATACAATACATATAAACCCAGTGTACATATATGTACATATATATTTATATATCTGATCTGTTGGATACCCGGGTACCTTATCTAATAGTAAAGTTTAGTCCAGTTACAGTCTGTACAGGCCTGGGGAAGTACTGTTAACGCAGTCACTTCCAATGGTCTTCAGCGCCAAAAATGAAAAATAAATAAAACACAACTGTAGTAAATAGGGATATTGTGTTCTCTTGTCTGAAGGGGGGTCTTAGTCTCTGTAGCTTTTTGGGAGGCCAAGTGTGTTCACCTAGAGACACCACACCGAGGCCTGCAGTCTCACAGCAGAGATTCAGTCTTTTTCTCTCACAGTATGGCCGACCTGTCTCCTCTAAAGCACTCCTCTCCTGGCAGTAGTATACTCGCTTCTTAGCAGGGAATAAGTCTTTGGTCCCCTCCAGGGGCTCTGCTGTCCAGTGGGTCAGTGTCCGGTCTCAGCTTTATCTGGCTCAGACTTCTCCACAGCCACTCTCCTCACAGCACCTCAGGAGACTAGTTTACCTCAGCCCAAACTCTCATAAAGTCCTCCCTGTCTCCGTGACAACCTCCTCAGCTGACAGCCCCCACCTTTTTATTCAGGAAGTAAATTTTTACACACTCTTACATGGTCACTGCGGCCGCTGTATGTGGCTAAACCCCTCACAGCCCCTCCAGGCTGCTAAATCCACCCCGCATGTTTTAAACTTCCCGCCCCTCCTCTGGCCGATGCTACAGAGTGACAAGAGCACTCGCGCCTCCACAGTGGAGCGGAGGTCTGCACTCCATAGAACAGTGTCGCTGTCTCGCGAGACTTAACTAATCTCATGAGACCTCAACACTACGCGCAGATCCCCGCTCCACTGCACAGGCGCGAGTGTGGCTGTCACTCTGTAGCATCGGCCAGAGGAGGGGGTGGGAAGTTTAACCCCTTCATGACCTGGGAATTTTTTGTTTCTCATTTTCGTTTTTTGCTCCCCTGCTTCCAAGAGCCATAACTTTTTTTTTATGTTTCTGTCAATTTAGACATATGACGGCTTGTTTTTTGCGGGACGAGTTGTAATTTCAGATGCAATCATTTATTTTACCATATAGTGTACCAGGAAATTGCAAAAGAATTTCCAAGTGCGGTGAAATTGCAAAAAAAGTGCAATCACACGTTTTTTTTTTAGTCGCTATGTTCACTATATGGTAAAACTGACTTGATGGTGCGATGTCTCCGGTCGGTACGAGTTCATAGATACCAAACATGTATATTTTTACTGGTATCTAAGTGGTGAAAAAAAATTCAGAAGTTTGGAAAAGAAAAAACACACCTTTTGCGCCATATTCTGCGCCCCGTAGCGTCCTCATTTTTCGGGATTTGGGGCTGGGTGACGGCTTATTTTTTGTGTCTTGAGCTGACCTTTCTAATGATACCATTTTTGGGCGTATACGTTGTTTTGGTCATCCGTTATCACATTTTATAGCAATGTTGCGGCGACCAAAAAGAAACCTAACTTTGGCATTTGGACCATTTTTCCCTCTCATTTATTGATCTTATATGTTGATCGGGCGATTCTGAACGCGGTGATACCAAACGTGTATTTTTTTAAATTTTTTTAATACTTTTATTGTGAATGGGGGAAAAGGGGGGGTGATTTGAACTTTTTTTTTTTTTTTACAGGTTTTTAAAAATTTTATTTTTTTATTCATTCTTATTTTTACACTGCCCCTTTAAGAGGCACCTTGCTGCACAGTGTGATTGCTCCTGGGAGATATCGATGAGCTGCAGCTCATCTGTATCTCCCAGAATCGCGGACGGGCTGTGGTTGGCAGCGCCTGCCAAACACAACCCAAGTGCTCTCTGACAGCATCCAGGATCTAGCCAAGACCCCAGGCTGTTTTAGACAACCTCCGAATCTAAAAAACATCTTTGTCAGAAGCGCCCTATCCTCTTCAACAGGAACCTTTCCCTGCAACCAGAACAGGTGCAAAACCTGTCCATCTATAATGACAACCGACAGGATAAAGATTCCTGGGACAGATCAGGACTACAAGATCCCAGGTAACTTCAGTTGCATCACAAGCAATGTGGTGTATTTAATTACCGTATATACTCGTGTATAAGCCGACCCCCCTACTTTTGCCCCCAAAACCTGGGAAAACCTATTGACTCGTGTATAAGCCGAGGGTGGACCCCAGCACAGGTATACAGCCCCCAGCAGTGTGGTATACAGCAGCCCCAGAGGTATATACAGCAGCCCCAGTGGTAGTATACAGCAGCAGCCCCAGTGGTAGTATACAGCAGCAGCCCCAGTGGTATATACAGCAGCAGCTCCAGTAGTTAGTATACAGCAGCCCCAGTGGTAGTATACAGCAGCCCCAAAGGTATATACAGCAGCCCCAGTGGTAGTATACAGCAGCCCCAGAGGTAGTATACAGCCCCAGTGGTAGTATACAGCATCCCCAGAGGTAGTATACAGCAGCCCCAGAGGTATATACAGCCCCAGTGGTAGTATCCAGCAGCCCCAGAGGTATATACAGCCCCAGTGGGAGTATACAGCAGCCCCAGAAGTATATACAGCCCCAGTGGTAGTATACAGCAGCCCCAGAGGTATATACAGCCCCAGTGGTAGTATACAGCAGCCCCACAGGTATATACAGCCCCAGTGGTAGTATACAGCAGCCCCAGAGGTATATACAGCCCCAGTGTAGTATACAGCAGCCCCAGTGGTAGTATACAGCAGCCCCACAGGTATATACAGCCCCAGTGGTAGTATACAGCAGCCTCAGAGGTATATACAGCCGCAGTGTAGTATACAGCAGCCCCAGAGGTATATACAGCCCCAGTGGTAGTATACAGCCCCCCCCTCCTTATCATGTCCCCCCCAGGCTGCGGCAGCTGTCAAAATAACAAACACTTTATACATCACCTTCCGGCGCAGCTCCTCCGCTCGCCGGCTTCTTCTTCCTTGTTGTGCCGGCTTCTGTGACCAATTTTTGGGCTGAAAAACTCGGCTTATACACGAGTATATACGGTATATGTACCAAATGTCCAAGAGGCAGCATGTACATAGGGGAGACCGGGCAAAAATTCAAAACAAGAATGAATTCTCATCGCCACTCAATAAAAGAAAAGCGTATGGATCTACCTGTAGCAAAGCATTTTTGCAGCCCTGACCACAGTGAAACCGATATTAGTCTGCTCATTTTAAAGAGCAACTTCAAATCTCAGAGAGAGAGAAGAATTTGGGAATACAAATTGATAGCGACCTTTGACACATTCAAAACAGGATTAAATGTCTCACATGGATTAATGTGTTTTTATATAAAATGAAAGGACATTTGGGGATATCACAGATTCCAACAGACTCAAGTTAGAGGACAATGAACTTTTGACACTTCTTATGTGAACTGTCTTGCTTCGATCTATGGTTTTTTTAGAACTCACTGAGGAATTTTCAGGTCTCCACAGGCCACTAATCATAGAACAATAATACAATCTGTTCCTCTTATCTTAATTTTGACTTTAATTTCCCATCTCCTCTCCCCCTCCCTAGCCTGACTTTGCTTTAATGTCACCTGTTGTATTTACTACATCATCTAACCCTGCTTATATATATATATATATATATATATATATATATATATGTGTGTGTCTTCAGAATTTGTGTCATTATCAGCCTGACGAAGGGGTCACAGTGTCCCGAAAGCCTGCTATGATTACCATCTTTTAAGTTAGCCATTAAAAGGTATCAACCACTGAGGACTCTCAGATTCCAATATTTTTCCATGGACTTGTATAAATCTAAGGTTTACAGCAAAAACGACCTGTGTGAACAGTGCCTTATGGTCATTAGCAGGTAGAGTTTGAAGAAAACATGCATTGTATGACGCTTACTATATAATCTGTTCTGAGTGATCTCCGTGTACAATCGGTCGCACACATGGACAGAACACGGACTTCTCTGCTGAACGAGCCTTTAGTCACAGCGGTCTGCAGGAATTATACAACTATTTGTGCTGGGATGTGCAAGAAAATGAGTCCATACTAAGAAATGAGTCGTTGTTGGAAGCATTTATCATGTGGTATCAATAACGTTGTCTTTTTTATTACATGATTACAGTGATCTTTTTTTTAATTTTTTTTTTTTTATACTTAATATGTCTGAACAAGAAAAGAACTGTCGTCATATCAATAGACAACATTTAGATTTTTCCAGCAAGGATCATTTTTTAGCCGGACAAACTGTTGGCGTTTTCTTGCCCCATTTTAGGGTACATACAATACATTCATAGCCGGCTCTACCTATAGGCCAGTCGTGCGGTCGCACAGGACTCCAGCCGCTAGAGGGCGCTGCAGGGAGAGGAGAGTACTTTCACTTACTGCTCCTCTTCACTGTATGTCTGCTGTGCCCCTGACTGTTCCTCTGCCGCTGCAGATGAGTGTGGGGGTGGGAGAATCACTTTCCCTCAGGGGCTATGCTGCTATTTTCTGGTCGTCATAATGGGAGACCCAGACAATGGGGTTTAGGGCTCTGCCCTCCGGAGGTCACACTAGGTACTACAAGTTTGTAGACACCGCCTCCTCCGCTTATAAACCCCCACCGTAGGAGACATCCTCAGTTTTAAACTTAGTGTGCTTTGAGGATCACGCTTTGCTTGCACTTCACTGCATTCTCACAGCTTACGTGATGGCGTATGAAGACAAGGTAAAATGGTCCCGCTCGGGACCCCCGACAGCCTCCCCGCTCACCCTCTGCGGAACACGCTGGTGGAGGTACCGGAGGGCTTTTAGCCTGGACACTTCAGTGTTCTCCCGGTACGCTGTCGCGCTCTTTCCTTTCCATCCCTCCATGGAGGCTCTGGTAAGGGGGAGCCTGGAGCCTTGCACAGCTCCGCTCCGTCCGAGGCCTCCCTAAATGGTGCTTACAGACCGGACGGAGCCAGCCCAGTCCGAGGCCTCCCTAAATGGTGCTTACACTCCGGACTGGTGCTGTACCCCCGTCCGAGGCCTCCCTAAAGGTGCTTACAGACCGGACCGGCACTGAGGCACCTGGTGTGTCTCCTGTGTGCCTGGGGGTAGTGTCTGTCACTGTGGTGTCATGACACTCAGACCGCGCGGTTACCCTCGGGTCCGCGGTTCTGGCGGTGACCCTGTGCTGGGGTCTCCCTGGCTGACCGCCCTGTGTCTCACAGGGGCTGAGGCTGTAGACTGCGGGTGTTTTGTGTGTACATGCAGTCTGAGTGTGTGTGTGGTGATATTCACACTCTTTTCCCGCGCTGCGGGCTCCGGCACCTCCATTGCTGAGGCAGCCTGGAGGAGGAGGAGGCAGCCCTTGTGGTGACATCACCGCTGGGCGTGTTGTGTGTTCTTCCCGCGTGTTCCAGGCTCCGCCCACATCTTCACTGTCGGCGGCCATCTTCTCCCTCACTTCCCGGCTGGGATCTGACGGCAGCGCGTGTCTGCACTTACAAGGGAGACCGGAACTCGCGGAGGTCACACACACACACCGCTTCCTCCTACCGCTTTACTGCGGTCGGTAAGCCACCGGGAATCCCGGTTTGTTTGTGAACTTTGGCTTATATTCCCCTCACTGTGGAGATGTCCTCAGTTGGGAAGCATGCTGCTAAGGCGGCGGTGGTCTCCATTGCCTGTATTACATGCAACGGGACACTGGTGGAGGGGTCCTGCAATAACTGCGGACGCCCAGAGGCCCGGTCTGCTACTACTGAGTCTGCAAATCCGGGATTATACCCTGAGGTTCAGGTGATCCCAGGGCCATGGGAAACGCAGAATAAGATCAATGAATCTCTGCTGTCCCAGATGTCCTCCATGTCGCAAACCCTGGAGGCACTGCATAGGAGACTGGAGAACCCAGCTACTCCTCCTAGTTACCCCCGGGTGTCTCTTACTTCTGCTGTAAGACCCCTAAGCGAGCTCGTGAGGCTTCTCCTGAGCTCCAGACTCTCTCTGAGGAGGAGCGTTCCTCTGATGGTGAGGAAGATGATGGGGGTTCTACTCTCGGGTCTATGTCTGAACCTCCAGATGGGGTGGAGGATCTGGTGTCCTCCATCAATGAGACATTGCGTCTTGTCACTCCTCCTGAGGAGGTGACTGTACACCCCAAGGAGGTCTATCAATGGCTGCGGCCAGAGGCTAGACCAAGTGGCTCCTTCATGGACCACACTAATTTCGGAAGGGTGATTAAAGCTCCCAGGTTGCATCCTGGGCGGCGTTATGTCCGTAAAACTAAGGACAATCGCTTTCCCTTTCCCCAGGAGGCGCTCCAGGAATGGTCGCAGTCTCCCAAGGTGGATGCTTCCATGACTAGGATTGCTGCGCGCTCCTTGTTTTCTGCCTCTGATAGCTCCTCATTGAAGGATGCTACTGATAGACAGGTCGAGCAACTCGCCAAGTCTTCCTATGAGGCTGTGGGGTCTTCGTTTGCCCCTAATTTTGCCGCAGTCTGGACCCTACAAGCGATCACTATCTGTTTGGATGGTATCACGGATCTAGCTAGGTCCAGTCCAGAGGTCCTGGCGCTCACTGAGAGAGCAAGGGCCTATGCGGACTATGCCAGGACGGCATCTTTGGAAACTGCCACTCGCTCTGCTGTGGCCTCGGCCAATGCAATTGCGATCCGCAGGCTGTTGTGGCTGCGTCTTTGGGACTCAGATGCCACATCTAAGAAGATTTTACAAAATCTTCCGTTCGCTGGTGACAGGCTTTTTGGCACCGAACTGGACAAATTGATAAAGGATTCTGCTGAGTCTAAGATCCCGCAGAATAAGCCTAAGCCACGGTACACCGTGAAAAGGAACCCTAAGCAGTGGTCCTTTCGCTCCGGTTCATAGTCATCAACGACGTCCACTCGCTCAGACCGAGGGGGCAAGCCTGCTACTCAGTGGCGTTCCAAGAGTCGTCAGAAGAAGCCGGCGGGGGCAGCGGCTGCCACCCCCAAGCCCGCCTCGACATGACTCGCTCTCTCATCCTGCCTCCCCACAGGTGGGGGGCCGCCTGTCTTGCTTTCAGGACAAGTGGCTTCTTCACATTCAAGATCAGTGGGTTCGAGACGTGATCTCGCGAGGGTACAGGATAGAGCTTACGTCAAAACCGATATCCCGATTCCATCGGTCGGTTCCATCTCCAGAAAAGGCTCAGGCTTTTCACCTGGTGTTGGAGGGGCTCCGCAGAGACGGAGTGGTGGTCCCTGTGCCCACGGAAGAGAGGTTCAGGGGTTTTTACTCCAACCTCTTTATTGTCCCAAAGAAGGACGGCTCCTTTCGCCCGGTTTTGGACCTCAAGTTGTTCAACCGTCACGTGTTGGTTCGGAAGTTCCGCATGGAATCCCTGCGCTCAGTGATCGCGGCTGTGTCACAGGGAGACTTCCTAGCGTCCATCGATATCAGGGACGCTTACCTTCACGTTCCCATTGCACCAGCTCATCAGCGCTGGTTGAGATTCGCAGTGGGGGAAGAGCACTTCCAATTTGTGGCACTGCCATTCGGGCTAGCCTCGGCACCACGGGTGTTCACAAAGGTGATGGCCTCCATGATGGCTCTCCTGCATGCGCAGGGACACGCCGTCATACCCTATTTGGACGACCTGTTGGTCAGGGCGCCATCGGAAGACCTTTGTCGGGTGAGCCTGGAGGTGACCATGAAGTCTCTGGAACGGTTCGGGTGGCTTATCAACATTCAAAAGTCGACCCTGGTTCCGACCCAGTCATTGACATATCTGGGCATGGACTTCCACACGGACTCGGCCCTGGTGTCCCTACCTCAAGCCAAGCAGCTTGCGATCCAATCAGGAGTGCAGAATGTCCTCCTGTCTCCACAGTCATCCCTACGGGTATTGATGAGACTGGTGGGTCGCATGGTAGCGGCGATAGAGGCGGTGCCGTTCGCACAGTTTCGCCTCCGTCCTCTCCAGCTGGAGATTCTTCGCAGATGGGACAAGAGGACGATCTCTCTGAATCGGCTGGTGACGCTGTCACAACCAACCAGGGACTCTCTACAGTGGTGGCTCCAGCCACATCACCTGTCACGGGGCCGGTCCTTCCTAAAACCGTCATGGTTAGTGGTGACCACAGACGCCAGTCTGAAGGGCTGGGGTGCGGTGTTCTTGCACCACAGGGCTCAAGGCCTCTGGACTCAGTCGGAGTCGGCGTTGCAGATCAACGTGCTGGAGATCAAGGCGGTTTTTCTGGCGCTACTGGCGTTTCAGAAATTCCTGTCAGGACAACCCATTCGGGTACAGTCCGACAATGCGACGGCCGTCGCCTACATAAATCATCAGGGAGGGACCAGAAGTGCTCAGGCCCTCGCCGAAGTCCACCGCATTCTACTCTGGGTGGAGGAAAACGGCTGCCTGATCTCCGCAGTTCACATCCCAGGGGTCGAGAACTGGGAGGCCGACTATCTGAGCCGACAGGGGATGGACGCCGGAGAGTGGTCCCTACATCCAGACGTCTTCCGGGACATCTGCAGCAGATGGGGCACTCCGGACGTGGATCTGATGGCCTCACGGCTGAATCATCAGGTGCCCCAATACATGGCGAGATCTTGGGATCCCCAGTCTCTGGGGGCGGATGCCCTGATCCTGAGCTGGTCCAGCTTTCAGCGGCCGTATGTGTTTCCGCCTCTGGCTCTGATTCCCAGGGTCCTGTGGAAGATCAGGACAGAATGCAGAGTGGCCATTCTAGTGGCTCCAGATTGGCCCAGGAGGTCTTGGTACCCGGACCTGTGGCAACTGTCAGGCGGACACCGGTGGGCTCTTCCAGAACGCGCAGATCTACTCGCGCAAGGCCCGTTCTTCCATCTCAATTCCAGGGCCCTCAGATTGACTGCATGGCTCTTGAGGCCTGGCTGCTAACATCCAGAGGTTTCTCCCCTACAGTGGTTGCCACTATGAATCGGGCGAGGAAACCTGTTTCCAGGAAGATATACCACAGAACGTGGAAAATCTTTTTTACCTGGTGTGCCTCTGGTGGCCGCTCACCGTGGCCTTTGTCTATCCCGACATTGTTGGCCTTCCTACAGTCGGGGTTGGAGTTGGGATTATCCCTTGGCTCTCTGAAAGGTCAAGTATCAGCACTTTCAGTGCTGTTTGACAGGCGCTTGGCGCTCCTCCCGAAGGTACGTCAATTTCTGCAGGGGGTGTCTCGGGTGGGTCCGCCCTATAGACGACCTCTGGATCCTTGGGACCTCAACATGGTCCTGGCGACACTGCAGAAACCGCCGTTTGAGCCACTGAGAGAAGTCTCTCTCTCTCGTCTGTCCCAGAAGGTGGTCTTTCTGGTGGCGATTACGTCTCTGAGACGGGTCTCAGAATTGGCTGCACTTTCATGCAAGTCTCCTTTTCTGGTGGTTCACCAAGACAAGGTGGTGTTGCGCCCACGGCCTGAATTTCTGCCGAAGGTGGTTTCAACGTTTCACCTAAACCAGGAGATTGTTCTCCCATCATTTTGCCCCGCTCCCGTTCATCAGGTTGAGCGCGACCTCCATACTCTGGATCTCGTGAGAGCTGTACGCATTTATGTGTCCAGGACCGCCTCCTTTAGGAGTTCGGATTCTTTATTTGTCCTCACGATGGGTCGCTGTAAAGGGGCCGCGGCTTCGAAGTCGACCTTGGCCAGATGGATCAAGGCTCCCATTCAGGAGGCATACCGGTCTTCTGGTTTGCCTCTCCCGGTGGGTTTGAAGGCACACTCTACGAGAGCTGTAGGTGCCTCCTGGGCCTTGCGACATCGAGCTTCTGCTCTACAGGTGTGTCAGGCGGCCACTTGGTCCAGCCTGCACACTTTCTCTAAGCACTATATGGTGCATGCCCATGCCTCTGCGGATGCGAGTTTGGGCAGGCGGGTTCTCCAGGCGGCGGTTGCCCACCTTTAGAGGGAACCATGTGTTATCCGTCTTGTTGAGGAACTCTTCCCGCCCTGGGGTATTGCTTTAGGACATCCCCATTGTCTGGGTCTCCCATTATAACGACCAGAAAAAAGAGAATTTTGTTTACGTACCGTAAATTCTTTTTTCTTTAGTCATCAATGGGAGACCCAGCACCCACCCAGTTGTTCCGTTGCATATTTTGCACTTGTTCTGTTCTCTGTTGAGACAGTGTTTGCCGGGTTGTTGAACCGTCTGTGCACGGCATTCTTCCCGATGTTTCGGGTGTGGTTTAATTTCTCCTCGCAGCTTATGGACTAAACTGAGGATGTCTCCTACGGTGGGGGTTTATAAGCGGAGGAGGCGGTGTCTACAAACTTGTAGTACCTAGTGTGACCTCCGGAGGGCAGAGCCCTAAACCCCATTGTCTGGGTCTCCCATTGATGACTAAAGAAAAAAGAATTTACGGTACGTAAACAAAATTCTCTTTTTGCACGCTGTGGGGGCAGAGGAGCAAAAAATCAGCTCCTGCCCACACTGAATAGAATACACTACTGGTGGGGGTACAGGACCTGTGATGATGTCATGATCATGTGACCTGTGTGGGAGGAGCCAGTTTTTGAAGCAGCAGGATGCAAAGGAAAAGCTGGAGGAGATGGAGGCTCCTCTAACAGATAATGAGGGAAGATGGGAAATATGGAGTTCAGACTGTGGGGTAGAGGCTGTGTGATGTGGGGTACAGGGTGTGTGATGTGAGGGTACGGGTTGTGTCATGTGTGGCCCAGCTAGAGGCTGTGTGATGTGGGGTACAGGCTGTGTGATGTGGAGTACAGGTTAAATGATGAGGGGTACAAGCTGTGTGATGTGGGGGTACAGGCTGTGTGATGTGAGGGTACAGGCTGTGTGATGTGAAGGTACAGGCTGTGTGATGAGGGGTACAGGCTGTGTGATGTGAGGGTACAGGCTGTGTGATGGGCGGGTACGGGCTGTGTGATGGGCGGGTACGGGCTGTGTGATGTGCGGGTACGGGCTGTGTGATGTGCGGGTACGGGCTGTGTGATGTGGGGTACGGGCTGTGTGATGTGGGGGTATGGGCTGTGTGATGTGGGGTGCAGGGTGTGTGATGTGGGGTGCAGGGTGTGTGATGTGGGGTACGGGCTGTGTGATGTGGGGTACGGGCTGTGTGATGTGGGGGTACAGGCCATGGGGTATGGGCTTTGTGATGTGGGGTTACGGGCTTTGTGATGTGGGGGTACGGGCTTTGTGATGTGGGGGTACGGGCTTTGTGATGTCTGGGTACGGGCTGTGTGATGTGGGGGTACAGGCTGTGTGATGTGGGGGTACGGGCTGTGTGATGTGGGGGTACAGGCAGTGTGATGCAGGGGTACAGGCTGGGGGTTATGGGCTGTGTAATGTGGGGGTGCGGGCTGTGTAATGTGAGGGTACGGGCTGTGTGATGTGGGGGTACGGGCTGTGTGATGTGGGATACAGTCAGTGTGATGTGGGGTACAGGCTGCACAATGAGGGGTACAGGGTGTGTGATGTGAGGGTACGGGTTGTGTGATGTGCGGCCCTAGTACAGGCTGTGTGATGTGAGGGTATAGGGTGTGTGATGTGGGGGTACAGGCTGTGTGATGTGACGGTACAGGGTGTGTGATGTGCGGGTACGGGCTGTGTGATGTGGGGGTACGGGCTGTGTAATGTGAGGGTACGGGCTGTGTGATGTGACGGTACAGGGTGTGTGATGTGGGGTGCAGGGTGTGTGATGTGGGGTACGGGCTGTGTGATGTGGGGTACGGGCTGTGTGATGTGGGGGTACAGGCCATGGGGTATGGGCTTTGTGATGTGGGGTTACGGGCTTTGTGATGTGAGGGTACAGGCTGTGTGATGTGGGGTACAGGCTGTGTGATGGGCGGGTACGGGCTGTGTGATGGGCGGGTACGGGCTGTGTGATGAGCGGGTACGGGCTGTGTGATGTGCGGGTACGGGCTGTGTGATGTGGGGTACGGGCTGTGTGATGTGGGGGTACAGGCCATGGGGTATGGGCTTTGTGATGTGGGGTTACGGGCTTTGTGATGTGGGGGTACGGGCTTTGTGATGTGGGGGTACGGGCTTTGTGATGTCTGGGTACGGGCTGTGTGATGTGGGGGTACAGGCTGTGTGATGTGGGGGTACGGGCTGTGTGATGTGGGGGTACAGGCAGTGTGATGCAGGGGTACAGGCTGGGGTTATGGGCTGTGTAATGTGGGGGTGCGGGCTGTGTAATGTGAGGGTACGGGCTGTGTGATGTGGGGGTACGGGCTGTGTGATGTGGGATACAGTCAGTGTGATGTGGGGTACAGGCTGCACAATGAGGGGTACAGGGTGTGTGATGTGAGGGTACGGGTTGTGTGATGTGCGGCCCTAGTACAGGCTGTGTGATGTGAGGGTATAGGGTGTGTGATGTGGGGGTACAGGCTGTGTGATGTGACGGTACAGGTTGTGTGATGTGCGGGTACGGGCTGTGTGATGTGGGGGTACGGGCTGTGTAATGTGAGGGTACGGGCTGTGTGATGTGACGGTACAGGGTGTGTGATGTGGGGTGCAGGGTGTGTGATGTGGGGTACGGGCTGTGTGATGTGGGGTACGGGCTGTGTGATGTGGGGGTACAGGCCATGGGGTATGGGCTTTGTGATGTGGGGTTACGGACTTTGTGATGTGAGGGTACAGGCTGTGTGATGTGGGGTACAGGCTGTGTGATGGGCGGGTACGGGCTGTGTGAAGGGCGGGTACGGGCTGTGTGATGTGCGGGTACGGCTGTGTGATGTGCGGGTACGGGCTGTGTGATGTGGGGTACGGGCTGTGTGATGTGGGGGTATGGGCTGTGTGATGTGGGGTGCAGGGTGTGTGATGTGGGGTGCAGGGTGTGTGATTGTGGGTACGGGCTGTGTGATGTGGGTACGGGCTGTGTGATGTGGGGGTACAGGCCATGGGGTATGGGCTTTGTGATGTGGGGTTACGGGCTTTGTGATGTGGGGGTACGGGCTTTGTGATGTGGGGGTACGGGCTTTGTGATGTCTGGGTACGGGCTGTGTGATGTGGGGGTACAGGCTGTGTGATGTGGGGGTACGGGCTGTGTGATGTGGGGGTATAGGCAGTGTGATGCAGGGGTACAGGCTGGGGTTATGGGCTGTGTAATGTGGGGGTGCGGGCTGTGTAATGTGAGGGTACGGGCTGTGTGATGTGGGGGTACGGGCTGTGTGATGTGGGATACGGTCAGTGTGATGTGGGGTACAGGCTGCACAATGAGGGGTACAGGGTGTGTGATGTGAGGGTACGGGTTGTGTGATGTGCGGCCCTAGTACAGGCTGTGTGATGTGAGGGTATAGGGTGTGTGATGTGGGGGTACAGGCTGTGTGATGTGACGGTACAGGGTGTGTGATGTGCGGGTACGGGCTGTGTGATGTGGGGGTACGGGCTGTGTAATGTGAGGGTACGGCTGTGTGATGTGACGGTACAGGGTGTGTGATGTGCAGGTACAGGCTGTGTGATGTGGGGGTACGGGCTGTATGATTTGGGGCACAGGCAGTGTGATGTGGGGGCACATGCAGTGTGATGTGAGGGTACAGGTCGTGGGGTATGGGCTGTGTGATGTGGGGTATGGGCTGTGTGATGTGGGGGTACGGGCTGTGTAATGTGAGGGTACGGGCTGTGTGATGTGGGGGTACAGGCAGTGTGATGCAGGGGTACAGGCCGGGGGTTATGGGCTGTGTAATGTGGGGGTGTGGGCTGTGTAATGTGAGGGTACGGGCTGTGTGATGTGGGGGTACGGGCTGTGTGATGTGGGATACAGTCAGTGTGATGTGGGGTACAGGCTGTACAATGAGGGGTACAGGGTGTGTGATGTGAGGGTACGGGTTGTGTGATGTGCGGCCCTAGTACAGGCTGTGTGATGTGAGGGTATAGGGTGTGTGATGTGGGGGTACAGGCTGTGTGATGTGACGGTACAGGGTGTGTGATGTGCGGGTACGGGCTGTGTGATGAGGGTGCAGGGTGTGTGATGTGGGGGTGCAGGCAGTGATGCGGGGTGTACAGGCAGTGTGATGTGGGGGTACAGGCAGTGTGATGCAGGGGTACAGGCCGGGGTTATGGGCTGTGTGATGTGGGGGTGCAGGCTGTGTGATGTGGGGATACGGGTCGTGGGGTACAGGCTGTGTGATGTGCAGGTACAGGCTGTGTGATGTGGGGGTACGGGCTGTATGATTTGAGGCACAGGCAGTGTGATGTGGGGGCACATGCAGTGTGATGTGAGGGTACAGGTCGTGGGGTATGGGCTGTGTGATGTGGGGGTATGGGCTGTGTGATGTGGGGGTACGGGCTGTGTAATGTGAGGGTACGGGCTGTGTGATGTGGGGGTACAGGCAGTGTGATGCAGGGGTACAGGCCGGGGGTTATGGGCTGTGTAATGTGGGGGTGCGGGCTGTGTAATGTGAGGGTACGGGCTGTGTGATGTAGGGTACGGGCTGTGTGATGTGGGATACAGTCAGTGTGATGTGGGGTACAGGGTGTGTGATGTGAGGGTACGGGTTGTGTGATGTGCGGCCCTAGTACAGGCTGTGTGATGTGAGGGTATAGGGTGTGTGATGTGGGGGTACAGGCTGTGTGATGTGACGGTACAGGGTGTGTGATGTGCGGGTACGGGCTGTGTGATGAGGGGTGCAGGGTGTGTGATGTGGGGGTGCAGGCAGTGATGCGGGGGTACAGGCCGTGGGGTACGGACTGTGTGATGTGGGGGTACGGGCTGTGTGATGTGGGGGTACGGGCAATGTGATGTGGGGGTACGGGCTGTGTGATGTGGGGGTACGGGCTGTGTGATGTGGGGGTACGGGCTGTGTGATGTGGGGGTACGGGCTGTGTGATGTGGGGGTACAGGCAGTGTGATGTGGGGTGCAGGCAGTGTGATGTGGGGTACAGGCAGTGTGATGTGGGGGTACAGGCAGTGTGATGCAGGGGTACAGGCCGGGGGTTATGGGCTGTGTGATGTGGGGTGTGCAGGCTGTGTGATGTGGGGATACGGGTCGTGGGGTACAGGCTGTGTGATGTGCAGGTACAGGCTGTGTGATGTGGGGGTACGGGCTGTATGATTTGGGGCACAGGCAGTGTGATGTGGGGCACATGCAGTGTGATGTGAGGGTACAGGTCGTGGGGTATGGGCTGTGTGATGTGGGGGTATGGGCTGTGTGATGTGGGGGTACGGCGTGTGAGGGCAAATTATAGAGGAGGTACCATGTGAAAAGGGGGAATCGTATGTAGATGGGGTAGAGTGAGGAGGGGCATGAAAATTGTTGACCGTATGGGGGCTATTGTCCATATCGTAGGTACATTGGTAGTACAGACAGCGTATAGGCCATGGTTAAGATGGGGGGGGGGTTTGAAGAATATTTTCATAAGGAAAAAAGTGATGCAGCTCTTGTTTGTGGAGGAGGGATGGTGTCACAGTATATGAAGGGGACAGTAAGGGGGGCATCTATAGTGAGAGACAGTGTGGGGGGGTCACTTTTTGGGCAGGGAATATAGTGGGGCAAATATTTATTCAAGTGTATAACAGAGAAGGGGAGAGGATGAAGGCATGTCACTGATTAATTGCACACCTGCAATGATCAGGAACAGATCCGCCAGGTCGAGCGCTGGTCCCGGGCTGCATGTAGATAAATCACAGAGAGGAAATCCAGCAAACTGATGTTACAATTTAAAACGTCGACTTTATTAGCACAAGTAAAAAGCTTCACGTCCACAGAGGCAACCAACTTCACCACAGACGCTTTTCAAGCATTAGGCCTTACTCATGAAGACCATGACCTAACCATCGAAACGTGTCGGTTGTGACGTTGGTTGCCTCTGTAGATGTGAACCTTTTAATTGTGGTAATAAAGTCGACATTTTAAATTGGAACATCGATTTGCTGGATTTCCTCTCTGAAATATTTATTCAGGTACACAATATAAGGCTTATTTAGTGTACAGCTCGTTTTACTTATATCACAAGACAAACCTGGACAAGCTCATTCTGTGCACAAGTTATAATATTGTTCTCGGCAGCACATGCATATGCAGGACTATGCTGCAGAGAATAATGATATTTAGGCAGCAAGCTTATAACTTATTTCACCCAATGGACAAACGTTTTGCTCGTGCATCAGGTGATTAGCAGCCTGTGTTGTGTAAATGCACCATAAGGAGTACTTTTATGTTCAGATAGTGTTTCAGCATTCATGTAGTGGCTCCATCAGGGCGTTCGTCCGAGCCCCTTGCAAAACAGCATTTGATTGTAGACGCTGATTGGGCCATTGACTATAGTGATCCAGATAGAGTCACCGTGTGCTCTGTCGACCATCATTTTTGTCCACAAGACAATCAAGCAAGCGTCTGATTAGCTCCAAATTTATTTTGCAGCAGGACACCAAGCCCAAATGTACAGCCAATGTCCTTAAAGGGGTTGTCAACTAGGGGTATATGACCAAAAATGATATCTGACAGCTCACTGTGACTCCATCTTTATCATTACTGTGAATGGCTCCACCAGCACATTCTCCTGAATCCCTGATAGGGTGCAACACTATAGTTGTAAACATGATTACCTGGTTAGGGACCCATAGAGAATCACTGGCAGTTTCTACCAAATGTACAAAGGTATTGTGAAGTAGAATTTACTAACAGCTATTCATTTTGCTATGTATACATAATGCCATCTCTTTTAAGATGTATATGGTTATATGTGTATCTGCATAAATGTATTGATCATTGTTCTGGTGATGTATTCATGTACTGATGATGGTTTTGGAGATGTAGTCATTTACTGATGGTGGTTCTGGTGATATACTCATGTAATGGTAATGGTTCTGGTGATGTGGTCATTTAGTGATGGTGATTCTTGTGTTGTACTCCTGTATTGATGATGGATCTGGTGATTTGTTAATTTACTGATTAAGGTTCTGATTATATATTCCTGTACTGATGAAGGTCCTGGTGGTATTCAAGTACTGATAATGACTCTAATGATTTGTTCATGATGCATTTAAATCGGATGAGAAACAAATCTTCATCTTGGTGGGGGCTCCAAAAGGCAAATTTGCACAGGGCAACCATTCAGCCTAAGGTCGTCTCTGAATACATTGATCACTTTCTATTTGAGATGAGTCTGACAATGGTTTTATTCTTATGGTGAACGTTGTGCAGGTGAATAGTGTGATAACTTTATGGCCATACCAACAGGACAATACAGATTATATGTACTGTATGAAAACAATTTTAACATAATATGGCAGGAGAAAGGGTTTTGTATATTTTTAATATTTAGAATTTTAGACATTATTTAACTTTTGACTGTTCCAACTAGGAGATTTGAATATGTGACCACTAGGTGAACTAAAGTGGCAACCAATTGGTACCCTGTAATCACATGGCAATAGCGGATATAACCCCCCCCCCCCCCCCCCCCCACTAATTACCGTATATACTCGCGTATAAGCCGAGTTTTTCAGCCCAAAAATTGGGCTGAAAAGTCTCCCCTCGGCTTATACGCGAGTATATATAAAAAAAAAAATCTCAAGGGGTAGTACACAGCAGCCCCAGGCCCCCCTCACTGTTTGGCGCCCCCACCTCAGGATGCCCCCCCTGCACGCAGCGCTGCGCTCATACATTACCAGCCTGTCAGCTGTCATCCTCCGGTCGCGGATCGTGGCTCCCGGCTCCGGCTTCCATCTTCTTCTGTGTACTACCCCTGGGACTGCTGTGTACTACCCCTGGGGCTGCTGTGTACTACCCCTGGGGCTGCTGTGTACTACCCCTGGGGCTGCTGTGTACTACCCCTGGGGCTGCTGTGTACTACCCCTGGGGCTGCTGTGTACTACCCCTGGGGCTGCTGTGTACTACCCCTGGGGCTGCTGTGTACTACCCCTGGGGCTGCTGTGTACTACCCCTGGGGCTGCTGTGTACTACCCCTGGGGCTGCTGGGTATACCCCTGGGGCTGCTGTGTACACCCCTGGGGCTGCTGTGTACACCCCTGGGGCTGCTGTGTACTACCCCTGGGGCTGCTGTGTACACCCCTGGGGCTGCTGTGTACTACCCCTGGGGCTGCTGTGTACTACCCTGGGGCTGCTGTGTACTACCCCTGGGGCTGCTGTGTACTACCCCTGGGGCTGCTGTGTACTACCCCTGGGGCTGCTGTGTACTACCCTGGGGCTGCTGTGTACTACCCCTGGGGCTGCTGGGTACACCCCTGGGGCTGCTGGGTACACCCCTGGGGCTGCTGTGTATACCCCTGGGGCTGCTGTATATACCTCTGGGGCTGCTGTGTACTACCTAAGGGCTGCTGTATACCACTGGGGCTGCTGTATATACTGCTGGGGCCTGCATACCACTGGGGAGGCTGCTGTATACTACCACTGGTGAGGCCTGTATACCACACTGCTGGGGGCTGTATACCTGTGCTGGTGTCCACCCTCGGCTTATACACGAGTCAATAGGTTTTCCCAGGTTTTGGGGGCAAAAGTAGGGGGGTCGGCTTATACACGGGTCGGCTTATACACGAGTATATACGGTAGTTAGATACCACGATCGCAACTGACTTTGTGGCATCTGCAGATAGCACTGGCTCAGATAATTCTCAGCTCCATAGATGTATTGGGGGTTGTAGAAAGCATTTACTGACAGTGCTAGAACTAATGGAGACCTATGTCACAAGTGATTTCACATCATCGCATTCTATCTCCCAGTGTTACAGGTTGACAGCAGTCATTACCTTACAGACTTCGCTGTGTGAGGTTTCCATTTTTTCCTTGTGATAAACGAAGATATTCTATTGATGAGAGATAGATGCAGAACCCAAAGACATCGGGTTCTGAGTGAGAGGAGAGCAATATCTGAAGAGAAGGCATTGTTATTTGCTTTAGGGTGTAAAGATCTTATGCCATTAGACATGGACACTGACACAAAAAAATGGCATCCAAACGAAAAAAATCTGGATGAGATAAGAAAGAACAAAAGATAAGAGATTCTTACAAGAAGGAATATGGAGACCGCGATGGAGTACGCTGATGAGGAGCTTCAGAGCACCATTCTTGTCAAGCTGAAAAAACGTGGAGAATTAATCCCTGAAATAAGAACGAGACATATTGACACCATCCTTAATGAGCGCAGAAAGATCAGCGCCAATATCGAACTGGAGGAAAATCTCCAAGAAATACAGAGACCTGTGTCATCCATATCAGAGAGTAGAGACCTGAACCTGCAAAGAGTTGCGGACCAGAAAAGAATAAGAAACAGAGACTGGGTTTCCCAGCGCTGAAGACGTCTGACCTATGCCCAACCCATTAAAAATGGAAATGGTACCTCACACATGTCAACCAGCACCATCTCCATCCTGGATTTTATATTTCAGCTGAGTGATTTTTCACCATCAAACAGATCACTGGATGAAGATGAACCAGGTAAGGGCCCTTTCACATCAGCGTTTTTTTCAAATCGCGGCAGATGCGGTGAAAAAAACGCATCTGCCGCGATTACCACATACCGGCTGCACTTGCAGCACGGTTGCGGTAAACGCCATACAAGGTATAGGCGGACTTGCGGCAGGTGCGGCAAGTGCGGTTTTGGCACTTGCGGCAGGTGCGGCCGCGAAAAAAAACGCGGCTGACAGCATTTTTTTTCGCGGCCACACCTGCTGCAAGTCCGCCTATACCTTGTATGGCGTTTACCGCAACCGTGCCGCAAGTGCAGCTGGTATGCGGTAATCGCGGCAGATGCGGTTTTTTCACCGCATCTGCCGCGATTTGAAAAAAACGCTGATGTGAAAGGGCCCTAAGAAGGAAACCGCTCAGTATAATAAGTCTGGGGGTGAGGAGGATTGTTCAAATATTATATACAGGCCTCAATTATCAATGCTGTCTAATAGAAAAACTGTCATTGTTGCCCCTAGCAACCAATCACATTCCATTGTTCTATAGAATGTTAATGAAAGGAATCTGCACTGTGAATTATTGCAATGGGCAACAGGGACATTGTTGCAAATACAGTTTTGATAAATGAGAGCCCAGATATTAGGCCCCTTTCACGCTGATCGCGGCAGATGCGACGGATTTACCGCATCTGCCGCCTAACTGTCACACTTGCGGTTCACCTGCGGCAAGCCCCATGCAATGTCTATGGGGCTTGCAGCAGGTGCGACAAGTGCGGTATAGTTGCGGTTTCGGCACTTGCGGCAGTTGCAGCCTCTCATAATTTAGCGGTTTTCCATTTTTGCGCTTTTAGTTTTTTTCCTAACAATCTTCCAAGGACCATAACTTTTTATCTTTCCTCTTAGCCGTTTGAGGGCTTGTTTTTTGTTGGATGAGTTGAATTTTGAATTACATCAATTAATTTATCATCTGATGTAATGGAAAGTGGGGAAAAAATTCCAATGTGCATAGATTGCAAAAAAGTGTCATTTCACAATTGTTTTTTATTCACCATGTTCAGTATACGGTATTACTGACCTGACAGTATGATTTACTAGATCAGTAACATTACACAGATACCAAATGCATAGTTTTCTATTTAAAGGGAACCTGACAGCTCATTCTACCCCCCTCTGTTACCACTCCCTGTCCCCACACCTTCCTAGCTGATCCCTAACCATCCCTGTCTCACCTAAAACTGCACTATAACGTTTAAGAAAGTGAATTATATACTTACGTGTAGTCTGCATCCATAGACTGCGATGGACGGGCTGCAGGGCTCCATTCACCCCTCCTCGCTTGTTTTCAGCACACCCCTCTGGGCATCATCATTCCTTCTTCTGTTCCTCCACTATTTGAAATTTCCCGCCTCCTCTTCTACTGTAAGGCGCCAGCCAGAACATCATATCTGGCCCGGTGCATTGTGGGGCTGATACGGCACGGCTCGGCTACTGTGCATGCGCAGTGCCGCTTATTGAACGGTGACGTCATAAGCACCCACAATGTACCAGGCCGGATATAAAGTTTTCAGTGGGATATTTCAAATAGAGGAGGAACAGAAGAACGAATGAGGATGCCAAGTGGGGCGTGCAGAAAGAAAGTGAGAAGGGGAGAATGGAGTCCCTGAGCCCGCCTATCGCAGTCTACTGATGCAGACTACATATAAGTATATAAGTCATTTTCTTAAACTTTATAGTGTAGTTTTAGGTGAGACAGGGATGGTTAGGGATCAGCTAGTAAGGTGCAAGGACAGGTAGTAGTAGCAGGGGGGGTAGAACAAGCTCTCAGGTTCCCTTTAAGGGGTGATATAAAAGAGAACATTTGAAAAAAAATTATATTATAATAATAAAACATTATATTATATATAATATATATATATATATATATATATATATATATAAATATATATATATATATATATATATATAGTATAATATATTTATAGTTCATAAGAATGACTGCAGTACTCCAATATCATGTAGCCTAGTTGTATTTTTACATCATATCTGAGTGCTGCAGTCATTCTTATGAACTGTATGTATTAAAGGGGTCTTGAAAGGGACTACCTGGAACGCTTTGCACCCAATTGAAAACCAGCAAGCAGTGCTACTCGATCTTTTATAAATTTAATATAATATATGTATATAAATTGTGATATATACATATTGGCTTTGTCGCCATTTTCCTGGACCATATTTGGTTACAATGCTTTATTTTAAATGCAGCAAAACTTTTTATTTTTCCATATTTTAATTTTTTTTTACATTTTGCTGTATTTCTTAGCCCCTTTAGGAGACTTAAAGCTGCAATTATCCTATTGCTCTGTTGTGGGATTGGGCTGGCCACTCCATAACCTCAATTATGTTAGACTGGTTCAAGATTTTGCTCATTTACTGGTGTGTTTATTGGCGTTGTCTTATTGAAACACTCTTTTCAACAGCATTTTCTCTTCAGAGTAAGGCAACATCACCTCTTCAAGTATTTTGATAAATGCAAACTGGTCCATGATCCCTGGTATGCAGTAAATAGGCCTCATAGTAAGAGAAATATGCCCATACCATCATTCTTCACTGTCTGCAGAGCGGACTGTGGCTGAATTCATTGTATGGGGGTCGTCTGATGAACTGTCTGCGGTCCTTGAACCCAAGAAGAACAATTTTACTTTATCAGTCCTACAAAATGTTTCTCCATATGTCTTTTTTTTTATAGTGTGACTTTGCGGGAACTTCTTGCTAATATACAACCCTGGCAAAAATTATGGAATCACCTGGCTTGGAGGATGTTCATTCAGTTCTTTAATGTTGTAGAAAAATCCAGATCACAGACATGGCACAAAACTAAAGTAATTTCAAATGGCAACTTTATGGCTTTAAGAAACACTAAAAGAAATCAAGATAAAAAGTGTGCTAGTCAGTAAGGGTAACTTTTTGCAGACCAAGCACAGGGAAAAAATTATGGAATCACTCAAATCTGAGGGAAAAATTATGGAATCACCCTGTAATTTTCATTCCCAAATAACACTCTCAAATAATCTGCTCGTTAGTCTGCATCTAAAAAGGAGTGATCACACCTTGGGAGCTGTTGCACCAAGTGGACTGACATGAATCATGACTCCAACACGACAGATGTAAATTGAAACAAAGAAGAGGATTATCAAACTCTTAAAAGAGGGTAAATCATCACGCAATGTTGCAAAAGATATGTTGGTTGTTCACAGTTAGCTGTGTCTAAAATCTGGACCAAATACAAACAACATGGGAAGGTTGTTAAAGGCAAACATACTGGTAGATCAAGGAAGACATCGAAGCGTCAAGATGAAAAACTTAAAGCAATATGTCTCCAAAACAGGAAATGCACAACAAAACAAATGAGGAACAAATGGGAGGAAACTGAAGTCAATGTCTGCGACCGAACTGTAAAAACCGCCTAAAGGAAATAGGATTACATACAGAAAAGCTAAACATAAGCCATTATTAACATCTAAACAGAAAAAAACAAGGTTACAATGGGCTAAGGAAAAGCAATCGTGGACTGTGGATGACTGGATGTAAGTCATATTCAGTGATGACTCGCGAATCTGCATTGGGCAAGGTGATGATGCTGGAACTTTTGTTTGGTGCCATTCCAATGAGATTTATAAAGATCACTGCCTGAAGAGAACATGCAAATTTCCACAGTCATTGATAATATGGGGCTGCATGTCAGGTAAAGGCACTGGGGAGATGGCTGTCATTACATCTTTACATCTTCATTAAATGACCAAGTTTACATTTTGGACAGTTTTCTTATCCCATCAATTGAAAGGATGTTTGGGGATGATGAAATCATTTTTCAGATGATAATGCATCCTGCCATAGAGCAAAAACTGTGACAACATTCCTTGAAAGAAGACACATAAGGTCAATGGCATGGCCTGCAAATAGTCCGGATCTCAATCCAATTGAAAATTTTGGAAGTTGAGGAAAATGGTCCATGACAAGGCTCCAAACTGCAAAGCTGATCTGGCAACAGCAATCAGAGAAAGTTGGAGCCAGATTGATGAAGAGTACTGTTTGTCACTCATTAAGTCCATGCCTCAGAGACTGCAAGCTATTATTAAAGCCAGAGGTGGTGCAACTAAATACATTGTGTCAAAACCAGATCTGATCACACAGTGTTGTGAAACCGGCCTAAGACTCTACTGCAACAACTGGTAAAATGTGGGAATATAATTGATACCAAAAACAGTGAATAATCTAGTTAGTCATAGACTGCTATTATTTTGAACTGTACTGTAAATGTATATTATGTTGCAAAAGGGTTAAAAAAGTAATGTAGATTTTGGAGATAAATGTATTAATGCATTTTGTATCATCTCAGCAGATAGAAGGGGAGAGATGCAATTGGATGCTGAAGTAATGCCAGAAGGAGACCTCGGAGATATCCGTCCCATGCAAGAAATAGTCAAAACATCAAATCCCATTATCGTCTCAGCAAACGGAAGTGGAGAAATGCAACTGGATACTAAAGTAATGCCAGAAGACGACATCGGAGATATCTGTCTAATGCATGACATGGTCAAAACATTGAATCTCATTATTAACTTAGCAGATGGAAGTGGAACGATTCAACCGGATACTGAGGTAATGACAGAATGGTGGTGGGCGGGGCGGGATGGGGCCGGCGGGGCAGGATGGAGCCAGAGGGGCAGGATGGAGCCGGAGGAGCAGGATGGAGCCGGAGGAGCAGGATGGAGCCGGAGGAGCAGGATGGAGCGAGCGGGGCAGGATGGAGGCAGGGGGGCAAGATGTAGCCGGGGGAGCAAGAACAGCAGGGGCAGAATGGAGCGAGCGGGGCAGGATGGAGA
Organism: Allobates femoralis; assembly: GCA_033576535.1. Classification (NCBI taxonomy): domain Eukaryota; kingdom Metazoa; phylum Chordata; class Amphibia; order Anura; family Aromobatidae; genus Allobates; species Allobates femoralis. The sequence continues at coordinate 164,273,751 of JARQOC010000007.1, read as the reverse complement.
CGGAGGAGCAGGATTGTGGCGGGGAAGCCAGGATGGTGGCGGGGGGGCAGGATGGAGCCGGCGGGGAAGGATGGAGCCGGGGGGAGCAAGAACAGCGGTGAGCAGGATGGAGCGAGTGGGGCAGGATGGCGACGAGCAGGGCAGGATGGTGGCGGGGGGGGGGCAGAATGGAGCGAGCGGGGCAGGATGGAGGCGGGGGCAGGATGGTGGTGGGGGGGTGGGGCAGGATGGAGGCGGGGGGACAAGAACAGAGGGGGGCAGGATGGTGGTGGGGGGCGGGGCAGGATGGAGGCGGGGGGGGCAAAACAGAGGGGGGCAGGATGGTGGGGAGGGCAGGATGGTGGGGGGTGGGGTGGGGCAGGATGGAGCCGGAGGGGCAGGATGGGGGGGGTTCAGGATGGTGGCGAGCGGGGCAGAATGGTGGCGGGGGGGCAGGATGGTGGTGAGCGGGGCAGGATGGAGCGAGCGGGGCAGGATGGAGGTGGGAGGGGCACGATGAAGCCAGAGGAGCAAGATGGAGTCGGAGGAGCAGGATGGTGGGGGAGCGGGGGGATGCAGGATGGAGCAAGCGGGCAGGATGGAGCCGAGGAGCAGGATGGTAGCGGGGCGGGGGGGGGGGAGAGCAGGATGGTGCGGGGCAGGATGGAGCCAGCGGGGCGGAAGGGTGGCGAGCGGGGCAGGATGGTGGTGAGCGGGGCAGGATGGTGGCGAGCGGGGCAGGATGGTGGCGAGCGGGGCAGGATGGTGGCGAGCGGGGCAGGATGGTGGCGAGCGGGGCAGGATGGAGGCGGAGGAGCAGGATGGTGGCGGGGGGAAGGCAGGATGGTGGCGGGGGCAGGATGGAGCGGGGCAGGATGGAGCCGGGGGAGCAGGATGGAGCAGGGGAGCAGGATGGTGGGGGGAGGGCAGGATGGGGGGTGGCAGGATGGAGGCGGGGGGCAGGATGGTGGTGGGGGGGGCAGGATGGAGCCAGTGGGGCAGGATAATGGTGGGGGTGCGGCAGGATGGATGCAGGGGGCCGGATGGAGCCGGAGGGGTAGGATGGGGGCAGGATGGAGCAAGCGGGATGGGACCAGATGGAGCGTGGGGGGGGGCAGGATGGAGGCGCTCCTGCCCCCTCTCCGCTGCTCCTGTCCCTCCTCCGCTCCCCGCGGCTTCCCCTGCCCACCTCCTCCACGGTGATAAAAATAAAAAAAAATCCCATAAGGATACTTACCCGTCCGCCGGCTCGCTTCACCTCTGTCTTGTAGCTCCCAGGACAAGACCTGTCGTTGCCTGGGAAACCGATCAGCTGATCGGTTTCCCAGGCAACTACAGGTCCTTAAGCCCTCTAGAAGCTAGAAGACGGAGGTGGAGCGAGCCGACGGAGGGTAAGAATCCTTATGGGATTTTTTTATTTCTATCACTGTGGAGGAGCGGGGGGGAAGGGGAACGACAGGGGGGCATAGGAGGGACAGGAGGGGGGCAGGAGAAGCGGGAGGGCCGCAGGGGGAACGGGGGGCTGTGAGGAGAGACCGTGTATCCCGGCATAACACAGAGCTTATTTTAGAAATGGCTGCTTAGCCCCGCCCTCTGCAGTGACGTCACTGCTTATACCCGCCCTGCTCTATGGTTAACATAGAGCAGGGCGGGGAAAGGTGGGATGTCAGAGCAGGAGGCTGGCCGCCCCGCCTCCTGCAGTGACATCACCGCTTATACCCACCCTGCTCTATGTTAACCATCGAGCAGGGCGGGTATAAGCGGTGGCTTCACTGCAGGGGGCGGGGCTAAGTGGCCGTTTCTAAAATAAGCTCTGTGTTATGCTGCAGACGAGGGAGACAATGATTGGCATCAGGGAGGCGGCGGTGGGCAGATTAAACATGCAGGGGGTGTGAATCTTCCCTTTGGCTCCAGCCTCTAGCCACCTCCTTTATGGCTGCAGGATGTACGTTTTCTAAGTGTATTTACTCAGGGTACAGGGGGGCTCAAGGGCTGGGGGCCCCCTTGCCTAGATGCAGCAGACATCTGACAGCATTTTTTTTGCAGCCGCACCTGCGCAAGTGGCAAAACCGCACTTGCCGCCCCGCCGAAGTCCGCCTATACCTTGTATAGCGTTTACCGCAACCGTGCTGCAAGTGCAGCTGGTATGCGGTAATCGCGGCAGATGCGTTTTTTTCACCGCATCTGCCGCGATTTGAAAAAAACGCTGATGTGAAAGGGCCTTAAGATGTCTGTAGGCAAAATGCCGTTCTACAGTTAAGTAACAATGGAAGACTACCACAAGTCTCTACTCTTCAACATCCCATATTTTCCACTCAGGATCTGCCCTGAGGCCATTAACTTCATTCAAGGGGTGAGTAGGATCAGATGGAGAAGGTGATGGTGGATTATAAGCAGAGATAGAAGATCAGATGTGGACAGTCCATAGACATTGTGTAATAACCTATGAATAATGCATAATATAATGACCAATGGTTTCACTCATTTTCCAGCTTCTCTGCATAGATCAATTGAGACACTAAGCGATAAAATGAAAGATTCAATAAAATCCATTCTTCAACTCTGTAAGCTGGAGTGATGTGGAGGCCAACCCACCATTTCGATTGCACAATAATGTAAGTATAACACATAGGGACATCCATAGTGCTATCACTGCGCAGAAACACACATACTCATTATCAATACAAAAAAGCAAATCGATTCACAGGACCCTGGTACATCCACAATGTCATTAGTCCATAGTCATCAGACAAGAGCCCTATAAACCACTTCCCTCCTGTCGGCCTATAACACCTCCTCTGATTAATAGGCCCGGTGTGACATCATGGGTGCCCAAAAATCAGAAGAAGCACTGAGGACTTCAGCAGGTATGATGCGGATTGCAGGGCCAACATCCAATGGTCACGGAATAATTTAGTGGCTAATGGACCCAGGGTACCCAAGCATTTATTAGCTCACTGTACTTCTCATTAGATTAACCCTCCCCAGCATACAGTGTACTGTATATGTGAGGAGCTGATTCTCAGATCTGTACATTTCTCTTCTTACAGGACTATCAGGCTGATCAAGATCAACCCCATTCTAGAAACATCTAGTCATGAAGATTTGCATTTATCGAACTGGACAATTATACTGGATTTTCTTTCTACCGGACAATGACAAACTTATACCATCTACAAGACATAGAAGACAGAAGGAAGAGGCTACACCTTCATCTCCACAGGATTTCCATGGAGAAGGAAGAGGCTACACCTCCATCTACATTGCCAGACTATGACAAACATATACGGTACTTATTCCATCTAAAAGACATAGGCTAGGGTCACATTAGCGTCAGCCAGTAGGCTGATGAATCTGTTTGGAACTTAGAATTTTTCAGCCTGAGCGCATAGCGTTAACGTAATGTAAACGCTGTGCTCAGGCTGCCTATTCATCACTATGGTTTACCGGTATACAAGCACAGCCGGCAGCTTCACTCAGAAGGACCGGATATGTCTATTGCTGAGCGCACAGGAAAACGCTGCAAACCACAGCAAAGGAGGAGAGGGTGTATTGATATCCTGTATTGATATCCTGAACTGCTCTTTGCTGGAGAACTGGAACCAAGAGATGTTTTATGGATCTGCCTCTGAATTTTTCAGCTGCTGCAGTTTTGGAAATTGTACAGTCATGGCCAAATGTTTTGAGAATGACACCAAAATTATATTTTCCCATGATCTGCTGCCCTCTGGTTTTTATTTGTGTTTGTCTGATGTTTATATCACATACAGAAATATAATTGCAATCATATTATGAGTACCAAAAGGTTATATTGACAGAATGAGTTAATGCAGCAAGTCAATATTTGCAGTGTTGACCCTTCTTCTTCAGGACCTCTGCAATTCTCCCTGGCTGCTCTCAATCAACTTCTGGACCAAATCCTGACTGATAGCCGTCCATTCTTGCATTATATCAATGCTTGCATTTTGGAGAATTTGTTGTTTTTTGTTTGTCCACCCGTCTCTTGATGATTGACCACAAGTTCTCAATGGGATTAAGGTCTGGGGAGTTTCCAGGCCATGGACCCAAAATCTCTATGTTTTGTTCCCTGAGCCATTTAGTTATCACCTTTGCTTTATGGCAAGGTGCTCCATCATGCTGGAAAAGGCATTGTTGGGTGCCAAACTGCTCTTGGACGGTTGGGAGAAGTTGCTCTTGGAGGACATTCTGGTACCATTCTTTATTCATGGCTGTGTTTTTAGGCAAGACTGTGAGTGAGCTGATTCCCTTGGCTGCAGAAGCAACCCCACACATGAATGGTTTCAGGATGCTTTACAGTTGGCATGAGACAAGACTGGTGGTAGTGCTCACCTCTTCTTCTCCGAATAAGCTGTTTTCCAGATGTCCCAAACAATCGAAAAGGGGATTCATCAGAGAAAATGACTTTACCCCAGTCCTCAGCAGTCCACTCCCTGTACCTTTTGCAGAATATCAGTCGGTCCCTGATGTTTTTTCTGGAGAGAAGTGGCTTCTTTGCTGTCCTCCTTGAAACCAGGCCTTGCTCAAAGAGTCTCCGCTCACAGTGCGTGCAGAAGCACTCACACCAGCCTGCTGCCATTCCTGAGCAAGCTCGGCACTGCTGGTAGTCCCATCCCGCAGGTGAAACAGTTTTAAGATGCGGTCCTGGCGCTTGCTGGTCTTTCTTGGGCGCCCTGGAGCCTTTTTGACAACAATGGAAGCTCTCTCCTTGAAGTTCTTGATGATGCGATAGATTGTTGACTGAGGTGCAATCTTTCTAGCTGCGATACTCTTCCCTGTTAGGCCATTTTGTGCAGTGCAATGATGGCTGCACGTGTTTCTTTAGAGATAACCATGGTTAACTGAAGAGAAACAATGATACCAAGCACCAGCCTCCTTTTAAAGTGTCCAGTGGTGTAATTCTTACTTAATCATGACTGATTGTTCGCCAGCCCTGTCCTCATCAACACCCACACCTGTGTTAATGGAACATCACTAAAACGATGTTAGCTGCTCCTTTTAAGGCAGGACTGCAATGATGTTGAAATGTGTTTTGGGGGTTAAAGTTCATTTTCTAGGCAAATATTGACTTAGCAAGTAATTGGTGTTAAGCTGATCACTCTTTATGACATTCGGAGTACATGCAAATTGCCATTAGAAAAACTGAAGCAGTAGACTTTGTTAAAATTAATATTTGTATAATTCTCAAGACTTTTGGCCATGACTGTATATCACAAACCTTGCAATGTGTTTTTTTTCATTGCGTTTTTGTTTTAAATTTTTTTGGGGGGATAATGTTGTTTTCATTGTTGTAGAAAATGTTGAGGTCTCCTTCACATCCAGTATCTTTTTACAGTTTTTCCCAATTTTATTATTTTTTTTTTTAAAGTGATCTCTGCATTTGTGAAAAACTTTACAAATATTCTGTGGTGTGAATGAAACCTTGCTTTCGTGGACACTTGTTTGGGTGGGACCCGTGCTTCTTCCATAGTGGGCTGTTGGAGTAGCATTTTTTGAATTTTGGTGATTTTTATTGGTTTATTTTTAGGGGTTTTGACTGTGCTGACAATGTTGAGGTCTCCTTCACAATCCCAGTGTGTTTGTCCAGTTTTTCACACTTTTTTTTAAAAAGTGATCTGTGCTTTTGTGAAAAACTGTACAAATGTCCTGTGGCGTGAATGAGACCTAGCGTTTTTTGCTTGAACGCACAGTGTGGTAGGACTCATGCTCTTTCCATACTGTCTGTTAGGGGTGTTGCATTTTTTTAAAAATGTTTTTGGCTTGTGCTTTTTTGAACTCTCTGTTTTTTTGGCTTTTTTTCAAATATGTACTCCACCAGATGGAAAAACGTACTGGAGCCGGTCATCTGTACGTCATGCAGGTCTGTGAGGATGCAGTACAGTATGCCTTAATGCATTAGTCCATATAAAATATATATATATTATATATATATATAACTAAATTTGGTGCATTTAGATTGCCCATGCACTGGGGGGGGGGGTGACAGGGCCTCTTTAAGGTAAAGTCGATTTTTTTACATCTTGATAAAGAAATGCTAGGACAATTATGATACTGCACGTAGTAATATTTTTTTTATTGTTTTACAGGTTCCTCGCAAACGGTGAAAGTCTGTCTTCTCTTGTGCAATTGCATTTTGGAATATCGACAGTGTCTGGAATTGTAAAAGAAACCTGGCAGGCTTTACGGGACGTTTTACAACCAGAATTTCTACCCCAGCCTACAATGCAACAGTGAATTACAATTGCGGCCAAGTTTGAAGAAATTACAGATTTTCCAAACTGCTTGTGTGCTGTGGATGGAAAGCACATACGGCATTGTGAAACCTTATGAAAGTAGCACCCAATATTGTTACAAAAAACACTTTTCCATCGTACTAATGGCGATTCTGATTCCTAATATGAATTTTGATTCATTGTCTATGGCGATCAATGGTGTTTCATCTATGGGCCAATCTAATGTTTTACTCACAGACTTTCTGCAACAATGGACCACCAATGTCCTTTGTGGTAGTAGAAGATGAGGCTTTCCAGATGTGCAAGAACCTTCTGAAGCCTTAGTCCAGCCGTGGATTGTGCCATACAAAAAGGATTTTTAATTACAGACTCACAAGGGCAAGAAGAGTGATGAAATGCGCTTTTAACTGCAAAATGACGCATTTTGGGAAAGGCCATTCATCTGCAACCTAACGCCATGGGTGACATAGTTAAAGCATGTGTGGTTCTGCACAATTACATCTTGGTCTAAGAATGAATTCCCTTGGAGCGGGAAGACATTGCAGAAACCACATTAGGGGACTACCAAACACATCGACTTCGGACAACTTTGGCCATTTCAGAAATGAGGGACATGTTTGCATACTATTTTGTGTCAGTCGTGGGACGAGTGTCATGGCAAGATGAAATGGTGTAATATTTTTTTTATTGTCCATGTCATGTACTTTTATGTGCAAAGTTTTAATTGTGTTAACCTGTTCAATGTGTAATATGACATATTTATATATTTATAAACCATGGTAAATCCCTTAATGGTGGCCATTTTGGTTGTCAGTCAGCTTTCTCAGTAATAAATATAGTCTCCTTTTTCCTATCACTGCTTTGAATTAACCCCTTCATGTAGTGGTGGATTATAATGAAGGCAATCTGAGCTACCGTTCCAGGCCTCCGGGAAGGCCCAGGGTAAATTGTCCCCCATTATAATCTGCAGCAGGTGACTTGCCCAGGGTATGGGGACTCGGGTATCTGGGCCATCTGCTTCGGTAGGGATGTCACTGGTGGCCTGCCCAGACCTGTGGCCCTGAGGTCTTACTTAAAAAAGGGTGTAGTTGGTGTTGGAATGGAGATCAAAGATTATAAAGTTTATCGCGACGCCACCTGTGGTATCTGGTGACTGCACCAGCACTGCGTAGGGCCTCCAGGGATGATGGACAAGCAGCTAGGTGGTGAAGCTCCCCACAGGAGGAGCTGGATCCCTAGGGTATTTGGTGATAATAATGAGGGATGGAGCAGGGATTTGGCCAGGCTGCTGGATAACGGGACAGTCTCTGTGGATGGCAGGGGCGGGTAAGGAACTGACACACACACCGCTGGTTGTCCTTTACCTTTTATGGTGTTGCAGGTAAACGTCCAGAGCACTGCCGGGTGTTCAGGATGCACTTCTGGGTCTCCACAGCGAGTGGGTATAAGGCCTCCTTGTCTCTTTTCCCGTGTGTGTGAAGCCCCTGCCTTGTGTACAACTTGGCTGGCCTCCTCTGCTCTCTTCCTCTCTACCTGTGCTGTCTTCGGGATAACCCTCGATGAACTACCGCTACTCTCTCCTTTGCGGTGCCTGGCTCCCTGGTGTGTGACTGTGCAGATGTCCAGGAGACTGAAGTCTCCATGGTGGACTAGTATTCTCTACTATCATAAAGTGAAAGTCTGGCTACCATGCAAAAAGGTGCCTGGGGTAAAAATCAGAATAATATAACTTGAAAACCCTGGCACTCAATAAAGAACAATAGGAATTCTTTGAACGGTTCTGTATCAGTTTATTGGTTCAGCACTTGAAGAAGCAGAAAGTTGATAAATACACTATGGACGTTTCGGCATTTATTGCCTTCTTCAGCAAGGTACTTATCTACATAAAATATAAAAAAATATATTTGTACAAGGAAAATAACAGTCAGTCTAGACATGGCCGTAACACATAAACAGATACTTATACATACAAAGCAAAGTACAATCAGAGAAAAATAAGTACATTGGAAAATCCAAATTGCAATAAACAATAAAAATACGCCAAAAATCCGTACCTAACGGAGTGCTTGGGGCAAACGTGAAAGTGAGCGATAGTGCTGAAGTGTTCAAACAGATATGACCTAAATGGATAAAGTAAGCTACAACACCCCGCCTTATATTCAGGCGATGCATGCGAGCGACAGTGAGTATTCGGAGAAAAGGGGAGAGGGGAGGATCCTGAATAGGGATGATGAGAGGAGAAAAGGGTTTAGAATAAGAAAAAAGGAGACAGAAAGGGGATAAAGAGGCAAATATAGGTAGAAATTAAATCTTACCAAAACCTCTTGGTGCTCTGTTACGTGAACATTAAGTAAAGGGAGACCTTCCTGTTAGATATATGTAAGCTCTGATCACGTAACCCTCTTGGAAATGGGAAAAAAATAAGCCAGCATCTAAATGTATATACACAATCCATATACATTGCATAGTGAGGTTAATATAACCATAAGGGGATTTTCAGTTTTACCTTAATATGGGGAAGGGGGATACAGGATATAGACTGTATCTTGGCCAATTGGCAAAAATTCTGTGGAATATCGTCTTAAGCGACATGTAAAAATATAGGAAGAGGAGAGAAGGGTTAAACCATGATTCAGGCAAGAGGATGAAAATAGGGGCACCACCTTCTGGGGGAACTCCAATTAGGAGGTAAATGACAGACGCCACAGAGATTTCTTTGGGGTGCTAGCAAAGCAAAGCCACAATCTTGGTAAAAATGAAGAAAAGCTGCACTCACCAAAGAAGATGCAAGACGGTCCTTTATTGGAGTTGCCAAGACATAGTGCAGGGAGGGGGGGAGACCAAAGTGACTACGGCACCGTTTCGGGCTCTCTGTGACCCGTTGAAGGGCGAGAGCCGAAACGGTGCCGTAGTCACTTTGGTCTCCCCCCCCTCCCTGCACTATGTCTTGGCAACTCCAATAAAGGACCATCTTGCATCTTCTTTGGTGAGTGCAGCTTTTCTTCATTTTTACCATTAAAGCCATGATTATACATATGTGCTACCATGCAATGGGATTATGCAATTACTGCAGAATCCTAAATAGCAAGGCACTATAATTTGCAATATAAACTACCTGTGGTGATAATCATAAGCCTCAGTCTAAATATCGATATCCCTTCAGTAAATAAATATGCCACTGTGAATATATAATAAAAATCAAGAAAGGCACCATCATGTAAAAAAGGGGGCTACCCAATATAAGCCAACAGACTTCAAATGTAGCTGTAGGGTACATCAATGGTTAAATGCCCCTGCACTGTCAGTGCTGCTATTATATAGCTGCTGATACCATCAGGTTCTGTGAGAGAGAAAACAAGCCCAGCAGTGAACTGATAAAGAAACCAAATAATGAGCACAGGAGTGGAGAGTAAAGTAAAGATAAAGGCTCAAGAGCAGTGGTAATCACCTGGGTCAAAGGATTAAGCATCTGGGTGCAGGTGAACCACCGTGTGGGGGCGTGTACAAACGACGACCTAGGGATCTTGGGAATTGTAGTCTCGTGTGGGATTGCTGTCTGCTCTGAAACAGTGCACATGGATCTAATATCTCTGCAAAAAGATGAAATAGGGATATGAATTAGTATTCACAGGCATCTGCAGCATATATATTATTATATTATACGAGACAGAAGTATTAAAGGAACAACAACTTTGAGAGAAACAAAATAATTATCTGGTACTGATCCAGGTGTCAGTGCTTATGAATACCATAGTCAGTTATATACTGTATACTGGATAAAGTACTAAAGAGGGGAAATAGGGCAAAAAGGCAAATAAAGCCATGTATAATTATAAAGTCTAAATTGAACTACATACCCTAAACAGTAAATACTGAGCAACGATACTTGGATCAGTATATAATATATATCAAGTAACAGCTATAAGTTGGGGTTATTGACAATTATAAGGGGCAGCCCTAGGCGCCTAATGATCCCCATAAGTACAATAATCTTCCTATGTAATATCAATAAAATCCTTGCTAGATCATAGTAACGAATATACAGCTCATCACTTAATATGTCATAATTGATTACCAAATTACTGTTACATCAATTTCACGGTTCAGACCTAATGCCTTTAACGTCTGTAACTGATGTATCCAGTACGCCTCGCGTGATTTCAGTTTAGCAATCCTGTTGCCGCCTCGGCGGCCCATCTGTACCTGCTCTATAATCTGATATCTCAATTGGCTAACAGAGTGCCCCTGTTCCTTAAAATGATGGGGGACAGGAAGTGCCACTTGTCCACATCTGATAGTAGATTTGTGTTTGCCTATGCGGTCCCGGACACGCTGGGTGGTTTCCCCAACATATCCGAGACTGCACGGGCATTTGATGAGATACACAACGAAATTGCTGTCACACGTGTAATACCCTTTAATAGGGTATGACTTACCAGACCTTGGATGGGTAAAAGTGGAACCCTTCGAGATGTTGGAACAATTAACACAACCCAGACAGGGATAGTTACCCCGTCTTGGAGTGGCTAAGAATTGTTGTCTCGAGACAAGTTTATTGGATCCTAGATCAGCACACACAAGAATATTCTTGATGTTCTCTAGTCTTTTATAACAGATCAGAGGAGGATTTTGAAATTCCACTATTTCAGGATATGCAATGCCTAATAGGGTCCAATGCCTCTTTATGATCTTATATAAAGGGTGATTAAAAGGATGATAAGTATTGACGAAAAGAATCCTTGGCGGTTCGTCACCACGTGTTCTAGGAACAAAAGGTTTCAAAATGGCATCACGTACAGGGTATCCCCTAGAGATGAATGTTGCAATCATCTCTTTGTGACGAATGATATTCGTATGAGGATCAGAAATGATCTTGTTAACTCTCGTGCTGGGAATGTGGCAAGGCTTTTTTCATATGTGCAGGATGACAGCTACTGTAATGTAAGAGACTGTTCCTATCCGTAGGTTTACAGTATAGGTCTGTAGACAGGCTGCCAACCGCATGTTTCAGGACCAATGTGTCCAAATATCTGATACTTTGTAGATCACTGTGTACTGTAAAGGTCAGTCCTGGAACGGCATTATTCAGATAATCCACAAAAGTCTGTAGTGACTCTGTGCTGCCCTTCCAAATGAGGAATATGTCATCTATGTAGCACCGCCATAATGAAACATGTGCTTGAAACAGAGAATTAGGGTATACATGTTCATCTTCGAACAATGCCATATAAATATTGGCATACGGCGGAGCTACATTACTCCCCATAGCGGTACCTTTTGTTTGCAGGAAGTACTGATCCTGAAAAATAAAAAAAAATTTTTTGAGAACAAGTTCTAGAAGATCAGTACAGAAATTCTTCTGTAATGATTTAAAGGGATCCTGTCACCCCCAAAACACCTTTAAACCTATTAAAAGCTGTCCCTAGAGCATATTAACACTTTCCCTACACTCCTTTTAGCTCCTATATGCACATAATCAAAGTGTATTAAAACGTTTTATAAGTACCTCATTAGTGATGATAATGAGTGACTATGCTATTCATAGTCACTCATTCAGGCTGCCCCTCTTCATACTATGACGCCTCCATAGGCGTGATCTTCATGAGAGATTCAAATTGCAGGTTCCCTGCGCGCCTCCCCGCTGTGGCTTGTGTCGGCCGGGCTTCAGCGTGGGGCTGTATGACGCGATCCGCGTCATTTCCGGCGCCGGGTGACGTATACAGCCGCGCCGCTCTGTCAGCTTCAAAATGCGCACTGCGCATGCGCAGTGCGGGACTTGAAGCCAACAGCGGCGCCAGTGTAAATACGTCACCCGGCGCCGGGAATGACGCGGATCGCGTCATACAGCCCCACGCTGAAGCCCGGCCGACACAAGCCACAGCGGGGAGGCGCGCAGGGAGGAGGGAATTTGAATCTCTCATGAAGATCACGCCTATGGAGGCGTCATAGTATGAAGAGGGCAGCCTGAATGAGTGACTATGAATAGCATAGTCACTCATTATCATCACTAATGAGGTACTTATAAAACGTTTTTATACACTTTGATTATGTGCATATAGGAGCTAAAAGGAGTGTAGGGAAAGTGTTAATATGCTCTAGGGACAGGTTTTAATAGGTTTAAAGGTGTTTTGGGGGTGACAGGATCCCTTTAAGGTTAGTGAATTTATCAAGAAACCAGTCAAACCCGCATCATGTTCAATGCTTGTATAAAGACTAGTGACATCTAGTGTCACTAGTAAAGCATCACTAGGTAAGAGTGGAACCTGCTGAAGAATATCCAGGAAATGATTTGTATCTTTCACATATGAACCTATGGAGGATATATGAGGGGACAGGATCTTATCAAGTGTTCTTGCTAATGGTGATAACACCGAATCGGTGGAGGCCACAATTGGACCCTGGAGAGCTCCTGCACTGTAACAGCGTGATATTTCACTACCACGCTGTTACAGTACAGGACCATGGAGAGCTCCTGAGTCCTGCAGGCCGCCAGAGAATACAGGATTTTAATGAAGAGCGGTAATTTGCCGGTTTTTAATAAAAAGCAGTATTAACCCCTGCAAACACTTTCTGTCATGTCAGGTTGTGTTGACATAACTGGACACAACCTGACAAGACAGAAACAGCACAGAGGCTGCAAATGGGGTTAATATTCCGGTTAACCCTGGAAAATTAATTAATGATGCTGTCAAAGCAGCACAAAGTCCCACAAAGCTATTATGTCTACAGATCTTTATCTGTAGATATATAGCAATCAGGCTTTCCTGTGTCAGGACTACAGCACATGGGCGAGTGACTCGCACAGTGTGCTGTATGGGTGCGAGATTTTCTCACACCCATATACTTACATTGGCCACTCGCGTGGGGAAATCGCATTTCCCTCGCAATGCGAGTTAAGTATGTTGTAAATGCACTAATATGACCAGTATCATTTGCTGATACTGGTACAAGTACAATGCTAGTTTTTCTCGCATTGCACTCGCGCAAGTCTAACGCCAATGTGCCTCCAACCTTACTCTCGTGCATGATTGGCTTGTCACTCGACATTAGGAGAAAAGCTTACCTCTTAAGGTGCCATCACATGCTTCAATTTGTTGTTAGCGATCTCAGTCAAGCAAGATCGCTAACAATATCGTTCACATCGCTGGTGAGCTTTCACACAGGCAGACTTACCAGCGATGTGGACCAGCGAGATCGCTGGTAACCATGGTAAACATTGGGTTACTAAGCGCCGCGCGGCTCTTAGTAACCCGTTGTTTACCATGGATACGAGCTCCCAGCATAGGCTGTGCGGCGCTGGGAGCTTGTTCATCATTGGTCTCCTGGTGTCACATGCAGCGAAGCTGCGTGTCCAGCGGGCGACTAACGATAGATTTGAGGTCCTGTCCTCAAATCAAACGATCAACGATCCACTATGATGTCGTTTCAATATCGTTCAAGCGTCACTAAACACGTAACTTTTGAACGATATCGTTACGTGTGACCGTACCTTTAGACCATGAAAAATTTGCACTTGAAAAGCCCATAAACGTTAAAGAATGCATGTTCTATTTGTGAAAAATATGGATAGAACATGTGAAAAACTAATGTCTGAATGAGACCTCGGTCTCAGTGATAATGCAAAAATAAATAGCTTTCCATGCTTCACAGTGTGTCTATGTCTCTTTCCCTCCCTCTGACAGGCTGCCCTCCTCCTTCTCCTCCTCCTTTGTACAATGTCCTATGAACCTGCCTCATCAGAGCAGGATCTTCCGCCTGTCACTTGCTGTGAAACAATCCAGTCAAATGTAGCAGAGCTCAGTCCGCTCCTTGGTCATGTCAGCCCCTGTATTCTTTGGACTGTTCCCACTTAGAGCCTCTGATCTGTGGTCCTGGGTCGCCTGGCTGTTCCTCCTGTTCGTGCTAGTGAAATGCTGGAGGCTCTACCTGAAGAGGAAGCAGCTGGTTAAAGCTTTAAGCCCATTTAATGGTCCCAAGCGTCACTGGCTGTATGGCAATGCTCATGAGGTAAGAGGTGCGCACCGTGATGAACTTTGAGGAAGGTATTGCCTACATAGCAATTCCATAACCAACCACGCTTATTTTATTAGCATAATTGCAGTAAAATTCCATCGATTTGGCATTCAAGAATCCAGAAAGTCTGATGGGACTTTTCAGTAGGTAATAATTTTGGCACCATCTGTCCCCCCTTTAACCCCTCAAGGATCGGTTGATTTCATTTTTGCACCTTTGTTTTTCTACCCTTTGTTCCAGGAATAAAACTTTTTTATTTTTCCATCGACATAATTGTATCAGGGTTTTTTTTTTTCTCTGGCATGATAAGTAGAGATGTGCGAACCAAACTTTAAAGTTCAGTGTTCATATCGAACATAGACTTTACTAAAAAGTTCAGTGTTCGGATTTGGAGTTCAGGTACTTTATGTATGGAAACTGCTAGAGTGAGCATCACTGTGCTTGGGTACACTCGGTGCTCTGCCCAGTGCAAGCCGCTTGCAGTTTTGATTGCACTGAGGGTACAATCAGCCTTATCGGATGTAGTGTGTACGAACTCCCATCCTGCTTCCCCCAGAAGTACTTTGCTTATGGCTGGCTGTATGGCGGGGAGACGAACTGCCCAATCAATGACTTCCAATGAGGTTCAGGTCCAGAACAAAAACATTGGAAAAATCCCCCAGAACTTCCACAGGTCCGCTCACCTCTAGTGATAATCAGCAATTTTGTATATGTATAGCACTAAGGGCTGGGATACTCAGCAGCTGGGCCAGTGGTCTGGATCACGGTGGCAGCACTCAGAGATGAAGCCCTGGCTCACATTAAAAGGGGAAGTAAAAAATGGAAAATAAACAAAAAGGAAAAATAAAGAGAGTTTGTGATGCCAGCTGAAGTTTCCAGCCACTAGGTGACCGGCACTGCATGTTTATCCTCAGGAGTTAGATGTTGTGGCAGTGAGATGGATAACCTCCTTCAGCTGGGACAGGCTCCTGAGGAATGAAGTGGAGAAGATGGTGGTAGTAGTTGTGATGAAGTGTGAGAGTGCAGGAGGAAGGAACGCACAAGAGACAGTCTCTTGCAGTTCTTTACCTTTTACTGTAGCTGTTGCATAGATCCAGGATTCATTCATAACCAAGCACATGGTCCAGCCAGTCTGGAAAGAACTGAAATCCGCTCTGCTGGAGTGAGGTATAATGGCCTTCCTGCTCTCTGTGCTATTAACTTTCTGGTTCCCTTGAGGTTCGCCTACACTCCCCTAAGTGCAGTGGATACCCCCCAGTCAGGCAGGTGATACCAGGGGCTGACTGGCAGATTTTGCCCTGGGGGCAGTGTGCCTTTACCACTTTACCAGCCTGCCAGCCATCTGAGGACCGCAGTGGGGGGTGCTGGCGCGGCTTTGCACTCACCTCTGCCGTCGCTCCGCTGCCGACAGCCTGCTGCGTCTCAGCTCCCGCCAACAATGCAGTGAGTGCGCGGCCGCTCTCACTGGGGGGCGGCCCTAAAGGTGGACTATACCACCGGCCTGGGGGGCAATTGCCTCCCTGCCACCTGGGCCAGTCCGCCCCTGGGTGATGCAGACACTGCAAGCAGCTGCTTCGCCTCAGCCCTCTGGTCCTCTTTACCACTGGGCATAAAGTTCAGCAACCTCCAGATTCTGATGCCAGGTTGTGGAAATCTGGAGCCTAGGGCCTGGTGCGCTGACTGCAGCTTGTCCAGCCTCCCAGCCAACTGCAGACTGAATTTTTCTCATTCCTACTTCTCCCTCCCTATCCTAACTCTTCCGTCCAGCCAGAAGTAGGGGTCTGCCCGGAGTGGTTCTCTTCCGCACTCAACTCTCTGCTTGTAGTTTGGAAAGTCAATGCTTTGGGTTTCCAGCAGAGGGCGCCTCAATTCTTCCCAGACATGGTATTACATTCGATGTAGGTGCAATATCATCTGTGGCAGCCAAACCGCAGGGGCGCCACATATGACACCATTCATTTTATCATGTAATGTGGTGCAAATGAGAATGGAGCAAAAATGTTGAAAGGAATGCAATTCTGCAAGTGTTATTTGGGTTTTGATTTCATAGTGTTCATTGGATGATACAAATGACCTGGCAACATGACTCTCCAGTACAGTACGATTGTGTTGATACCAAATTTGAATAGTTTTTTTTAATATATTTTAGTGGTTAAACTGTAGAATTGAAAAAAAAATTATGTGTGTTGCATTTCATTTTTGAGACTCGTAACTTTTTTTACTTTTTCATTGATGGAGCTTTGTGCCGGCTTGTTGCCCTTTGTTGTGAATGTCTCAGTAATGACAATCTGTCTGTCTTTATCCCAACCATAGTTCCTTCAGAATGGCAATGACATGGAGATTATGATTCGTTATGCTGAACAATACCCATATGCCTATCCACTGTGGCTTGGAAATTTTTTTGCAGCCCTGGCGATATGCCACCCCAATTATGCAAAGGCTATCCTGTCCAGACAAGGTAAGAACCCTTATTGAGGACTTAGCTGCTAACCATTTATCTGGTATTGATTTAGAAACTTATGTGCAACCCACAAGACTCCCTCTGATAACGAGGATGTGATGGTCTCATAGGCCCTAGTTTCCCATGTGAGTTTCTATCTCAGAACAAACACACCTGACCCAACCGGTTACTCTACAGACTAATGTTCCTAGCTATTGGCTCCTGTGCAGGCTGGAATAACCCTAACTACAGGACTAGGAGATGATAACTTGGACCTTACTTCCTAATTGGCCATCGAGTGTAACTCGTACCTCCTCTGGAAGCAGGGAAAAAGGGAAGAACGCTTTAACCCTGAATCAAAAAGGCGTACAGAGATAGAAAGGATCCTTGAGTGTGAAACAAAGTGAAAAAGTGAAGTACTACTGCTAGAAGAAATGCCTCCTACCTCGTAGCTAAAGAAAGCAGAAAGGATTAGGCCTGACAGAAGAAACAGCAGAGATAAATAACCTAACAGATCTCCATCAGAAGGGCAGAAATCCATAGGCAGTATAGCTGTAACTCAAAGCAAAAAACAAAAAGAATATCACCCTCAGGAAAGATCAGTCATGGGAAGGTTTAAATAGCCACATCCAAAAGGTGGTAGGGTGGACTAAATTAACAAATGAAAACACCTGTTACCCGAAGAGGAATGAAACAAGGATAGTAGATAATAAGAACCTGGGTAAAAAAAAACAGAACCCACTGTGGTTTAGCAGAGAAAAAAAGCTAATTGCACAACACAGGCTTGCCAGTTTGAATCCTGAGGCATGGCAGAGACTAGGACTCCAAAGTGCCCAACTTGAGTAGACTGATGGCCTACAGGATTGTCATGCATAGACAAGCGCTCTACTTGGCTATGGCTAGGGTCACACATAGACGTTTTCAGCCTCATTGCTAAAATCTTAGTGGCTTTCTGCAGAAGCGGACAGAAGGGGACACCGATACCTGTGTCCGCTTCAGCAGAACGGAGAGCCATAGGCAGCCATTCATTACCTGTACGGGTCATTCCATGTCAAGTGAACCAATGATTATTACCTCTATATTTTTAATTCTTTTGAGATTTTGTTATTTGATAATAGCATGTCAGACAATGCAAAATGTGAAGAGAAAAATTTAAAAAAAAATTTTTTTTTTTTTTAAATGATTTTCAAAGTTCGGAAAAAGTGTGAATTTCGCTGTTGCCTGCCTTTACGTTTCTCCTCATAACTAAGGCTAGGAATAAGATAGAGAGACAAAATAAACACCATTCTACTCAGAACTATACAAGCTTTCACCAGATATGTCACAAGAGGATCTTTGTTAATATTTTACCCATGTGATCGCAAGCGCAAAACTTTAAAACGTATTTCCGAAAAATCGGCGCGCTTTAAATATTTCAAAAACTGCCCATGTGTCTGCTTTGTTCTTAGCCACATCTGTACCAAATTTCAAGTTGGGATCGCAATGGGATCATATTTTAACATATTTTACTATTAATAGCGTCAATGGGTCATTCCATATCAAGTGATCTAAATATGAATATTTTTTTTTACCTGACGTCTTTAGATTTTTTTTTTTTTTTTCCTTTATGAAGTACTACTTTAGTTAATTACAAATTAAAAGTTTGGAATTTTTTTCTTCATCAGTTAATTTTTTACAGATTTTTAAAGTTTAAAAAAGGGTGAATTTTGGCCTGGTACGACTTTAAATTTTTATATCTCGGGCTAGAAATAAGATAGAGAAACAAAATAAACACCATTCTACTCAGAACTGTCCAGGCTTTCACCAGATATGTCACAACAGTATATTTGTTAATTTTAATTTTTTACCTATGCGAATGCAAACGCAACATTTTGAAACGCATTTCCGAAAAAAACATTTTAATAAAAATTTTCCAAAACTGCCCATGTGTCTTTTATGCTCTTAGCCACATCTGTACCAAATTTCAAGTTGGGATCGTGATGGGATCATATTTTAAAATATTTAACTATGGTTAATCTCATTTTTATTAAATTTTGAAAAAACATATGAAAGACATACATTCAATCTTTTAACAAAATCTTGAGACATATAAAATATACAAAAAGAGAATTCACAAAGTTATTAGTAACTTTAAGATAAGCTGCAAATTTACTTTTGCGCTTATCTCTGGTGCAATATATACTACAATCTAAATATAATTCCAAACACTCAAGTATACAACCTTTCTCAGGGTTTTGAGATGTTCTGATGTCAAGGGGACAAGCAGCCCCAGCAGAATGATTTTTATCACTTGGCCCTTTCTAACAGGTTGACCACGTAAGTGGGTCATTACCCGTTGAGGCCTAGTTGGAATAGTCTAGCGACTGGTGTACCGGAAAGGAAGGCCGAAATATTAATGATCTACTCACAGCTCAGAGTTTTCGATACCTGTCTAATGTTCACTAGAATTCTGAAGGTATAGGCGTAGAAAGGAAATACCTAGACTGAATGTATCAGATGGGAAGAAAAGAGAGATAGAAAAGAAGAGAGAGAGAGAAGAGAAACAAAAACCATTAGAAAAAGTTATACTGGGAAAGAAAAGCCACGTAGAAAAAGAAAAAAAGGAGGGGGGGGGGGACGGGTGAGGTATGGGAAGGAGAAAGGGTACTCATCCCACTGGCTCCCCATCAGCCAGAGGTCGAGCCATATTATCTGTGCTGGAAAAGATACTCCTAAATTCTGCAGAGTCGTGAAAAAGAATCCATTCAACCTAAATCCCTAAGAATTTGTTCCGAGATCCCGACGCATCAGCTGCGAGCTCCTCCATTCGATATGTGTCCATCAATTCTTTGAACCAATCAAGTAGAGATGGAGCCCGGCTTGATTTCCAGAACCTCGGGATCACAGCACGAGCAGCCGAGATGCAAAAGCGGAGAATATCCCTCTTCTGTAGCCCAATAGGACCTGGAAAAATGGATAACATTGCCGATTCTGGGCAGCATTCGGCTTGTTTACCTGTTATCCGGGTGTATGCATTGAAAACCTCAGACCAGAACCGCCGGATTTCCCCACAACTCCACCAAATGTGTATCATTGTACCCTTCTCTTCCCCACAGCGCCAGCAGGTATCAGGGGTTCCAGGGAACATGTTCCGGAGTGTCGTCGGGCACAAGTACCATCTAGTGAGCAGCTTATAGCTTCTTTCTTGTGCAGAACAAGCGCTAGCTAGTGAGTGAGTAAATATAAAGCATTTCTGCCAATTAGCTTCTGAAATGCTACACCCCAATTCCCTCTCCCAAGCACGTTGGAAGTAAAGGGTGCCCTGCTCTCTCATGGACCCTAAGGCCTGGTATAGAAATTATATTTTGCGCCTCGGTGGAGCCTCCAGTTGGAATAACCTCTCCAATACTTTGGGCGTCAATCTTACCCTGCAAGAGTGGTCAGCTGAATATAATTATGCTCTGTATTGGAGAAATTCGAATCACTTAAGAGGTCTCGTAGGTTCTTTGAGTTGTAGCTCTGCCATCGGGGGCAAACCACCACTGGACAGAGTCTGTCCTACTCGGGTGTCATCCACAATCCGCCAACATAAAAATCTCTGCCTGTCAAATCTGGGTGGGAAAGATGGGTTGGAAAAAAGGGGAGTCAAAGGGCTAAGTCTGTCGTTTAAGCGGAGGGTTTTCGTCACTAGGTGCCATACCTTCAAGGTGTTTCTGGTCATGTCTGTCAAAGGTACTAGGTCTGTGGAGTCTTTAGGGGAAATCCAAAGCAGGTGTTTCAGCGGAATCCCCAAACCCTCTTGCTCCACCCCTACCCATTTCTTGGAGGACGCATGATAATGCCAATCTAGAGCTCTAACAAGAGAGGAAGCCTCAAAGTACGCTCGTATGTTGGGTAGTCCAACCCCTCCTCTGGTCTCGGGCAAGGATAGGATATTCATTCGCAATCTGGACCTGTTGTCCCCCAGACAAATCTAAGGATCATAGATTGCATTTTGGAGAGGAAACCTCTATCCAATAGAACAGGAACTGTCTGAAAAGTATATAAGAGTCGGGGCAAGACATCCATCTTGACTACGTTTATTCTCCCGAACCAGGATAGCTTTAATTGTCTATAGGAGGTAAATGCCGAGTCCGCGTTAGTCAAAAGGGGTTGATAATTTAAATTGAATATTTGTTTAAGATCTTTTGGTATAAGGACTCCCAAGTACTTAATGGCTTCTACTTTCCATTTAAATGGGAACTGTTTAGATAGATGAGAAACCAATTCTCCAGGCAAAGAAATATTGAGTGCCTCGGTTTTGGAGCAATTCACTTTAAAGTTGCTCAATTGTCCGAACCGTTCAAACTCCATTAAGACCGAAGGGATGGAGACCAGGGGCTGGGAGATGTAAAGTAGCAGGTCATCTGCAAATAAGGCTAATTTGTGATGACTCTGTCCCAGCTTGACCCCATGGACGCATTCATTGGACCTAAGTGCAAAATATTTAACTATTATAGTGTCAATTCAAAAGTCACCAAGAACACAATCAGTCATTTTTTCACAATTGCCCGTCAATAGTTTGAATTTGATATAAAGAAACATAGTCTTGTAACATCTCAAATGAAAGCTGTTACCGTTCTGAGTAAAATGATGTCTCTCCCACTTCATTATCTTATTTCTAGCCTGAGATAAAAAAATGTAAAGTCGTACCAGGCCAAAATTCACCCTTTTTTTAAACTTTAAAAATCTGTAAAAAATTAACTGATGAAGAAAAAAATTCCAAACTTTTAATTTGTAATTAACTAAAGTAGTACTTCATAAAGGAAAAAAAAAAAAAAAATCTAAAGACGTCAGGTAAAAAAAAATATTCATATTTAGATCACTTGATATGGAATGACCCATTGACGCTCTTACTAGTAAAATATGTTAAAATATGATCCCATTGCGATCCCAACTTGAAATTTGGTACAGATGTGGCTAAGAGCACAGCAGACACATGGGCAGTTTTTGAAATATTTAAGGCGCGCCGATTTTTCGGAAATGCGTTTTAAAGTTTTGCGCTTGCGATCACATGGGTAAAATATTAACAAATATCCTCTTATGACATATCTGATGAAAGCCTGGACAGTTCTGAGTAGATTGGTGTTTATTTTGTTTCTCTATCTTATTTCTAGCCCGAGATATGATAGAAAATGTAAAGCCATACCAGGCCAAAATTCACACTTTTTTAAAACTTTAAAAATCTGTAAAAAATTAACAGATAAAGAAAAAAATTCAAAACTTTTTTTTTGTAATTAGATAAAGTTGTTCTTCAGATAGAAATTCTTTTTTAAAAATCTGAGGACGTCAGGGAAAAAAAATATTCATTTTTGGATCACTTGACATGGAATGACCCGTACCGCGGCTGCACACACTCCGCTTTGGGGGCCGCTTTTCAGTGGTGCACAGGAAACGTTCCAGCCAACATTTCCTGGGCACCACTGAAAAGCGACCCCCAAAGCGGAGGGTGTGCAGCCGCTGTACAGGTGATGAATTGCTGCCTATTGGTGCTGTCACACAGCACGCTCTGGCCAGCAATGTCGGAAGCGATGCACGGGTGCCCGCTCGCTTCCGACATCGCTGGCCAGCTGTCACACAGCATCGCTGTGGCCGGCGATGTTGCAGCGACGCGGACGGTGACATCGCTCGCTGGGCTGGGCTCAGCCCAGCGAGCGATCTGCAGCAACGCTGCGGTATAGGCTGGATCGCCGCCGACATCGCTCTGGCGATGTCATACGGCGCGATCCAGCCTTATCGCGGGTCGCCGGTTGCCAGGTTTATGGTTCTTCCCGTAAACCTGTCAACCTACGACCAGCGATAAAACGCGGTCGCGCCGCTCATTTACACAGCGCGACGTCGCTAGCGACATCGCTGATACGTCACTTTTTCGGCGATGTCGCTAGGGACGTCGCCAGGTGTGAAGGCACCATTAGGCTCTCCTTTCTGCTGAAGCGGACACCGGTATCAGTGCCCCCTTCTGTTTAGCTTTCCTGATAATAATTGATGTGCTGCTTCGGTAAACTTGGGACCTCCAAAGCTCTATTCTTTGTATCAGTGGGAGTCTTGTCTATAAGGTGATAAGTTGAGAGAACCCTTTTAAATCCTCTTAAAGGGAGGAAACACTATAGGTAAAATTGTGGAGTCTGTAGGTTTGGTTGAGGGCACAGGTCACTTATGCTAGACACCCAGTGTGGCAATACGCAGGATACTTAGAAAAATAATTATTTAGAATAAAGTACGGGTTCTACCATATAAGTAGATTATGAAACTCAATGCAGCTGTCCATAGAGTCACCATTCGGTGAGTTACCATTGAACTCTCTGACATATCATTGTTGTAATGATTGATTCACTATAAGAAGTTCAAGAAGGGCCTAGATGCCTTTCTTGATAAATAAAGTATTACAGGTTATGAGCAATAGATTTAGTGATGTGACATTGTGATTGCTGTATGTGGAGTCAGGTAGGACTTTTTCCCCAAATATTAGGCAATCAGCATTTGACCTCATGGACATTAATATTTTCCCTGGGTGATATCCCTGGTATCATTTGCCTACATGCTTATCTACTACTGTGTGATCATTAATCTTGTGCTCTCTAAAAAAGACTATGCTCTCCTGCCTCAAAGTGAGTAACGTTGTTCAGGTTAATCCAGCCCTGTCTGTATCCATCACTGCTCCATTGTAGAGCTGGGAGCTCTGTTGTTAGGGGTCAAATGGCTGGATACAATTTTCTTGGCCTTCTTCGGATATGTTCACGCCAAGTTTTTTGAGGAATTTTTGGAGCAGAAAATGATTGGAAACTCTCTAAATCTCATTATGTACATGTTCTTTTTCATCTATACTCTCAAAGTCTTAAAATATATTCTCTTTTTTGCAGACCCGAAGGATAGTTTCACCTATAACTTTCTCATTCCATGGATCGGTATGTAATCAAGTTCCTGCCTGTTTGTCTGTAGACATTAGATGCTTGTTGATGATTTCATCGAAATACTGTGTCCGTCTTCATGTCTATGGACACTATTAACACCCCTTCCAAAACTTAGGCCAAATGTTAAAGTCTCACAAAGCTCATTTTTACCTTTTGCATTCCTTAGGAAAGGGACTGCTGGTGTTGTCAGGACAGAAGTGGTTCCAGCACCGCCGGCTGCTGACCCCTGGATTCCATTATGACGTTCTGAAGCCGTATGTCAGACTGATGTCCGACTGTGTCACTGTCATGCTGGTAATGACTGAAATACATATTTATCAGAGAGCAAAGTATTCCATTCTGTAATTCCTGTTATCGTCTCATTGTTTTAGGACAAATGGGAATGTCTTATTCCCAAAGAGAGCCCAGTGGAGCTTTTCCATCATGTTAGCCTGATGACGCTGGACACCATCATGAAATGCGCCTTTAGCTATCACAGCAATTGCCAATTGGACAGGTTTGTCGAAGAAATGTAAAAGAATCCTTTTTGGTAATAAAAATGTGAAATTCTTAAAAAAAAGTTGTGCAGAATGCCATAAACATGTCTGCTTTCTATCAATAGCAGCACCACTTCTATTCACAAGGTGTGACATCTTCCAAAAAACAGGTGCAACACCAAACTTAAACCATAGAGAAATGGACGAAATCAGCCATGATTTTCTAATTCTGCACAATTTTAGGAGCCTAATCCAAATAATTCTGGTGCTGCGGTCAATAATTATTATTATTATTATTATTATTTATTTATGGAGCACCATTCATTCCATGGTGCTGTACATGAGAAGGGGTTGCATACAGACAAGTTACAAATATAATGAACAAAGTGACAGACTGATACAGAGGGGAGAGAGGACCCTACCCTTGCGGGCTTACATTCTACAGGGCAATGGGGAGGGAGACAGTAGGTTGAGTCTGCTCGGGTGGTGCTGGATTGCCAGATCCGGTGGTGGTGGAGCGCCGGGTCCAGTGGTGTTGAGGCGGCACTGTGCTTATTACAGGTTGTAGGCTGTTCTGAAGAGATGGGTTTTCAGGTTCCGCTTGAAGGTTCTGAGTGTAGGGGACAGTCGGACGTATTGGGGTGCAGAGTTCCAGAGGATGGGGGATGCTCGGGCGAACTCTTGCAGGCGGTTCAATGAGGAACGTACAAGTGTGGAGGAAAGAAGGAGGTCTTGGGAGGACCAAAGATTACGAGTTGGATGATATCGGGAGATTAGTTCAGAGATATATGAGGGGGACAGATTGTGGATGGCTTTGTAAGCGATGTTAGTAGTTTGAATTGGATACGCTGGTGAATTGGGAGCCATGACCCAAGCAATTAAGCGGTTAAACAGAGGAAGTGCTCTCCATCAGTCAACCCATATCCACCTGCAACACAATCATGGAGTGTCTTAAGGCCCCATTACACGCGATGATATTGGTAACGATATCGTTGCAACTTCACCGGTTTTGTGACGTTGCAGCGATGTAGAAATGACATAATTGCGTGTGACATTTACCAACGACCAACGATGAGGTCGTTGATCATTGGTAAATGACCAGGATTATATTTTGATCGTTGGCCTCCCGCTGGGCGGCCAGCATCAACATGTGTGACAACGGGAGACCAACGATCAACGACCTCCCAGTGCTGCACTGTACACGCTGGGAGGCTGGTGACCAGGGTAAATATCGGGTAATTAAGCACAGCACTACGCTTAGTTACCCGATGTTTACCCTGGTTACTAGCGTTCTCGCTGATCGCTGGTGAGTCTCTCTGTGTGACAGCTCACCAGCGATCAGATAACGATGTCCCAGCGTTGGTTGAATCGCTGGGACATCATTATGTGTAATGTGGCCTTAAGAGTTGTCACATCATATAACAGGCAATGAAATAATCTCACAAGTCCATAAATATAAGAGACCACCCTAAACGTATGCACATTGATGTTGATATGATTTTTCTCCTTATAGTGAGAGTGCTTACATCAAGGCTGTATACGATTTATCATATCTGGTAGACCACAGATTTTTCTTTCTTCCGTATCATAATGATGTGATTTTTCACCTGAGCCCCCATGGATTCCGATTCCGCAGAGCCTTAAAGATAGTGCATGGACACACAGGTCAGTGTAACATCTAGATTCAGGATAACTCTCTCCACCTTCAGTATGTCCTAAAAATTGCAGAGGAGTTAAAATTGCTTATTTTGTTTTTTAGTTTAAAGTATAGCTTTTATACATTTTTAATTTATATTTTTAACATACATTTATTATTATTATTATTATTATTATTATTATTATTATACCCTTTGATCCATGATGATGATCAATGGAAGTCCTGGTCTTGAGAGCTCAGCTGATCGCTCTTAAAAAGACCAAAAACACTCTGAAACGTGCAGCTCACCAGGCCATAGTGTTTAGCTCCTTATTGACCATGCATGGAGTGATGCCCAGGCTCAACAGACAGTCTGTACACCTCTCTCTACATGTGCATATAGACTTTGTATCAAGCCTATACACCGCTCTGTATAGGTGCACACAGACTTTGTATCGAGCCCATTATACCGCTCTGTGCATGTGCATGAGAACTTCAGCCTGATGCACGTTTCAGAACTATTTTGTGACTAATTGGTGGTGGTCTCATGGTGGGTTTACACACACCAATCATTGTATCCAATATCTGAACAATCTCTGGTTGCAGTGAAATCATGGACAGATTGCTCCATGTTGTACACAGCCACAAAATGGAACTATGTGTCCATGATTTCACTGCAACCAGAGATCTGTTCAGATATTGGACACAATGATTGGTGTGTGTAAACCACCATCAGGCTGGCTACACACCCCGATTTTATGGATCTGGGGCTGTCTGGTGTGAACCGGACAGCCCCGGATCTAGGTTCGGCCCCATAGTATTCCTATGGGGCCGGATTGCACTGGATAGCAGTGCTTTGCCATCCGGTTTTGTGCTGAACGGGAGGATCCAGCAGCTTTTGTTTTTTGGCCCCAGACACAAAATCAGAACAAGCAGCATTTTTTGTGTCCGGGACCAAAACCGCTCAAAATCGGATTCTCCCTAACATGGGAGTCTGTGGCGCCGGATCGCCAGCCAGACGCCAGATGCTGGAGTTCAGCAGCTGCAGCTGCTATCGGCTGCATCCGGCTGTAAACCGGACTGGAGGGCATTTTTGCCCTCCAGTTCTGTTTCAAATTCGGGTCCGGGGCTGTCCGGTTCACACCGGACAGCCCCGGACCTGATCTTGCCGTGGTGTGAAGCCAGCCTTAGGGTATGTGCCCACAGGCAAGTTTTGCTGCGTTTGAGATCAGGTTTTGCCTTGGTTTTATGTAAATCTATGCTAATCTAAGGGCCACATCACACACAGAGATATCTGTGCAGATATTGTTCGCAGATCACTGGTTGCAGTGAAATCATGGACACACTGATCCATTTGTACACAATCACAAAATGTAACAATGTGTCCATGATTTCACTGCAACCAGAGATCTGTGTGTGACGTGGCCCTTATCCTGAGTTTATGGTTTCCATCAAAACCTATGTGATCAGGGAAAAGCTTTCACACACACACTTTTTTTTTCTCTACAGAAAATGGAAATACCACAGGTGTTTCCACTTTAGCAAAAGTTCAGCAAAGAATTGACATGCTCATTCTTTCTAAAACACAGAAAAACCTGAGGTGTTTCCACTTTCTTCACCAAACAAAAACCAATGTGTTGGGACAGCTAATCCTAGAATCATAGGTTTTGCTGGAAAACAAAAATGCAGCAAATCCTGTGGTGTTTACACTGTCTCCAGAGAACAAAAACCAATGTGTGTGCACAACATTTCTGTGAAACACATTGGTTTTGCTGGGAATCAAAACCGCAGGAACAAATTAGCATAAATTACCATAAAACCAATGGTAAACCGCAGGCAGAAACCGCAGCAAAACCGCAGCAAAAACGCAGCCACAGCAGAACCACAGCAAAATACCCTTAGGCTTTCATCGATCAGCAACAAGTGTAAGAGGGAATGTAACAATTAAATAGGTTCACTTTAAGTGATTTTAGTTTAGACCTAGACTATCAATTATTGATTGCCACATTGTTTATGTGCATTTGTCATGAACTTTGAGTTGTTGCTAATTCTAACAAATTGGACTTTGCCCTCATCCTGATAGTTACAGTACTACAATATCTAAGGATGACCGACTGGGGCAATAATGTCCATTAATCATGTCCTGTACTTATATTTAGATAAAGTAATTCAAGAGAGGAAACAATCCCTAAAGGACGATACAGAACTGGAGAAGATCCAGAAGAAGAGGCATCTGGACTTCCTTGATATTCTGCTCTGTGCTAAGGTAGATTACAGCTCCCATATATTCTCCAGACAGGAGAAATACTGAAGATCAGCTGCTTGTGCTCTCATGTGCTCAGTGCCCCCGTGTATGACATGACTATCTTTTTCATTGAATGATTACTGTGTCATTTTTAAAATTTTTTTTAAAACCCTCCACTGCTACCAAAAAAGTGCAGCGTGACACATATGCAATTGTACAAGGCTGCTGTTTACAAGCCCTCTCCAAAAATAGAAGTGCCCCGAAAACATTTCCCAGCCCGATGATCTAGAAGAAACAGGAATGGATGGCCACCTGTAGATTTGGGTCCCAGGCCTCAGGGGCTGGCTGGTGGAACTTAACCCGGGTGGCTGCTTGACCCTACCAGCACTGAGGATCGGGGAGGGGTTGGGGGGGGCAAGTAGTGCTGTCAGATCCGGCCGGGTCAGGTGCGGGGGGCCTTTCGCACACTCACCACGCTCTGCTCCCGCTGTGTCAGTACAGCAGCTGCGGCCGCAAACCAAGACCGATCGGCCCATTTCATTAAAGGGGCAGCCCTAAATTAGGGCAACATCACCAGCCTGGGGGGCACTTGCCCCCCTGCCACCTGGGCCAGTCCGCTCCTGCCAGGCCTGGAGATCAGCAGCTGACCCTCCTGGATGGGTCCTGCTGTCCCCCCAGCTGCCTGGGTTCCCTAGAACTCACTCTTCTCCTGCCATGTTGTTCTCCTTCTCTCTGTGTAACTACTCATTAAGTCCTCCCACCCCCTAGACCTACTCCTCCCTCCAGCCAGCAGATGGGGACTGCTCTATCAGTGAGCCTTTTCCGCCCAGTATCTCCCTGGCTTTCAGTTTGAATGGGTGTTTGTGTATCTCAGCAAAGTTTCTCCTCTTACCTGAGAGCATGATACTACGCCTATTGGATAGGTGCAGTACCACTGTGGCAACCTAACCCCAGCGGCGACAAAGGGACATCGAGCTGAGTCACAGCCAGGACCATAACAAGATATGAAACACAGGCATCAGCACCTTGAGGAGTAATGTTGGGGACAAGGAGTAGTCCAGGGAACCCTATCGTGAGGGACAGCTCAGGAGCACCCTGTCCCTGCTACCAACCTGTCACTGGCATGACAAGTCTGCAACTACTAAAGTTAATTTTAAAAACCCTCTTTACTGGCTAGTTTTATCTCCAGCCTCGGGACTGCTGCCTGGACTTACTAATCGCCTGGCACTCTATCTGTGCTTTATAGGTTTCCTAACTAGCCCTAACTAATCTGCTGGAGCAATCTGACCGTATAGTTTCTGTCAAGTCTTTTTGCTGGCTACCCAACATTTTCTATGTGACCTGTGCTGCCCCCAACTTGTATACCCATCTCTCACAATGAATATCAGATTGACATCCATGGCTTGTGCCACAGGGGTACAGGTATCACAGGTTGAAATACTAGATTGTATATTATATACTATAGCTCCATAATTTTCTATTAGAAGTGGACAACCCTTCTCCAGTCACCAGGGATCCAACCTTCCTAAATCACTGCAATCATGGAATGTAACCAGTAGCCGGTTGAGTTTAATAAGTAATATGTGTTATATTATTATCAGGATGAAAATGGTCAGGGTCTATCCTATGAAGATCTGCGGGCAGAGGTGGACACCTTCATGTTTGAAGGACACGACACAACGGCCAGCGGCATCTCCTGGTTATTATATTGCCTGGCTAAACACCCCCAGCACCAGGAGAAATGCCGGGAAGAGATCAGAGAGGTCCTGGGAGATCGGACCACAGTCGAGTGGTGAGAGTCTCTCATTGTCAGCATTTCTGTACATGATTACCATCAGATATTCTATCTGAAGAGTTCAGGGGCTCACACCTTTTCTTTGTCTGTTCCCCTCTCCCATTCTTTGTGTTTTGTACTGCAGCTCTGTGTGTTATCTTGGACTGTATTAATAAAGCACATCACACTATTGAACAGGTGCCTAACCTCAGTTAAAGGCCAAATTCTATATAAAAAACCCTATGGGATTTGTACAATATATCCCATAAAGCTGAGGGACGTCTTGCCTGGTTCATCAGTTTCCAGGTGCCCTATTGCACTCATACAGGCTTCCTCTATTCTATATACACCCTTGCAAGAAAAATAGAATTGTTTTGCTGAATACTTAATGAACTTTGCCTAAGTCTTGTCCTACTTATTTTCAAAGTCTAAAGGTTATGTTTTGTTCATTAATTCTATATGGTAGGGAAGACCTGGGAAAGCTGCCGTACACCACCATGTGCATCAAGGAAAGTATGCGTCTCTTTCCACCTGTACCGGAAGTAGTTCGTGAACTTAAAGAACCAATCACATTCTTTGATGGACGAAGCTTACCCAAAGGTGGGCGACATCTTTAAAAAGGAATTCTATGTATCTCTATGCAAATACTCAAAAAATGGAGCCGTCACCATTTTTTTGTTATGTATCTTTAAAGTGTTGCTTCCATTTTTTGGGGAGTCTTTGTATACAAGAATTTTAGTGACAACCTTGCAGATTTGCACCCATCTTTGCATGGAAAAATGCTTTTAATTTTCTGTCTATCTATCTATCATCTATCTACTACTATCTATCTATCTATCTTCATCTATCTATCTATGTGTTATGATGCTTTGATTCTTTATACAGGTGCATCTCAATGAATTAGAATATCATCAAAAAGTTATTTTGTTTCAGTAATTCAATACATAAAGTGAAACACATATATTATTTAGAGTCATTACACCGAGTGATTTATTTCAAGTGTTTATTTATGTTAATCTTGATGATTATGACTTAAAGCCAATGAAAATCCAAAGGTCATTATCTCATAAAATTAAAGTAGGGAAGATGAAGGCTTAAAAACCACGCTGCAGTATTCCATGAGACATCAAAGGGTGAATATAATATTGATTTATTAGTCAATGTGTTTCATGTCTCTCTGAAACATGGCAATATGATATTGATTTGTTCTGAGGAAGGGGACCGGTAGCCCAGAAATGCGTTGACTAATAAATCAATATTATATTCACCCTTTGATGTCTTGTGGAATCCGGCAGCACAGTTTTTAACCCTTCATCCTCCCTACTCTACATGCACCCCGCTGGGGACTGCAGCAGCCGTGATCTGCTTTTATATTGGTTCTGACTCTCACAACCACACAAGGTGAAGCCTCTTATACTTATTGAGGTAATATTTTATCTCTCAGACCCTTCATCCTCCCTACTTTAATTTTCTGAGATAATGACCTTTGGGTTTTCATTGGCTGTAAGCCATAATCATCAACATTAACATAAATAAACACTTGAAATAGATCACTCTGTAATGACTATATAATATATGCGTTTCACTTTATGTCTTGAATTACTGAAAATTAAAGGGAACCAACCACCTCGGATGACCCTCATACACTGTTAATATGTGCCCCTGCAGCCTAGTAAACCATTTGCAGCACTGTTTTTGTGTGAAAAGTGGCTGCAGAAGTGAGATAATGATTTTATAAACTTACATGCCTGCGTACTTGAGGGCGTCTCCCTGTGTGTGCTGGCACTTGTGAGCTGTGCTCGTCATGCCTGCTCTCCCCTCCCTTATGCACGCCCCCTCTCAGCCTGCTATAGTGATGTGAGGCTGATTGCGTCATAAAGGGGGTGGGGCTACCGGGATGCCGCGATTTAGCCCCGCCCCTTTATGACGCAATCAGCCTCACATCACTATAGCAGGCTGAGAGGGGGCGTGCATAAGGGAGGGGAGAGCAGGCATGACGAGCACAGCTCACAAGTGCCAGCACACACAGGGAGACGCCCTCAAGTATGCTGGCATGTAAGTTTATAAAATCATTATCTCACTTCTACTGCAGCCACTTTTCACACAAAAACAGTGCTGCTAATGGGTTACTAGGCTGCAGGGGCACATATTAACAGTGTATGAGGGTCATCCGAGGTGGTTGGTTCCCTTTAACTTTTTCATGATATTATATTTTATTGAGATGCACCTGTAGTATATCTGAAGAATTTTTGTGTCTTTCTACAGGTACCATTGTGCTCCTCTCTATATATGTTATAAACCGGTGTCCCACCATCTGGGAAGATCCAGAGGTAAAACTATAAATGTGAAATGTCCCCGTTCATTTCCTATAACTGTATTCTGCTCTGTATATCAGGGCCTGGAACTTACAAGTTTCTAGTATTTTGGCAAAATGTCCCTGGCTCTGCCCCTGTAGTGGTACAGGTGTAACAGAGCCGCTGTGATGTGGAGTGTTGTTAGCCATTGTGTATGGATATGATATGTGTAATTCCCCCAGTCCTGCGGGATTATTATAATATATTAATAAAATGCATAAAGGCAACCTGTCAAGTGGAAAAATGCTAATAACTTGCATGTATGGGGTTAATATGCAGGTTAATATCATTGTGAACCTGCCCGGTGGCTGCACATTAAACCCTGTTGCTGGGAGGAAATGAACCAGCAGTGTTCTGATTTCAGTCATGGGGGCGGGGCTGGTTACGGCTTCAGTCACTGATCTTTGTTTGGAGAGCGGCAGCTGTAAATGTGCCCCCCGCACTGACTGATAATTGTGGAGCCCACTGGGATGGGGTACTCAGTACCGGACCGGGGTTCTGCTGGGGGATGTCACGGCGGTCCTGGTCCGGACCGTGTCCCGGGTTCACACAAGTAAATGGGGTGTATTTACAGGGGATTAGGATTGTCGTGACGCCACCCACGGGTTGTGGTCAGGGTGACCACCGCTGCTGCAGAACCTCCGGGGATGATGTTTTGGCAGCTTAGATGGAACGGCTCCCCGCAGGTAGAGCCTGGTTCCCCGAGGCAGTGGTGATTAAAGTCTGAGATGGTTATTGTAGGTGTTGCAGGGAAAGGGGATGATGTGGAGATGGCTCCTGACAGGGTCAAATGGAGGACTGACAGTTCTTCATGCCTGAAATCAGACACAGACACAGTAGCAGGGTTCACCCAGGTTTACTTCTCCAACTTGTCAGACAGTGCACGGTACAATATAGTTCTTTACGGTTTCACTCAGTTGACTCCGGTACACTTGAACCCACTGCAGCCAGGTTATCTCTCCTAGACTCCTCAGTCCTTCTATGTGTCCTCTCAGGCTTATTATCGGTGTTTCCCTTTAAGTGAATTGCGGAGCGGCAGCTCGGTCCCCAATAGTAGCTTCCCCCTAAATCTATGGGCGGTAAGCCGGGTCCTCTCAGTTGCTGCTGTGTCCCCAATTCTCCTGGTGGGAACACAGATCTGGAATCTGTGATCCCCGTCAGTTTGTCTGGAGAGCTGGTTTTAATCTTCAGTCCCCCTCAGAGCTAACACTCTGGTTTTAGCCTAACCTCAAGTATCCCTATATCACAAGGGATCACC
Organism: Allobates femoralis; assembly: GCA_033576535.1. Classification (NCBI taxonomy): domain Eukaryota; kingdom Metazoa; phylum Chordata; class Amphibia; order Anura; family Aromobatidae; genus Allobates; species Allobates femoralis. Next base: position 164,240,396 of record JARQOC010000007.1, on the reverse strand, counting down.
GGGTCCTTCTCTTCCCGTGTAAATTCCCAGTATATTAGGGGAGGCTCCTCTGTCCATTAACTGCTGGCCCTCACGTCTTCCCTGGACCTGATGGTACTGGTCCGGTCTTGGCTGCTCGGCACCCGCCTACTCCTACTCCATCATCTGTTCCTCTCAGCCTACTCCGGCCTACTGGCTAACCGCTTCCTGTTTCTCCCTTATATACTCATCCGTTACCATGACTACGCTCATCCACTCATATCTAGCCCTACTACCCCTTGCCTGCCTAGAGTCCCAGGTTCCGGGTTAGGTCCCCATGACAGTGGATATGTGTTTGAGGTGTTTGCTAAACAAACTGTCTACCCTCCTGCCTGGCTGCAGTTTCCACCTGTGGCCACCCTGGACGCAGGGGCGCCACAATAGCTGCTCAGCATTAGAGGAAGCTATCCGTTACTGCAGGAGGCAGGGTTACGGCCCCCACTCTCCATACACAAAGCGGTGACTGTACCTGCACTGGTGCCGCCTCCATGACTGAAACCAGAGTGCTACCGGGAGGATTAACATTCATTTCCTCCTGGCAACGGGCTATTATGTGCCGGCATCAGGCAGGTCCAGAATGCTATTAAGCTGTAGATTAACCCCATTTCTGCAGATTAATAGCAATTTTCAATGTGAAGGGCTCACTTTAAAGGGCTTTTCCAGTACTTTTGTTTTGATAATTTATCTGTGGGATAGGTCATCAAGATAAGATTGTTGGGGTCCGATACCTGGGACCCCCCCCCCTGATCCACTATCACCTTCGGTACAAGCCACAGGTAAATAGTATATTGAGCTTTAAACCCAGCGCTGTACACTATTTAGTAGACATTGCCGAGTACTGGAGATCAGCTCCTATTGACAGAAATACTTGGCAGTGACCACTGCACAGTGTACAAACTTTTGTTTTAACACTTCGTACACTGTATACAACGAAGCTGCCGAAGGTGATAACAGTTGGTCAGTGGGTGTCCTGGGTGTTGGAGACCTGCTGATCTCATATTAATGACTTATCATAAGGAGAATTATTGATATAAAAGTAGTGAACAATCCCTCCAAAATTCACTTATAATGCCTGGATCTAGACAGCAGTTCCTCATTATTTTCTTTATTACATTCAAACTCCTGATATGAAGCTTTCCATTATATGGTACTGTGTTACAATGTGTCCAATATATTAGCGTCAGCCGTGAGCATAAAGCGAATCCATTGCCATAAAATCCATCCCTGAATTATTTCACATCATATGAAGAGAGCAAGCCCTAGAGAAAGACATCGTGGTCGCAAGAATAGAAGAAATGGCTTGATACAATCAAGAGAATGGCCGAGAAGACCCTGGTGGAGCTTTCTAGGCTTGGAGAAGACCCTGGTGGAGCTATTTAAGCTGCACAAAATCAATCATACTACAGAGACTTCATCCATCAAGTCACCACAGCTAGAGATTGTGCTGAAGGCCATTATTAATAATAATGTGTAAATAGCTGAAAAGGCTCAAATTCCAAGGATGTAACTCTGAACTCACTTTCACTCCCTTGCACCAATTTCCTTTACTCTGTATTGGAAATCATTCCCCAAACTCAGTTAAAAAGAACAAAAGGATCTTAGCAAACCAAGTAAAAATGGTTCACAGACTTGACCTTTTCCTCTTACATGTTAGACTAAAGGTACCTTTACACGCCGCTACAGGATGGTGGAAACAACCGGGTAGATGAGAGAAATGTATCTTGCACCGCCAAATCAACCCGTGGTCGCGGCGTGTAAAGACGGTTGTTGCCACCCGTCACTTGAGGCACCTGTTTCAGAGCAGAGCTCAAAAACAGGTTGATTTCAAGGCGATGGTTACTGCCTGTATCGGCATGTTAATAGGGAACATGAGGGTTGTTTCGACACCTTGCTATCTACCTGGGGCATGACACAGGCTCTGGGAAACCGCCCCCCTTCAGCGATCATTGGTGGAAGCTCCTGCGTTACGATTGGTAGTCGCTGCATAGGGCGGCATATTTAAGGAGCTGACCAGTCACACTACACAATTGCTCGAGCATCATGTATTACTCAGCCTCCTGCGCTGGCTGCCCAATCATGATGTTATTGCTTTGTCCTATCAGCGTACGGAATTCTCGTAATCCACAATTGTGGCACGCCTATGTGTTGTCCCTGCTGCCTTTGTTCCGCCCATATTACCTTGTTATAGCGGCGTGTAAATGAGGTAAGGTAACTTGAGACACCCGGCGGTGTATCCAGAGATAGATGTAACCTACTGTAGTGCACCTTGTTGCAGCGTGTAAAGGTGGTGCGGGTACCGTTTTCAACCGTTTGTGCGTGCTCGTGCACGTGAAGCACCCGGTTGTTTCCACCATCCTGTATCGGCGTGTAAAGGTACCCTAAAGGTGGCCGAACCTGCCAATGTATGCAGCATTGATTGGCAGTGTAATGCGTATGGGGGCGCCTCCTGATTTTTCCGCAACACATAATATTGGAGGAGAGAAGGTTCTAGCTTCCTGAATTTTCAACATTTTGGTTCTTCTGTAGATAAATTGCACTCTATTTTGTCTCCTAACGCAGTAGCTGCACAGATAAGTGAGGAGAGGAGGCGTGTTCTTTTCTCCTCTGCATAACACTGCCTGATTATGATTGGTCAACCTCATGCAGGGGAAAAAGTACACGCCCCCAGGGACTAATTTTTGGTAATGCCCAGTTGAACCATATCATACATTATAGCCTACATTTTACAAGTGAATATCCCCGCAATGGAGAGGAGGAATTAAAAAATTAAAAGTATGTTTTACTTAGCTGTACAGCATTATTCCTTGATGTGGCCAGTTTACTAAGGTGAAAGGTTGTCTTCAATTTTTCTAGGTTGCATACTTGTCCTAAAAGTTTGATATGTGCTGTGGTTCACATTACATTTACTGTGTCTTTTTAGGTGTTTGATCCCCTGAGATTTTCTCCAGAAAATTCATCTTCAAGACACTCTCATGCCTTCCTGCCATTCTCTGCAGGATCAAGGTAATATCAGAAAGCTAAATCTAAACTAGGAACCTGCATGAAGAAAAAAAAAACACTTGAATGTTAAATAATTGTTGTTAAGGAGGTCAATAAATTATCTTTAGCTCTAAGTATCCACAACTCACAAGGCACTATTGTCCGCGAAATCAGCTTCAAATGGGATTGTCCATTAATATGTTGTAGCATTGCACCCCTCCCCCGAGGGCTCTCTAGTACCCTCTCAGCCCTGTATTCATCTGTTATACATTGTATTACATGTATCTGTACCTTACAACTTTATATTCTCACTCGCAGAAACTGCATTGGACAGAATTTTGCAATGAATGAAATGAAAGTTGCCGTTGCTTTGACCCTACAGAAGTTTGAGCTACATCCGGACCCAAAGAGGGAACCATTGAAACAAGCCCAATTAATTTTACGCTCCTCGAATGGAATACACATCAACCTGAAAAAGATAAACTGCGACAAGTCTAAAAATATCTAATGACAAGTCTAAAAATATTGAATTTTTTTACACGTCCTCATCTACTTTTTATATAATTGTATTAAAATTAGAAATTTTAGAGGAAACATTTATTGTAAAACTTCACAGTATCAACTGCATATATAAAATGAATATGAAATATCTTACCGAGCTCCAAATCCTCTGTGTTGACATAAGATTAATTGATACTGTAACACTGTAGGGTCAGCTAAGGAGATTACTCAATATTGTCTTTTCATTGCGTTTCATAAATGCAACTAGTTCCTTTACTCCACCTAGTGGTAGCAGAAGGCAGTCAACATTTTATCTATTACCTTCATTGGGGGAATTTATTAACTACTTGTGTGACACAGGACCAGGTGAAGACAGCAGCAGAGTCAGGGGGGCAAAGCACAAGCAGCTGGAAGCAGGAGAGTAGCAGGAGGCAGGTGACATTTGCTGGAGTCCGAGGTAATTGCTGGAGAAGCTGGAGCAGATCAGTAGGCGGTAGAACATACTGGTACAGCACTGGAAGCCAGAGATTCAGTTTGAATACTCGAGTGTAGGTAGACTGTAGGCTGAGGTTTATAAAACACAGAGGGGAGGATCACATGATCAGGAGTGAAGCAGCAGACACTTTTTTGAAAAGTGGCAAAGTGCATAGAATGTCAATAGAGATCCAAAGTCCTAACTCAAGAGTGTGATAATGCACTTACAGCTTCTTAGCCTCTCGCTGTACTCCCTGCTTAGCAGCACTATCCTCTGGTTAATCGACAAGTCATTTGCTCTGGTAAATGGCCATTGACCTATTAATCAATTAATCGGTACGGGGAGGGTGCTGCAAGGTAAGAAGCACAGTGTGAGGATGAGAAGCTGTAAGTGCACCCCAATGCACTCTTAGTCACATATATACAGAACATCAGAACACAATTTAAAACAAAGATAGCTTGCCTTGAATATGATTCTGCAATTACTTTTTAGAATGTCATTGCAGAATCAGCAGCTGCATGGAGATCATGGAGCTGCATTAACCGGTGCTGACCATCGAAGATGGCTGCATTCAACAGAGTCTCCTTTTTAAATGTCTGTAAAAATATGTGTTAGGCTCACTTGGTGATATGGATCTGCTAAGACTCTGGTTTGGTTGGTCACAAGGACACCAAGCCATGGAGCAGCTGCCCAGAGGACATGTGGAATTGTGAGGACTTGGACTTACTGGAAATTCAAGAGGAGTCAGACAGATGGAGTAGAACAGAGCAAGGCTAGAAGAAAGATGAAGCAGCACAGTATGCACAGAAGGTGGCAAACACCAAACTGTAGAAGTTAAAGTCTTTATCCTAAGATACAGGTGTGTGTCTTAGCCAGATCAGATCTCATACTTTGCAGTGACAAGGAGCAAACACTCCGAATCACCGTGTCTGTAAATTGGGATTCTGATCTGGTGTAAACCATGTCATATGATAAGGCTCATTAAAGGGAACCTGACCCCTAAAAATTAGCCCCCTGTCTCTTAAGACCTGTCCCTGCACCATTCTTAGACATTTCTAGCCATCCCATTGTGCTAAAAAAGTGTATTTGTAAAGTTCATAAAAGTGAATTTATTACCTGCACCCACTGCGGCTTCTCAGATTTTGAGAAGTCACAAAAGGTGTTGCCTGGTGCTTCTCCTCGCCGCCTGTAGCCCAATTATTCACACCCCGATAGGCGTGCTAATCAGTAGAGAGCCGCCGTGTGCGTCATATTACATGGGCGGTATAGCCGCTATGACGCTAAACGCATCATATCCAGCTATACTGACCTTAGTACACCCAGACCTCGCGACGCGCATTGCACATGCTCAAAGTGTGTTCACGGCAGCTTATCTGCCATCGGGACCTCTGGAGATGATGGGAGTTAGCAGCCTCCATGAACAGGGCTTGTCCCCAGGGCAACTGTGTAGAAAGTGTAGTGCAAGGGTGTGCAGTGGTCTTTTTACCATCAGGCAGTCTCCAGCTGCCAGCTCGTGGAATCAGGCTGTCTCCTCTCAGGCACAGCAATCTGAGTCTTACACAGTGTCAAGCTTTAACCGGGTTTATTTTCCTGCTCAGCAGATGGTTACATAACACAGTCTGTACAATGGCGGTTCTGGTGTGGTCTTGCCAGCTGGAATAGCTCATCTGCGACACCCCCTTTCATGATCCTTGGGCCTCTACAGTCTATTCCGCATACTAGCTACGGTCCAGCGGTCACGGGCTTTCAGTGGCCATCCCTCCAGGTCACCTAGCTCCTGTTCGATGGCCTTCCTTTCGCTGTGCTGGAGGTTGGGTCTCGAGACATAAAGACCCTACATTCGTGATTGGGGCATACAGCTTCCCTGCCAGTTCAGAAGAGCTGGCACTCTGGTTCCGGTGTAGTCCCTCGGTGTCCCCGCTGACTCGGGTACACCTTAGACTCAGGTTCTCAGCCTGGGACCTGGGCTAGCCTTACGGTGGCATAGGCCACCGGGTCTGGTTTCTCTCAGCCTGGTCTCTCTGTCTACTTGGCTGACAGGTCTCAACTCTCTCTCTCCACTCCCCTTAACTCCTTCTTAACTCCTCTACTTGGTGTTGTCTGTCTGACGTTTTTGTGGTTATGTTCCCACCCCTAACCGGGTTCTGTCCTAACTCTCCACCCTCCACCTGGCTCCTCCCGCTATACCGTTACTGGATATAGAGTACCTATACTTGGGATCAGGAGTATGTTGGGTGTGTGTGTGTGGGGTGACCGACTTACCTGTCCCAGCTGCTGCGCCGTCTAGTGGCGACCAGTCCACAGTAGCGCCACACTTTCCCTGAGCAAAGGTTAGCACGACCTCGTGCTAGGACCCGGTTCAGTGTTATGCAAAGCTCAAACATTTTTAATGATGGGAGGCATGTGGCTTAAACGTTACTTTAACAAAAAACAGCTATTAGATATAAAAGGGGGATCAAAAAGTAGAAAAAAGGTAGAAAAGTACACAGTTCAGAGATCGTCTCTTTACTCAGTGTCTCCTGGTCTTGGTCTTCGGGAACCCACCACAAGAAAAACTTGTTTACTAGCCCTGGGCGTGACGACAGGGACTCAACTGATCAATTCTTCGGCCACGCTGGTGGGTTTTTGATCGTCGCTGTCACAAGTGCAAATGTTCATTTAGTTCAAACAATTCATATACACAATTCAAAGCATCATAAAAGCAGACTATAAAACCAATAGGGAGCACAACATAGTTCGCTAACTATGTACAAATCAAGTCCAGGTCAAATGCAGTCCATGACCACAATGTTTGTTAATAATCAGAGTGAACACACTATAGGGAAAGCTGGGGGAAACAAAGGAAAGCACAGTCTCAAACTTACAAGTTTGTTGCCTGTCTGGGCATTACTGCTGCTTCCATGTCAACACCTCCGGCCTCGCACTGGTCACATGCAGGGTTGGTGCGGAGTATTCTAGGATCAGGGTTTGGGTTCTGAAGTCCCGTGTCTCTAGTGGCTCTTGAACAGGGGCTGGCGCTGGTTCCTCCCTTCGCCGCACTCGATGGAAATAGAGGGCGTAGGGTCCCCACTCTCCGTCCTGTCATACAAAGGTAACTCTGTCCCTGGGTTTCAAATCCCTGCCTGGGTGTCCTAAGGGCAGGTGGGCCTCTTCGTCCGTCCAGGAGACAAACACATCTCTGCTGGATTCGGACTCCTGGATGGACCCCCATCCTCTCCCAGCATGGAACGCTGTGACAATCTCTCGGCGTGGGGCCTGGTGGGTGAAACGGGTCTTACAAGCCTCAGTTTTAGCCTGGATAGTCTGCTCTACCCTCGCCTTCTCCTGGGCCCTCCGCTCCGCTTCCTCAGCCTCCCACCGGGCAATCCACCGATTTCTATACTCCTCCCGGGTGAGGATCTCCACTTGCTCCCGGCCCGCTACCACCTCGCCCGGGAAGCCCATCCGATCGGTACTGTTATTCCCTTAGATCGCACTGTCATTCAGTGACAGCGCGATCTAAAGGCACTGGTGATCGGAGATCCCGTGACAATATTGCAAGATCTCCGGCCATCACATGTGATAGCCTGGGGTCCTGTCAAGACCCCGGAAGCTATCAGCATTCACTTCCTGTGAGTGGTTGGCAAGCGCTGACGGCCACTCACAGTGATCATTTGTGACAGGTCTCAATGCGCTGCAGCTCATTGGGACCTGTCACAAGCGATCAGGTGCTGCAGCAGTGTGGCACCCTGTGGGGTTGTGTAAAATGAAGAATTAATAAAAAAATAAAGTTTATAATAATCTGAAAAAAAACACAAAAGTTCAAATCCTCCTTTTCCCCCATTCAAAATAAAAGTATTAAAAATTTTTAAAAAATACACATATTTGGTATTGGCGCATTCAGAAGTGCCCGATGTATCAAGATATAAAATGAATTAATGAGAGCTGTAAACTGCGTAACAGAAAAAAGGTCCAAACGCCAAAATGACGTTTTTTTGGTTGCTGCAACATTGCTATAAAATACAATAATGGGCAATCAAAACAGCGCATCCGCCCAAAAATGGCATCATTAGAAACGTCAGCTCAGGCCGCAAATAATAAGCCGTCACACAGCCCCAGATCCCGCAAAATAAGAACGCTACAGGTCACAGAACATGCCGCAAAAAGTGCAATTCTCTTTTTTTCAAACTTCTGAATTTTTTTTTTTCACCACGATACCAGTAAATGTATACATGTTTGGTATCTACAAACTCGTACCAACCCGAGGCATCACACCATCACATCAGTTTTACCCTATAGTGAGCATGACAACTAAAAAACCCAAAAAAACAAATTTGTAATTGCACTTTTTTGCAGTTTCAGCGCACTTGGAATTTATTTTCCCATTTTCCTGTACCCTATATGGTAAAATAAATGATTGAATCTGAAAGTCTGAAAGTACAACTTGTCCCGCAAAAAACAAGCCCTCATATGTCTATATAAAAATAAAAAAGTTATGGCACTTGGAAGCAGGGGAGCAAAAACCGAAAGTGGAAAACCAAAAAAATTGCCGGGTGTTGAAAGGGTTAAATAAAAACACATACCTAGAACGTTATAATTCAATTGTAACGTAATATTCAAGTATTTACAAGGACTCATTAAAACTATCTGAAAGTGTAACGGCCGTTTACATTTTTATATAATATCTGCCTGACGAAGGGGCCACAGTGTCCCGAAAGCTTATGTTCACCATCTTTTCAGTTAGCCATTAAAAGGTATCAACCACTGAGGACTCTCAGATTCTAATATTTTTATATAATAATAATAAACTTTCAAATAAGAAAAGAAAAACTTCCCAAGAAAAGAGCATTTCTCAAAGAAATTTCCACTTAAAAAAAAATTATTTTTCATCGCATCAAAAACTTTGGTGTCAATCTAACCAAAGCAGTGACGTGCACTTTGTTTTTGCGGCAACTATTGAGGAGAATTTTGGAACGGATCTGCTCCAAAAAGCTATGTGTGAACATACCAATACTCATTTATTGTGTTTGTTACCCATGAATCACTCAACAGAAATGGGAAAAATAAGATTGTATATGTGTATGTCCATTATGTGTCCTTTAGATCTCCTTTCGCTTCCCTCCACATGACTTTCCCTCCTCCTCCTCTCCTCCTCCTTTGTACAATGTCCTATGAACCTGCCTCATCAGAACAGGTTCTTCGCCTGTCACTTGCACTGTGACAATCCAACCAAATGTAGCAGAGCTCAGGCAGCTCCTCGGTCATGTCAGCCCCTGTATTCTTTGGACTGTTCCCACTTAGAGCCTCTGATCTGTGGTCTTGGGTCGCCTGGTTCTTCCTCCTTTTTGTGCTAGTGAAATGCTGGCGGCTCTACCTGAAGAGGAAGGCAGCTGGTTAAAGCTTTTGGACCATTTCAGGGTCCCAAGCGCCACTGGCTGTATGGCAATGCTCATGAGGTAAGAGGTGTGCAACGTTATATAATCTGTAGGGTCACATTATTGGTAGAAAACAATATTGATCATGCAGCGTTTCCGTAATCGATATCAAAATCGTGTGCACATGTTGCGTTTTTACAGCGTTTTTTATGCAGATTTGTCACAGAACCTGAATGGTTTCCAGCAAAGACAATGAGAAGCCTGAAGTCTCCTGCACACATTGAGCCTTTTCTCCTTGCAGATTTGGTGCAGACAGAAAGCTACAACATGTCCATTCTTGTAGCGTTTTTACTGCACTAATAAATGGGAAAAATGTGCACTAGAAATGCATCAAAAACACCTAGCAAAACTGCATTGAAAACACTGCAAAAACGCATGTTTTTGCCACTGAATTTTTCCTACCAAGTGATGCAGAGATTGTGTGTGGGCTCATTGTATGTGCGGTTTCATACTGTATCTAGGGGCTATGTGGGGACTCACACTGTATATAGGGGGCTGTATGTGGGCTCATACTGTATATAGGGACAATGTGGAGGATTCACACTGTATATAGGGAGTGTTGGGTGGGCACATACTGTATATAGAAAGTACTTAATAAAGGAGCTATGTGGGGGCTAATGCTGTACATAGGGGAATTTGGGTGTGAGCTCATACAGTATATAGCAGGCTATGTGGGGGCTCATACTGTACATAGGAGCTATGTAGGGACTTATGCTGTATATAGAGGGCTACATGGGGGCTTATACCGTACATAAGGGATTGTGTGTGGGCTCAAACTGTATATAGGGAGTGCTGTGTGTGAGCTCACTCTGTATATTGCGGCTATGTGAGGGCTCATTCTGTATGTTGGGGCTACGTGGGGGCTCATAGTGTATTTATGGGGCTGTATGAGGGCTCATACTGTATTTAGGGGGCTGTATGTGGGCTCATACTGTAAATAGGGGGGGCTCTTTGTTGGCTGCTACTGCATATAGTGAGTTCTGTGTGTGGGCTCATACCGTATATAGCTGCTATGTGAGGCTCATGCTGTATATAGGGCAATCTGGGGTCTCATACTGTACATAGGTGGGCTGTGTCTAGGCTCATACTTTATATAGGGAGTGCTATGTGTAGGCTCATACTGTATATATCGGCTATGTGAGGGCTCATACTGTATACAGTGTTGGCCAAAAGTATTGACACCCCTGCAATTCTGTCAGATAATACTCAGTTTCTTCCTGAAAATGATTGCAACCACAAATTCTTTGGTATTATTATCTTCATTTAATTTGTCTTCAATGAAAAAACACAAAAGAGAATGAAGCAAAAAGCAAAACATTGATCATTTCACACAAAACTCCAAAAATGGGCCAGACAAAAGTATTGGCACCCTCAGCCTAATACTTGGTTGCACAACCTTTAGCTAAAATAACTGCGATCAATCTCTTCCGGTAACCATCAATGAGTTTCTTACAATGCTCTGCTGGAATTTTAGACCATTCTTCTTTGGCAAACTGCTCCAGGTCCCTGATATTTGAAGGGTGCCTTCTCCAAACTGCCATTTTTAGATCTCTCCACAGGTGTTCTATGGGATTCAAGTCTGGACTCATTGCTGGCCACCTTAGAAGTCTCCAGTGCTTTCTCTCAAACCATTTTCTAGTGCTTTTTGAAGTGTGTTTTGGGTCATTGTCCTGCTGGAAGACCCATGACCTCTGAGGGAGACCCAGCTTTCTCACACTGGGCCCTACATTATGCTGTAAACTATGTTGGTAGTCTTCAGGCTTTATAATGCCATGCACACTGTCAAGCAGTCCAGTGCCAGAGGCAGCAAAGCAACCCAAAACATCAGGGAACCTCCGCCATGTTTGACTGTAGGGACCGTGTTCTTTTCTTCGAATGCCTCTTTTTTTCTCCTGTAAACTCTATGTTGATGCCTTTACCCAAAAAGAGAGAAGATTCTTCCAAAACGTTTTAGGCTTTCTCAGGTAAGTTTTGGCAAACTCCAGCCTGGCTTTTTTTATGTCTCGGGGTAAGAAGTGGGGTCTTCCTGGGTCTACTACCATACAGTCCCTTTTCATTCAGACACGATGGATAGTACGGGTCGACACTGTTGTACCCTTGGACTGCAGGGCAGCTTGAACTTGTTTGGATGTTAGTCAAGGTTCTTTATCCACCACCTGCACAATCTTGCATTGAAATCTCTCGTCAATTTTTCTTTTCTGTCCACATCTAGGGAGGTTAGCCACAGTGCCATGGGCTTTAAACTTCTTGATGACACTGCGCACGGTAGACACAGGAACATTCAGATCTTTGGAGATGGACTTGTAGCCTTGAGATTGCTCATGCTTCCTCACAATTTGGTTTCTCAAGTCCTCAGACAGTTCTTTGGTCTTCTTTCTTTTCTCCATGCTCAATGTGGTACACACAAGGACACAGGACAGAGGTTGAGTCAACTTTAATCCATGTCAACTGGCTGCAAGTGTGATTTAGTTATTGCCAACACCTGTTAGGTGCCACAGGTAAGTTACAGGTGCTGTTAATTACACAAATTAGAGAAGCATCACATGATTTTTCTAACAGTGGCAATACTTTTGTCCACCCCCTTTTTTATGTTTGGTGTGGAACTATATCCAAATTGGCTTTAGGACAATTCTTTTTGTGTTTTTTTCATTGAAGACAAATTAAATGGATATAATAATACCAAAGAATTTGTGATTGCAATCATTTTCAGGAAGAAACTGAGTATTATCTGACAGAATTGCAGGGGTTACAGAAATGGTTATCTGCCGCGACACTACTATTTCATGACTTATGAAAATGAATGAGTGGCACTAGAAACAAGAGGATCAATGGATATAATGCATGCGTGTATTGCAGTAACTGCCCTGTGCTAAATATGATAAACTGGAGATCTTAGTTTCAATAGTGGCCACTAAAGAGTAAGCCTGACATCCACTTCAAGGAGCCTCCACTGCCAGGTCCTGACATTATGCCCTAGTGAGATTGTGAAGTGTGAGTGGGTTTATATGCCCATGGATGTAATTAAAAACAATGATCAGGTGTGTGTTAGGCTCTCACAATGGTGTCCATGTGTGGCTATCAGACTAAGGAAGGGAGAAAAGGGAAAAATTATATAGTGGGAGCTCAGTCAAAAATTAACAATATGCATATCAGTGTATGGCTGGCATCACCACAAGTGTAGGTGCAGGCAGAAAATAATATACTTACAGAAATGGTTATCTGCCGCGATGCCACGATGCTGCATGGGCATATAAACCCACTCACACTTCACAATCTCAATAGGGCATAGTGTCAGGACCTGGCAGTGGAGGCACCTTGAAGTGGATGTCAGGCTTACTCTTTAGTGGCCACTATTGAAACTAAGATCTCCAGTTTATCATATTTAGCACAGGGCAGTTACTCCAATACACACATGCGTTATATCCATTGATCCTCTTGTTTCTAGTGCCACTCATTAATTTTCATTAGTCATGAAATAGTAGTGTCGCGGCAGATAACCATTTCTGTAAGTATATTATTTTCTGCCTGCACCTACGCTTGTGGTGATGCCAGCCATACACTGATATGCAGAATTGCAGGGGTGTCAATACTTTTGGCCACAACTGTATATGAGGCTATGTGAGGGCTTATACTGTATATTGCGGCTATGTGAGGGCTCATACTGTAATTACGCAGCAGAGTGTGTGGTCTCCAACTGTATTTAGGGACTGTGTGGACTAATACTGTAAATAGGGGCTATGTGAGGGCTCATGCTATTTATAGAGGCTTTGTGGGCTGATGCTGCATAAAGGGGCTATGTGGGGACTGATACTATATATAGGGGTGCTGTGTGTGGGCTCATATAAGGGGGGTGTCAGCATACTTCTGCTCAATAATAAGTGATACAATTAATATTAACATAAAACAATTATAATTAATAGTAGTAAAAAGACCCGATGCAATTGCATCGGGAGCGCGGTGAAATGAATTGTGTGTATACAGGCGGGTGAATGGGGAGCAGAGTATAGAGGCGGCTCTGTGGGTAGCAGAGTATAGAGGCGGCTCTGTGGGTAGCAGAGTATAGAGGCGGCTCTGTGGGTAGCAGAGTATAGAGGCGGCTCTGTGGGTAGCAGAGTATAGAGGCGGCTCTGTGGGTAGCAGAGTATGATGTGGCGGGTGGCTGGAGGGGTGAGGAGAGCTGCGGCTGGAGGGGTGAGGAGAGGTGCGGATGGAGGGGCGAGGAGAGGTGCGGCTGGAGGGGCGAGGAGAGCTGCGGCTGGAGGGGCGAGGAGAGCTGCGGCTGGAGGGGCGAGGAGAGGTGCGACTGGAGGGGCGAGGAGAGGTGCAGCTGGAGGGGCGAGGAGAGGTCCGGCTGGAGTGGGGACATCACCGCTTGGCAGCAGGACGTGGCTGCGTGCTGGGGCAGATCACAGCCCCAGTTACACGCCATTGTCCTCAGCGGCGGGTTGGGTGCTGCAGAGAGGGATCAGTCCCTCCTCTCAGGTCACACATGTGGCCTGAGGGGAAGGAGGGGATTGGGCGGTGTGTGGTAAACACAGGACGGGCATCCGATTGGTCCAGGACGCCGAGTCCTGGCCAATGGGATGGGCGTCATGTGTTTACAACACAGCACCCAATCCGCTTGCAGGGGCGGCGGCGGGCAATGGGAGTGAGCGGAGCCTGCAAAGCCTGAGACGGTCTGCTGACTCCCATTGGCGGCTGCCGCCCACAGGACGGCGTCACTGGCTCCCGGCACCCGCATACAGCCCCTACACCGCTACTCCACCAGCATGGGGACACTGAGGCCCCAGCGGTGAGAGAGGGTCGAGGGGCGGAAGCCACCGCCGGCATCCGGGCTGCGTGGACCTGGCGGAGGCGGCGAGGCCGGTGGCGATGAAGCGGGGCCGACGGTTTGCAGGATGGCAGCCGTGTCAGGTACTGCGGCTGAGGACGGAGGAAGCTGTGAGGACGGAGGAGGCAGGGGGGACGGAGGAGGCAGGGGGGACGGAGGAGGCAGTGAGGATGGAGGAGGCAGTGAGGACGGAGGAGGCTGTGAGGCTGGAGGAGGCTGCTCAATTCTTATACTTACAATCCGGCGAGCGCTCGCTGCAGGCAGGAGTAGCAGTCATTGTTGTGATAGGACCTTGCATGTCAGAATGACATCAGCGTTCGGCGCAGTGATTGGTGCGTTCGCGGTCATGTGATATCACATGGCCGCAAGCCGGCCAATCACAGCGCTGAACGCAGATGTCATTGTGACATCATGCAAGGTGCTATCAGCAGAATGGGTGCTTTGTTAGCTGCGGGCGCCGCTGTCATGGAATGTGGCGGTGAGCGTCGGGGGAGCGGGAGGATGTGGCGGGTGAGCGGCGGGCTGTGCGTGGAGCGGGCAGTGGTTGGGGTGTGGGGGTAAGGAGGAGCAGTGTGGGTGAGTGGGGGCATGTGGGGGAGGTGAGAGGGGTAAGGAGGTACAGAGTGGGGGCATGAGCAGGGGGAGTGTGGTGAGTGAGGGCATGTGGGGTGTTAAGAGGGGTGAGCAGGGGCAGTGCGGGTGATTGGGGGGGGTAAGCTGGGGCAGTGTGGTTGACTGGGGGCAGTGTGGGTGAGTAGGGTGTTAAGCAGGGGTATTGTGGGTGAGGTGGGGGGGGAAGCATGTGCATTTTGGGTGAGTAGGGGAGTAAGCAGGGGCAGTGTGGGTGAGTGGGGTGAGCTATGCAGGGGCAGTGTGGGTGAGTAAGGGCAGTGTTTGTGAGTAGGGGGTAAGGAGGGGCCGTGTGGGGAGTGAGGGCATAGGGGGGTAAGAGGAGTGAGCAGGGGCAGTGTAGGGTTAATGGGGGGTAAGCAGGGGCAGTGTGGGTTAATGGTGGGGTAAGCAGGGGCAGTGTGGGTGAGTGTGGTTTAAAGGGGGGCAGTGTGGGTGATAGGGGTGGTAGGCATGGGCAGTGTGGGGAGTGAGGAGATAGGGGGGGTAAGAGGATTGAGGAGGGGCAGTGTGGATGAGTGAGGAGAATGGGGGGGGGTAAGAGGAGTGAGGAGGGGCAGGGTGGGGAGTGAGGAGATAGGGGGGGGGTAAGAGTAGTGAGGAGATAGGGGGGGGGTAAGAGTAGTGAGGAAAGGCAGTGTGGGAAGTGAGGAGCTGGAGGGGGGGGTAAGAGGAGTGAGGAGGGGCAGTGTGAGGAGTGAGGAGATAGGGGGGGGTAAGAGGAGTGAGGAGATAGGGGGGGGGTTGAGTGGGGGTTAAGCAGGAGCAGTGGGGGTGGAGATGTGCGGGGCGGCGCCCCTGTAACCATTACTTGAGGAGCGGTGCGGGGAATGGGGGCGGGTGGTTAGAGTGTGCAGGGCCGGCGGGGCTGGAGACTATAATGGAAGTGCAGGGCGGGCGCCATCTTACCGTGGTCCGCGTCATTGAGGCAGGCGTTGGGTGATGGGTGGCGGCGGTATCTTTTGTGTTTGAGGTCCATGGGCGGGTGGTATAAGTCAGCAGGGGCGGCGGGGCTGGAGGCTACAATGGAAGTGCGGGGCGGGCGCCATCTTACCGTGGTCCGCGTCATTGAGGCAGGCGTCGGGTGATGGGTGGCGGCGGTGTCTTTTGTACTGGCGCTCCCCTCGTGGCTGCTGGCGATAGGGCCCTGGCGGCGGGGGTGATCGGGAGCATGGTTTGAGGGAGTAGGAGAGCGGCGGGTGGGCTGTGGAGCTGGGGCGCCATCTTCCCGTGGTCCGCTACGGCGGGCCGCGTCATTGAGGCAGGCGTTGGGTGATGGTGGTGGCGGTGGCTTATCTACTGGCGCTCCCCCTGGCTGCTGGCGATTGGGGCTGAGGGCTCGCACTGTCCAATGGACGGTGCGGCCCTGGCGGCGGGGGGGAGCGGGAGCTTGGGTTGAGGGAGCGGGAGAGCGCCGGGCGGGGTGTATAGCGAGCATTGGTGGGTGTGTAGCGGTCAGAATCTGCGGCTCGCGATGGCGCATGCGCGCCATCGCTCGCTCGCAGTGGCGCATGCGCGCCATCGCTCGCTCGCAGTGGCGCAAAGCATCTTGGGATTCGGCTACATTGCCCGAATTCCAAACTGCCGATTATATAAGTAGATGTTAATATTAATATTAAGCAGATTTTATTTCAGCATATTGGTTCAGTCCTCCAGAACAGTCAAGGTGTCTTATGTGGCCCCTCAGGAAAATTAATTTCTTACACCTGCTCTATTATTTATAACGCTATGCCATATATAGCACTATACAAAGGGGGGAAAAATTGCACCCCTCTCTCAGATGTGCACTTATGTATTAATCATGTGACATCACATGAATCTATCAAAATAGGATCATGTGACATGATGCATCGGGGCTGGAGTGGGGATAGGGGTGGTCCCCTTCTAAACTGCCGAAGACCCTGGTTACTCTTCATCCTCCCCAGGTCACACTAGTGGGACCCACACAATACTAGAATAGGAGTCCTGATCCTCCATTTCTCTGATTATATAGTCATGGTCACCCGTTGGATAGCTGCTAAATGTCTTTTGTTCATAAACTTCTTTAAAGAAGATTAGAAAATCCATTTTAAATACTTAATTAGAGGGGGCTCATTAATGAGCAGAAAGCAGCTATAAAGTGTACTTTATGTATTGCTCCGGAGGACCCAACACCTCCAGTAACTACACAGATCACTGTTTTCATTTAGAGCCATGTCATACTTAAACTCCCCAGCGGAGGCGCTGAAGGCAAAGTGGACACATCCTGATTCTCCACAAAGCTGGACCTCCTATCTTCAAACAAAAAAGGCTTTCCTAACTTGGAGGCAAACAGAACTTCAATATGACCCCATAAAGGTCTATGATGAGGGCTATATGACGTGTTCATGCATCTGATCACTTGTTTAGAGTTGTAATATGACCCACAAAGTTAAAAATTAAAAAATAATTTCTCCCATACAGATCACTTCCAGATAATTAATCTATCAAATCTTTAGATTTGGAGTTTGAGCTTCACTCATTTGCTATCAGGCTGATAATGTGGGTTATATAGCACCTAATAACTTGTTTGTACACTCTCACCTACATACAATATACAATATATGGTGAATATCTTATACGCCACCATAGAGGATTTTCTCCACTTTAGAAAATCCATTTTATATCCTATGTGCCCCATTCATCGTTTGCCTTTTTTTATGTTACTTTGTACTGTTACCACTCTCTTAAATTGCCGTATGTTATTTGTATTACTTACTAATTAGAGATATTTTTCATCCTTAGTTCCATGGAGATGGCAAGGACATGGACGTTATAACTGGTTATGCAGAGCAATACCCATATGCCTATCCACTGTGGCTGGGAAATTTTTTTGCATCGCTAACAATATGTCACCCAGATTATGCAAAGGCTATCCTGTCCAGGCAAGGTAAGGCTGGGGAAATGAACCAGCTGCTCTATTATACCATTGTAATACAGGGTGGGCCATTTATGTGGATGCACCTAAATAAAATGGGAATGGTTGATGATAACAACTTCCTGTTTGTGGCACTTTAGCATATGGGAGGGGGAAAACTTTTCCAGATGGGTGGTGACCATGGCGGCCATTTTGAACTCAGCCAATTTGGATCCAACTTTCTTTTATTCAATGGCAAGAGCTTCACGTGACACATCAAACTTATTGAGAATTTCATAAGAAAAACAATGGTGTGCTTGGTTTTAACATAACTTTATTCTGTCATGAGTTATTTACAAGTTTATGACCACTTATAAAATGTGTTCAAAGTGCTGCTCATTGTGTTGGATTGTCATGCAGCCCTCTTCTCCCACTCTTGACACACTGATAGCAAAACCGCAGAAGAAATCCTAGCACAGGCTTCCAGTATCCCTTGTGTCATGCAAGGGAAGGGATAGGGAATATGCTCTCACTGGAATACCTTGAAGCCGACTGGTGCCTGGATGGACGTCCACAGTCCTTGTACTTAATGATATAAAGAAAATCCGGCACCGGACCAAATTCTTCAATACTTGTGTTTTATTCTTTAGTGTATCACACAAATAAAACAATCATATCGTAGGACCACAGCCCCACCAAAACCCTGAACGCGTTTCGGACATAGTCCTTCGTCAGCAGCATAAAATCACAATGACAAAGTTTCCTTTTTAAAACATTGAGAGACACACACAATTAATTACACACATGTGAAACATATTCTACTCATGACGTAGGTTGAAGACCTCCGACTCTATTTTAGTTACACAGTTACATTTGTGTTGGGCTACAGGTTAAATCCACATGAATTACATTTTTTATTTTATTTTATTTTTCATTTTCATATATATCCATGTATATTTCTATCAGAATATCCCCATACACTTTGATTCTTTATGGGAGTTAAACTTCTGTTGTTATATGGATTTTAGTAAGGTTTATTTCTATTTTCCTTTTTAGTTGTAGTATGATAGGTCTGTTCGTAAATTTAACCCATTAGGTTGTCATGTATTGAGGCTGAGTATCCATCTTGAGGAAACGAAATAGAAATAATTCTACAAGATCTGCTCGGGTCGGCTTTTCAACTTCGGAGCGGGAGGACATTTCCGTGCTATCTGTGGCAACTACCAGATCTGATGGTTCCTTTGTGGTCTCTATCCCTCCATATCGTCCGCCAAAAAAGTGGAGGAGGAGGTGGGGCAGGAGATGCCACAAAAAAATCAACCTTATCCTTTGAGAAACAGGAGGTAAAAAAGAACAATGATTTTTCTGTCATTAATTTGTTGACATGTATTATATCTGAGGCAGAAATTAATGTATTAAGAAAAGGTCTAAATTTTGTGCCTACTCGTAGAGGTAAACTGTGGGATACATTAAAGGATGTAAATAAATTTATAAGAGCATTGACAGTAAAAAAACATTTTTATTCTGTCGATAAAGTCTCCTCACAGGAGAATAGTGTATCATCTAATTCATTCAATTCCATTCCCACTACTGAAACCATTCCACCTCATTTGGAGTTGAGGGAACAGGTGGCCTTAACTAACTTGCGAGAGCTGTCCTCTGAATGTTCAGGTATGGCTGTTGGGAGCTGATCTACATGGCAGGATTCCAAATCCATATTTGTACCCTATAAACTCATGAGTTACTGCCATGGATGAGTTCCAACAAGCGATGGAGAATGAGATCATACAGATTTTGGATTCCAACAATAATGAAAAAAATAACCTGAGCATGTTGGAGAGACTTGCTCTCAAACAACTGCAAAATAATCCCTATATTGTGATTCGAGCGTCGGACAAGGGGGGCTCTGTTGTAGTTCTAGACAGTGGATTATATCAACAAGAAATAATAAATATGCTGTCAGATTCTGCAACATACCAACCCTTGTCCGCCAACCCCCGTGATAAAGTTATGGGAGACTTGCTAAAACTACTTGGAGAAGGTTTGGCATTGGGTGTAATTACACGGGACCTGGCTGATTATCTTCTTGTCACCAAACCTGTGTGCCCTATCCTGCACACATTCCCAAAAACACATAAGGGAGTTTTTCCACCTCCAATGCGTCCTATTGTAGCAGGGAAAAGTAGCATAAATGAAAGATTATCAAACTGAGTTGATGATAAGCTGCAATTGATTTTAAAAGTGCGGTGGGTTCAATCCGTGATACAAAACACCTATTGGCAACAGTGGAGAAAATCAAATGGAAACAGGAGTATAGTTGGGTGACACTTGATGTGGTCTCACTATATACCTGTATTCCACATACACGTGCAATAGAGGCTCTGGAATATTTCCTGGGTAATACTACGGTTTTCTCATCAGACTTATGTCAGTATATTATAATGTGTGTAATGGTGGGTTTACACGTCGCGATATCGTTCCGATATTGGATCCGACGGACCGGGAGCGCGCTTTTTGTGCCCGGTTATCCAAGAATCGCATCAGAGGTTTACACAGCGCGATATCGGGATACAACATCCCTACGATGTCTACACCCCCGACCCAGGAACGACCATTTAACATGGGAGTGAATGGGGGACGTTGTACTGCACATCGGAGTTGGGCTGTCACACAGCGCGATCCGGCTCCAACCAGCATCCGATATCGGGCGGTTGAATAGCACGCTCATTCAATCCCCGATATCGGTTTACCATCGTTTCTGCATCGTATTGGATGTTCACACCGTACAACGCACGAACGATATCGGGTCCAACGCACGAACCACGTGACTTTTGGTTGGAGTTGGACGCCGATATCGGGACATGTAAACCCACCATTACACATTTACTTACTACCAACTTTTTTAGATTTGATGAAAAATACTATCTGCAATTACAGGGTTGTCCCATGGGAGCGGGATTTTCACCATCCCTTGCTAATATTTATATGATGTTTTGGGAATTAAAATTCATACATAATATGAACAACCCATACATAGATAGTATAAAATGGTGGGGGAGGTATTTGGATGACATAATAATCATCATCTGGTCGTCTTATGACAATGTACCTCCCCCAACCTCAGAAATATTTAGAAATTTCGTCAAATATATAAATATAATAGGTATAGCATCTCATTTACATCAGACATCTGCTATTTAGGTGCAGAACTCACAGGAAATCCAGAGCTGGGAGTAATTCACACTAAACTTTATAGAAAGCCAATTAGCGGCAATGCAGTTCTACGTGCCGGCAGCTGTCATCCACAGCATGTAGTCTGCAATCTCCCTGTGGGAGAGCTAATCAGAGCAAGGAGATTATGCTCGGAGGAAAGCTCCTACAAGGAGGAAGCTATTAACATTTGTAAACGTCTAAGGGCCACTTCACACTGCGGCGTGATCCGGTCCAGCGCTGTCTGGGATGACCCAGACTGCCGCGGACCGGATCAGGTGTGCAGCACACGCAGCTGCAGCCGCTGACAGGTCAGGACCGCGGCGGCTAGGTCCTGACTTATCAGCAGCGGGAACTGCGTGCGTCTGCACACCGGACCGGAGGGCATATTAGCCCCCTAGTCCTGTGTGCTGATCCGGTCCGCGGCTGTCTAGGTCATCCCGGACAGCCCTGGACCGGATCACGCCGCAGTGTGAAGCGGCCCTAACTGATAGGGGATATAAGCTGTTTAAACAGAGCCCTAAATAAAGTACAGAGTCGAACCAGACAAAATCTGCTAGAGGATAAAGTGGGTAATGAGAAAGGAAAAACTGAGTTTGTACCTACTTTTTCCACAAATTATAGCGTGGATTATAACAAAATTGTGCATGCATTAAAAAGAACATTACCCATTTTAAATCAAGATCCTATCCTATGTAAGATCATTAAAGAGGGATATAGATGTGTTCCAAAAAAGGCTCTAAGTATCGGCGATATAATATCACCCTTAGAATTCAGAAGTAACATAAAACAACCAACATGGCTAAAAACAGTGGGTAATTACTGCAGTGGCTGACCAAGATGCAATCCATGCAGGCATATGGATGTAACTAAGGTGTTTATGAATAGGGTTACAAAACAGCAACATAGCATCCGTGCAATATTGCAATACAAACAATGTAGTATATATGGCTTCATGTACAATATGCGCCAAAGACTACATTGGATGTACAATCAGGCCATTGAAAAAAAGAATAGCAGAGCATATTGCATCTGCTACACCTGAATTGCGCGCCAGCCGTAGGGGAATGTCAAACCTTTCCAGACATTTTCTGGATGTACATTATGGAGATGTAAGTGGTTTAATAGTGAAAGGTATTGAAAGGGTGTCAAATCTAAGAAGAGGTGGAGACAATGAGCACCGCGTATTGGAACGTGAGGCTCAGTGGATACTCAGCCTCAATACACGACAACCTAATGGGTTAAATTTATGAATAGACCTATCATACTACAACTAAAAAGGAAAATAAAAATAAACCTTACTAAAATCCATATAACAGAAGTTTAACTCCCATAAATAATCAAAGTGTATGGGGATATTCTGATAGAAATATACATGGATATATATGAAAATGAAAAAATAAAATAAAATAAAAAATGTAATTCATGTGGATTTAACCTGTAGCCCAACACAAATGTAATTGTGTAACTAAAGCAGCTTGGCTCCTATAATTAAATGAAAAAAGAGAGTAGGAGGTCTTCAACCTACGTCATGAGTAGAATATGTTTCACGTGTGTTTAATTGTGTGTGTCTCTCAATGTTTTAAAAAGGAAACTTTGTCATTGTGATTTTATGCTGCTGACGAAGGACTATGTCCGAAGCGAGTTCAGCGTTTTGGTGGGGCTGTGGTCCCACGATATGATTGTTTTCCTTGTGTGATACACTAAAAAATAAAACACAAGTATTGAAGAATTTGGTCCGGTGCCGGATTTTCCTTATATCATCCATTGTGCCAGATGCTGCACATCTCGTATCTCCACAGCATAGACAATTGCCTTCAGATGAGGGATGAGGCAAACTTTTTTGTGAATGGTGAAGTTAACAAATAAAACCAGCGTTATTGGTCTGACACTAACCCACAGTGGATAGATCCCTCCAAGACTGTTGTAACACAAAAATTGATGTTATGGTGTGGTATATGGGGTACAAAGATAGTGGGGCCATTCTTCATCAATGGAAACCTCAATGCCACTGGATATCTGAATCAAGTAGCAATTTTAGATATCCAGTGGCATTGAGGTTTCCATTAATGAAGAACGGCCCCACATCTTTGTACCCCATATACCACACTATACCATCAATGTTTGTGTTCCAACAGTCTTAGAGGGATCTATCCACTGTGGGTTAGTGTCAGACCAATAGTGCTGGTTTTATTTGTTAACTTCACCATTCACAACAAAGTTTGCCTCATCTGAAGACAATTGTCTATGCTGTGAAGATACGAGATGTGCAGCATCTGAAACAACGGATACTGGAAGCCTGTGCAGCATTTCTTCTGTTGCTATCGGTGTGTGAAGAGTGGGAGAAGAGGGATGCTTTAACAATCCAACACTATGGGCAGCACTTTGAACACATTTTATAAGTGGTCATAAACTTGTAAATAACTCATGAAAGAATAAAGTTACGTTAAAACTAAGCACACTATAGTTTTCTTATGAAATTCTCAATAAGTTTGATGTGTCACATGACCCTCTTCCCGCTGAAAAAAATAAAGTTGGATACAAAATAGCCAACTTCAGAATGGCCGTTTTGGTCACCACCAATCTGGGAAGTTTTCCTCCTTCCATATACTAATATAGCACAAACAGGAAGTTCCCTGAGAAAGGTGCTGGGATGGGACCGAAACACATCGGAAATAAAGGAGCATCTTTGAAGGAGCCTTGTCTCCTGTGTCTTTCATTCTGATGGCAGCGCGGATCATACAAGCACTAAACCTTGTTTGGATTTCTACAAACAGGAAATTGATATCACCAACCATTCCCATTTTGTTTTGGTGCATCAATATAAATGGCCCACCCTGTACTATTATTCCTGTGGTCAAATAAAAAGAAAGATCGTCCTTCTACTCCATTTATAGCACCAACATACTGTGGTGCAGCGGTTGACTGCCCCACAGGTGTTGGTGCTGGGACTTGCAGTTCCAGGGCTCTGGTACAGCATTAGATGTGTTGGGGCTGCAGGTTGGAAGCCAGGGGAGTGGCTGTCTAGCTTGGATCCTCCTGTGGGTGTGGCAGAACACAGATAAGCAGACTCCCTCTCAGTCACATGGGCTGTGAGGTCAGGAAAGGTCCTTGACCACAGGAAAGGAAAGAGCCTTGGGAATAAGGGTTGCGTTTTCCCAGCATCCACAGTAGCTGAGGAAGCCTTAGGGTACCGTCACACCTGGCCATATCAGCGGAGCTATCACCAGCGACGCACAGGGGCGCGCATATTTTTGGCGCCCCTCCAGCGTCGTCGTCGCGTGTTCACACGCGGCGATACCGGGTGTCCACAAACCCCAGCGGCGATCCTGTAACATGGGAGCCTATGGCTCCCATCGCCTGTAACATCGGCGATCGCCATGTTACATGGGGCGATGTGTACACATTGCCCCAGAGTGCTCGCCTGGTTTCAGAGCAGTGTTGAGAAACCAGGCGACCACTCTAAGGTGATTTTTAGCGCCGACATCGCCTCTTTACACTAGACGTTGCACCGGCGCTGTCGCTGGTGATAGGCCACGCCCCTGCATCGCCTATGAAATAGCCGTCAATATGGCCAGGTGTGATGGTACCTTAGGGAGCCTGGATCACCCTGGACTCAGGAAGTTTGTACCCGGTCTGATCCCGGACCGGACTAGAGTCGGTGAATCTGCAGAGGAGGCATTCCCCCAGCTAAGACCGTAGCCAGCGATCCTGTTGATGGACTAAAGGTCAGTGGTTGCTGTTATGGACTAACCAAGTGTCGTCCTGGTCGGTGGGGACAGCCTGACATAGTGTACCTGTCCTGTCCATGGATGCCCTGTATACCGTATGCGGTTTATGAGGATTGTTAATAAACTGTTGGACTTTGTTTTACTTTGAGACCTGGTTATTTGCACAGTTTTCTGCGGCCAAGCAGTTCTCTTGGAAGTTTCATGAGCCTAACGAGCAGCCAAGCAGTCCCTTAGGCGTGTGTGGACGCCACAATACGTAAATGTGCAGAGTTATGCATTTCGTTAGTAACAAACTATAGCCATAGAGTGTGTGTTATGCCTCAGGAATCAATCCAGCTGCCCTGGCCTGTGTGCTTCCTTTTCTGTTGAGCCACAGCAGGTTCATTCTCTGTTCCAGTGCTGAATATCTTTTACCTTTATTTCTTCATGTCAGTCAACAAGTGTTTTCATTTATTATTTAGTCTGTCCAATCACATTGGAGGTGTGGCTATTTATACCTTCCCCTCACTGACCTTCTTTGCTGGCTATATTTCAGTGTGGAATTTGCCTTGCAATTCTGTACTCATTGCCAAGGATTTGTTGCCTGAAGAAGGAGACAAGCTTAGGATTTTCTCTTTGTTGCCTGCACCTTCCTTTCCTTTATATTAAGATTGTAGTCGGTTAATCACTTTGCAGCAATTATTTTTCCTTTATATCCACTTGTCCACATCCTTATGTTTCTATGCTCTGCGACTTGTATCTCTGCATGCTTTCACTAGTTAAGGTTATAGGGCTCTGCTACTTCCCTCTGGTTCCTTAGGCAGTATATAATATGCTCAATTGCCTATTAGGTCTAAGCTGTGGTCACCTACCATTTTTGGAAAGGGGTATCCCAGTCTGTGCAGGGGCCACAAGGAACTGTGCTAATGGAAGTATTAGTCTGTACAGGAACCAGTTGGGTCAGTTGCAGTTTTTTTCAGCTAGGCTTAATATCCCATGTTGGAAACACTCGTTGCATAGCAGTATGTTAACACGACACATATTCGCTTCACATATTCAGTCCATTGAAATGCAAGTTCAGGGAGGGTCCAACTCCTAGGACCCCCTCCTGTCGCTGCTATAGACTTTGGATGGATTTGCAGAATGCATGCCCAACCTATGCTCCATTCAGAACCATTCTATCCATGGCCCCATTGTTTAGGATACAATGGTCCTACATTTCCCCTTTTTACCAATCAATGGGGGTCCCAGTAGTTAGTTGCCCATTGATCTAACATTAAGCACCTTTCCAATGTATAAGAGATAAAGGGTTTTTGTTTGGAATGCAACAATAAAGCTACCCAAAGGGGTCAGGTTATCCATTTATGCTACTCTCAAAAATTGATCTTCCTTGTATTTAGAATTCTCAAGGTTTGACATAACATTTTCTTCTACAGATCCAAAGGATAATTTTGGATACTACTTTATCACACCATGGATTGGTAAGTTATTTAGTAAAATCTACTGCACCACATGTGCCCGTAGGTGATTGATGATGATGGCGGGTGACAACTTCATGTCCATAGAGTCCTTTCAATTCTCCAGCATCATATTGGCATATGAGATATATGATGTTAACGTTATCTTCCGTTTAATGAAGAAAACATACTCATTAACAATATTGTTAAGCTATAAAATCGGGATCGCTATGAAATGATGCTAAATGATGTATCTGTACCCACATTGCCCACAACAACGTGCCCCAGCCACAAGGCTTGCACTAGGGGTTTCTACTAAAGGTTGTCCATTATTTTCACTAGTGTACCCTGACCTGGGTACAGATACTCCTTTTGGCATCATTTCATAGCGATCCCGCTTCCATAGATTAATAATATTGTTAATGAGTACCTTTTCTTCATTAAACGGAAAATAACATTACTACCATATACCCCATATCTCTGGGTTGCTTCCCAACAACAAGCTTGCTATTAACATTGAAGTTCTCCTATATACCTACCAGTACGAATGAAGTTCTCCTACACACGTGGTCAAAATTGTTGGTACCCCTTGTTTAATGAAAGTAAATCCTATAATGGTCACAGAAATAACTTGAATCTTACAAAAGTAATAATAAATAAAAAATCTATGAAAATGAACAAATGAAAGCCAGACATTGCTTTCAACCCTGCTTCCATAGAATTAAAAAAAAATTAAACTCATGAGATAGGCCTGGACAGAAATGAAGGTATACCTGAAAATAATGTGACAAAAGGGACATATTAAATCAAGGTGTGTCCACTAATTAGCATCACAGGTGTCTATAATCTTGTAATCAGTCAGTGGGCCTGTATATAGGGCTACAGATACTCACTTTGCTGTTTGGTGACATGGTGTGCACCACACTCAACATGAACCAGAGGAAGTAAAGGAAAGAGTTGTCTCAGGAGATTAGAAGGAAAATTATAGACAAGCATGTTAAAGGTAAGGGTTATAAGACCATCTCTAAGCAGCTTGATGTTCCTGTGACTACAGTTGCACATATTATTCAGAAATTTAAGATCCATGGGACTGTAGCCAACCTTCCTGGATGTGGTCGCAGCAGTAAAATTGATGACAAATCAAAGAGACGGAATACAAATGGTAACAAAAGAGCCCAGAAAAACGTCTAAAGAGATTAAAGGGGAACTTCAAACACAAGGAACATTAGTGTCAGATCGCATCATGCGTCATTGTTTGAGCCAAAGTGGACTTCATGGGAGATGACCAAGGAGGACCAAGGAAGACACCATTGTTGACAAAAAATCATAAAAAAGCCAGACTTGAATTTGCCAAACTACATGTTAACAAGCCACAAAGCTTCTGGGAGAATGTCCTATGGACAGATGAGACTAAAATGGGACTTTTTGGCAAGGCTCATCAGCTTTATATTCACAGACGGAAAAATGAAGCATATCAAGAAAAGAACTCTGTCCCTACTGTGAAACATGGGAGAAAGCTCTGTTATGTTCTGGAGCAGCTTTGCTGCATCTGGCACAGGGTGTCTTGAATCTGTGCAGGGTACAATGAAATCTCAAGATTATCAAGGGATTCTGGAGAGAAGTGTGCTGTCCAGTGTCAGAAAGCTTGGTCTCAGTCGCAGGTCATGGGTCTTGCAACAGGATAATGACCCAAAACACAGAGCTAAAAACACCCAAGAATGGCTAAGAGGAAAACATTGGACTATTCTGAAGTTGCCTTCTATGAGCCATGATCTAAATAATATTGAGCATCTTTGGAAAGAGCTGAAACATGCCGTCTGGAAAAAGCAACCTTCAAATACAAGACAACTGGAGCAGTTTGCTTTTTAGGAGTCGCCAAAATATCTGTGGAGAGCTGCAGAAGTCTCATTAACAGTTACAGGAGTCGTTTGATTGTAGTTATTGCATTAAAAGGTTGTGCAACAAAATATAAAGCTAAGGGTACCACATTTCTGTCCTGGACTATTTCATGAGTTGAAGTTTTTTTTTAAATATTCTGTGGAAGCAGGGTTGAAAAGCAATGTCTGACTTTTATTTGTCAATTTTTATAGATTTTTTATTACCGGTAATAATTACTTATGTCAGATTCAAGTTATTTCTGTGATCTTTGTGGGTTTTTCTTTCATTAAACGAGAGGTACCAATAATTTTGGCCATGTGTGTATATAGCCACTAGTACCACATATTTCATATTTGAGTTCCTCCTAAGAACAAGTTTGGTACTACTAATTGAAGTTCTCCTTCAAGATTTTTTTGTCAGCTCCCAGTAGTTTCCCAGCCATCTTACGTATTAAGACAGGCTGTGTAAAGACATCTGCTCAAGAGAGGCAGACATCGGGTTAGTGCTTCATCCTGTCACGTATCATTATCGCAGATTCCTCTGTTCACCAAACGTGACAGCACAAGCAGAAGAGCAGAGTGCAGATTTTCTAGCTGACTTAGGCGGCCGTCACACGCACAGATATCTATAGCGATATTGTAAGCGATCACGTGCACGCGCAATCGCTTACAATATCGCTCACATCGCTGGTGAGATGTCACACAGACAGACTCACCAGCGATGTGGATCCGCGATCTCGCTGGTAACTATGGTACACATCAGGTAACTAGGCGCCGCGCGTCGCTTAGTTACCCGACGTGTACCATAGTTACCATCTCCCAGCATAGGCTCTGCACTGGGAGATCATTCATCGTGGTGTCATACACCACGATGAAGCAGATCGTGGCATCGTTCATCGCTAGATCTGAGCTCCGGAGCTCAGATCAGCGATGTCACGATCAAGCGATTTCACATCGTAAATCGCTTGATTACATGCAACGATTTCTTGCCCGATATCGCTTAAGCGATCAAAACGGAGATCGCTTAAACGATATCGGGCAAGAAATCGTCCCGTGTGACGGCCGCCTAAGATTGAACATTTATCTCATCATCAACAGGTTTATTGGAGGCAGGAGGATGGTATGGAGCTACTGGAATAAACTATACAAACTGTCTTCTCTTGTCCTGTCAGGTTCAGTGAACAGAGGAATGTGCATTTACAGTACCTGACAGGATGGTGCACTCACCACAAGTCTGTCTTGAGCAGATGTCTTTATACAGCCTGTCCTCAGTCATAGGGCGGCTGGGAAACTGCTGGGAGCTGACATATTAGAATCCTGATAGTGCACTAACTAAAGATTATCTTTTTGCAAACGTTTTGTGTAATAAAAGTATTTCGTACATTTTGTAATATTGAAATGTACTTTATTTTACTTATTAATTTTTATAACATTTCTTGGAGTACCCCTTTAAGGATTAAAGTAGTCAATGGCTGACTAACATACTCGCAGATCTATGCGCTTAATAATTGCACTACCACGGATGCATTGGTCATTTGTAATCTCCAATGGTAAAAAAAATGATACAGTTTTGACTAGATAAGTCATTAGGAAAAATGTGCAGTTCCCTGTAATTCCCGTATCACAAACATATGGTAAACACAAGGTATAGCGGCCACACTGAGGCCAAAAGGACAGTCTGGGCTATGGGCCATTTTACTTTTATGCACAGAGAATAATAAATCCCATTTTTAATATTTGTATCACATAGGAAAGGGACTACTGGTGTTGTCAGGACAGAAGTGGTTCCAGCACCGCCGGCTGCTGACCCCAGGATTCCATTATGACGTCCTGAAGCCGTATGTCAAATTGATGTCCGACTGTGTCACTGTCATGCTGGTAATTATAGAAAAACATATTTAAAGGGGAACCATTGCCAGGTCAAAAGGAGCCAGGTTTAGCTCTTGTTTTATACCCACTGATCTCCTGAGTACTATGGTTTTGTTTTTTTTTTTGCAATTCAATATACGGTTCCAGAGATATGAGCCTTTTGTAATCAGTGCTACTTTAGCAAGGGGGTGTGGCTTTAGGCTGCTTTACATCAGTTCCCTGTGAACCACACCCCATTGTTAAAGGCCATAAAAAGTTGCACTAATTAATAAGGCTCATATCTCCTGAACCATATGTTGGATTACAAAAGCAAAACAAAGTACGGTAGATTACTCAAGGAAGCAGCAAGAATAAAATAAGAGCAAAAATTTGACACATTTCACCTGTCGACAGGTCCACTGTAAGACTCAGGCTGGCTTCACATCATGGTTAAATCCGATCTGGGCCTGTCAGGGGTGAACATGACAGCCTTGGACCCAATTTTACTGTAGTGCAGCCCTATGCGGTTTCAATCTGTCCGGGAGAATCCAGGGGAATTCGGATTTTTCTCCCAGACACAAAAATGCTGCTTGCAGCATTTTTGTGTCCAGGGAGAAAAATCTCCCCAAATTGGATCCTCCCGGATTCTCCCGGTTTCTCCATGATCCGGGGCAATCTGGCGCTCCCTAACTTGGGAGTCTATGGGGCCGGATTGGCCCGATCCGGAAGGATCCGGAAAACGGACACCTGCGGCTGAAGTTCAGCGTGAGCTTCGCCGGACTTCAGCACCAGGGAGCTGTACCCTGTGAAGTGGTGCAGCACGATTTCGTAGGGGACAGCTGAGCTCGGCTGCATCTGTGGCACCCCATGGGTTAATGTGCCACAATAACATCACATGGGTTCTCTCCCCCACTACACACTGACAAACACTACCACCTTTGGGCAATAGAGGGAGCACCACCTGCTCCCTTATATACTCTTGCCCATGAGGAAGAGCTCAGACCGTACAGCACGGTGTAGTGCTGTGAAGAGGACAGAGCAGAGTTAGCTCAGTGCAGACCTAGCAAGGGTCAGAGGAGCAGGAGACCGAAAGACAGAGAAACACATCTGGGAGCTAGAGTGATACCATCACTTGCCCCAGAAGTACGCACAGAGAGACGGACACCGGATCCGGTACTGTGTCTGGCACCCACAGCACAGCGAATCCAGGAACAGTGGGATCTCTAGATACCCCCTAGTACCAGAGTGAAGCAACACGGAGGGGTCAGCACAGCATAGAGGACCCAAGTTGCCTAGCCAAGTGGTACCAGCAGCAAACAGAGAGAGACGTGAGGAATCCCAGCAGCTTAGCTTGAAGCAGCAGCTCAGGACACACACACAGTGCAGCACAAGGAAGCCAACGACCCGGACAGGGTGTGGGGAGAGAGCCCAGCTCCATTACAGACTCCGTGGACTATAATCTGCAATAATATCAGCAGTAAAGCCTTGGAAAACAACTTTGGAGTCTGTGTATTGATTGCGACCTTTGCTCCAGATTCAGCACAGAGAGCCTCCCTTCAGATCCAGCCTGTCAGCTCTGCAGCATCGGGAGAAGAAGGAAAGTGCACCAGTGCCAACCAAACGTGAGTGTGTGTCCTCCAACCCCTCTTCCACCATCTATAATCCCAATAGACTTTAACTCCTTACTGCCCCGGGGGATACAGTTCCCCCCACTGGAACTATACCATCCCCGCTGCCATTACATCACCCCCAGAGGTTCTGCAGCAGCGGCGGCCCCATTACTGGCCGCATCAAGTGGGTGGCGTCACCCGTGACAAATCCCTTGTAAATATTCCCCTTTTATTGTGCTGAGCCAGGGACACGGTCCGGACCAGGCCACCAGTGACATCCCCGACGCAGACCGGTCCGGTACCGAGTACCCCACGTCCCTTGGGGCTCCACAACCTGGCGTCACGAACAGGATCTACCCGGTTCAAAAGAATTGGACCCAGTGCGCCATCCGAACTGTATATTTGAGAATCCGCCATTTTGGAGCGCGCGGGAAAGAGAGGGGGCGGTACCTTGCATTGGCGCGAACCCAGCCTCCTCCCTTGGTGCTGACGACATCCGGCGGGGAAGGAGATCCCTGCTGTGCCCCGGAACCTCCCAGAGACATCCGGACGGAAGCGGAAGACGGAGGGCGCATAATAACTAAGGGGGCCCAAGATGTCGCAGCCCGATGCACAAGACGGCGGCGGAGTAGCCGATGGAGCTGCAGCGTCGGGTCAGCCAGTAGCGTCCGGCGGTGCAGCGGCGCAAGGAACAGCATCCATAATGCCATTCCTGATGCCGTATACTCCAGGGGCAATGTGGCTGCCCCAATACTCCGGTGAGCCTCATACACTAACTGACTTTATGCAAAAGATTAAAGAGTATTATGTGCTGTATCCCCTCACTGAAGCCCAGCGTGTAGGCATGATAATGGGACAGTTAACGGGCAATGCACGGCGTGAGGTGGCGTCCTGGCTGGACACAGATAAGGACACTGTAGAGCATCTAGCAGCCAGACTGAAAGCAACGTTTGAATCTGCTGTTGATGCCCGGGCTAAGATGAGGTTCTTTGCATGCCACCAGAAACCTAAACAGAGTGCCAGAGACTTTGCCTTGAACCTGCAGGAAGCGCTCAAAGCCCTTAAGCTGGCAGAACCTGCTTTAGCCCCGGGAGCTGATAAAATGCTATTTGACCAATTCATTGAGGGTCTCCATTCCCCTTCCCATCGAGGACAGTTAAGCATGGTACTGCTGCAGAACCCTGACATGACATTTACTGAGCTGAAAGATAGAGCTATCCGTCTGCAGCAGCTGGAGGAGCCAAGGGAATTAACATCTGTGCTTGACACTGCAGCAGCACCTCAGCAGGCGGCAGCACCATCGACATCTGCTATGTCCGCGGCTGCTGCTGAGGCCGGGGACTATATCTCAAATGCAGCCATCAACCAAAAGTTAGATGCCCTGACAGACACCGTGATCTCCATGGCCAAGGTCATCAAGGAACTGCGAGAGTCAAAACCTGCACCCAAGATCGAGTTGGCGACCAGCAGAGAGGATGTTCCGTGGATGAGGCCCAGAAGATACCCAGCAGCAAGAGGACGACCCAGCGATCGCTACCAACCAGATGGACAGCCCGTTTGCCGCCGTTGCCAGAAACCAGGCCATTTTGCCCGAGAGTGTCCTTTAAACGACGATACCCTGGGCAGGCGGGCCGCTCCCCAGGAATGAACGATCAAGGCCCCTCAGCCTGGTATGACAAATTCGTGGGAGGAAAGCCGGTGATCCCTATTGTGTTGGATGGCATTCCCTTCACTGCCTTGCTGGATACCGGATCCCAAATAACATCCATCCAACATGTTCTATATAAAAGGTACTGGGCTGATTCAGACATTACTAATGCGCCAGATGACTTTAATTTTGATATATGGGCTGGTAATGGATTGATAATACCAAAGGTTGGATTTAGAGAGATGAATATTCAGGTTGGGAAGGTAGAATTGCAGAAACAGGGTATTATAATCGTAGATGTCGACCGGCGAGGCCGTGAACCCGTGATGGTGATAGGAATGAATGTCATTGAGAAATGTTTTTCCGAAGTGTTAAGTGTTTTGCAGCAAATCGCCGAGACTGCCGGAACAGGACAACAGAGGCTTCTGCACAAAGAGATCAAAGCCCTGATGTTGAAGCAGCAGGTAGAAATCTCCGGAGGTGAGATCGGCAGTGTAAGAGTAAGTGACCCAATACCCATCGTAATTCCTCCCAAAACTGAAATGTTGGTGTGGTGCAGAGCCGCAATAGGCATTAAAGGGCGAGACTATCAGGCCCTGGTAGAACCCGTGTACTCAGACAGTAGACCGACCATACTCACTGCTAGAGGAGTAGTTGACGTACACAGGGGGAGAGTGCCATTACGCCTATTGAACTGCGGAGAAGATGAGGTCACATTACCAAAGTATGCTACCATGGCTAAGTTGTACACGGTTGATAACAACAACATCACCGTCGCTGAGCCCTTGAACCCGTCATGTCAGGCGGATGACAATGGCTCAGAGGAGAAGCTGGAGGATTGGTGCCAAAAGTTGCATGTAGGCACCAGTTCTACACCTCCCCGTCACAAGCATGGAGTATACCGGGTAGTGAAAGAATATGAGCAGATATTCAGCAAACACCCGTTAGACTTTGGGCAGATCAAAGGGGTAGAGCACACTATACCCACAGGTAACCATCAACCTATAAAAGAAAGGTATAGACCCTTACCACCAGCTCACTACCAAACCACCAAAGATATGCTCAGAGAAATGAAATCTGCAGGGGTAATAAGAGACAGTTGTAGCCCCTGGGCAGCACCTCTAGTGTTAGTTAAAAAGAAGGATGGGACCATGAGGATGTGCGTAGATTACCGGCAGATTAATCGCATTACACATAAGGACGCATACCCATTACCTAGGATTGAGGAGTCATTAGCTGCATTAAAATCTGCTAACTACTTTTCCACCCTTGATCTGACTAGTGGGTACTGGCAGGTTCCTGTGGCCGAGGCCGACAAGGAGAAGACAGCGTTTACTACGCCGATGGGCCTCTGTGAGTTCAATTGTATGCCGTTCGGACTCTGCAACGCACCCGGGACCTTCCAACGTCTGATGGAGAGCTGCCTAGGACACAAGAACTTTGAAACTGTCCTCCTGTACCTGGATGACGTCATAGTCTACTCGAAGACGTATGAGCAACATCTACAAGACCTGGCGGAAGTGTTCGAAGCTTTATCGAAGTATGGCATGAAAATCAAGCCATCCAAATGTCACCTTCTCAAACCAAAGGTACAGTACCTGGGACATGTCGTGAGTTCAGAGGGAGTAGCACCGGATCCTGATAAAGTCACCGTGATAAGGGATTGGCCAAGACCTACGAACGTAAAAGAAGTGAGGCAATTCCTGGGCCTGGTAGGCTATTATAGAAGATTTATCCGAGGATTCACGAAGCTAGCAGCTCCTCTGCAAGACATTCTGGTAGGACGGTCCAGGAAGACTTCAAACTGTAATTCCCTGGCATGGTGGGATGAAGAAAGAGAAGATTCCTTCAATCAGCTAAAAAGTGCGCTGACGGGAGAAGAGATCCTGGCATATCCTGATTACCATCAACCATTCATTCTTTACACGGATGCCAGCAACGTGGGACTGGGAGCAGTATTGTCGCAGAAGCAAGGAGGCAAAGAACGAGTTATTGCCTTTGCAAGCAGGAAGCTCCGGCCTACAGAACGAAATCCCGAGAACTATAGCTCCTTCAAGTTAGAGCTACTAGCAGTAGTCTGGGCTGTAACCGAACGCTTTAAACATTACTTAGCAGGTGCAGAATTCACCATCTACACGGATAACAACCCGTTGACTCACCTGGACACAGCTAAATTAAGTGCTTTGGAGCAGCGATGGATAGCCCGGCTATCAAACTACAACTTTGTCATCAAATATCGGGCAGGCCGCAAAAATGGGAACGCAGATGCCTTATCTCGGATGCCGCACCTGAAAGACGTGGAAGAGGAACCGGAAGAGTTGGAAGAGATTGAACTCCCGGCCTTTCATCGTTCAAGGGTAGAAGATTATCGACCCGGCATCTACCAAAAGAAACAGGAAATAAACCTTAACCCGTTAAGACACTACGGATGGGCTGAAGCTCAAGATACTGATCCAGCCGTGAAGCTAGTGAAAGAACTGCTTACGCAACAACATGCACACCCTGGACAGAATGCCCCAGCTGAAGCTATACAGCTATGGAAGGATAAAGGCAAGTTGTTCCTGCATCAAGGGAAGCTCTGTAGACGATTTACCAATCCCAAGACGCATGAACTGGTCTGGCAGATAATCGTGCCCAAGCGAGACACTCAAATGGTCTTAGAGGCTTATCATGACAACGCAGGTCATTTCGGATGGAAGAAGTTAGAAGCAATCCTGAGAGACAGATTTTATTGGGCTGGCATGAGAAGATCCATTGAACTATGGTGCAGAAGATGTGCCGCATGCAACCTCAGAAGGAAAGATCTACAGAAAGCTCCACTTCAACCAATAATAACAAGCAGCCTCTTGAACTAGTCGCATTAGATCACGTCAAGTTGTCACCAAGCCGGTCAGGCTATGTCTATGCCCTAACCATCGTGGACCATTACTCACGCTTCTTAGTGGTGGTACCAGTCAAAGACTTGACAGCGAAAACTGCAGCAAAAGCATTTCAGACGCATTTCTGTAGACCACATGGTTACCCAGAACAAGTCCTTGCAGACCAAGGTCCAGCTTTTGAATCAGAACTATTCAAAGAATTCTGCAATATGTACGGTTGCAAGAAGATTCGCACAACAACGTATCATCCCAAACAAATGGTCTCTGCGAGAAAATGAATCATATCGTAATCGAACTGTTAAAGACCTTACCGGAATCAGAAAGAAACAAGTGGCCAGATAAATTACCGGATTTGGTAGACTTATACAACCATGTCCCTGTGAGTTCCACAAACTGCACTCCAGCTTATCTTATGCGTGCAAGACCCGGTAAATTACCAATTGATCTCGAAATGGGAATTGAAAAACCAGATACAGAAGTAGAAGAAACAGATTGGGATACCAAACGTCAGAAACAGTATCACCAAGTGCAAGAATGTGTAGAGAGAAACCTACAACAGGCAAGAGCAAGACAAGAAAAGACCTTTAACAAACATGCTCAAGCAATGCCATTACAAGAAGGTGATCAAGTTCTCAAGAGAAAGAGACGTACAAACAAACTGGATAATCAGTGGGAAGCAGTCCCATACACAGTCTTACCATCTAACCTAGACAATGTTAAAACCTATGTGATAAGCAAAGATGAAGGAAGAACTTCACAAGTCGTATCTCGTGATCAACTTAAATTGTGTCCTGAAACCCTGAAGACACCTGAAGTCATAGAACCCGTACAGGTCCACCCTATTCAAGAGAAAGAAAAAGAAGAAGTATTCCACACGGTACTAGGAGACTTTCCTAAAACATGGCCAAATTACCATGGAGCAGTTGTCGTACCAATGATTGCATTCCCTTCGATGATGGATCCAAGACCAGAACCTGTGAAACCAGAACCTGTGTTACCAGAACCTGTGTTACCAGAACCTGCGTTACCAGAACCTGTGGTACCTGAAGAAGACCCAAGACTTGAAGAATTGGAAGAACTGGAAGTTGAATCCGAAGAGGAAGAACAAAACAAACGGTATACCCGTTTTACGCAGATCAGAGCATAGTACCCGAGGGCAGCTACCAGCTAGATACGCAGAGTAAGATGCAGAATTGAATGTATAATGTAAATATGTTTGTTAAAATGTAAAGCAAATGTATATAGTTATTGCAACGTTAAAAAGCCCAGTACCTACAGAGACTATCCTATAAGAACTTTGAAATCTCCTTATTTACTTATGGACCATACATACCACGGACTGGTTGTGGTAAGAACTCTCTTGTATATATTCATCAGCCCGGAGGCAATAGACTAAACCTCTGGAAAGACTACCTTTTGACTTTCGAACTCTTTTTCACATTTTAGTGATTTTTGTACTTTTTCATTTTTACGTCTATGTCAATATTAATTGTTGTTTACTTGTTTTTCTACAGTCCCGGAGTACTGTATTTAACTAAGGGGGAATGTGGCACCCCATGGGTTAATGTGCCACAATAACATCACATGGGTTCTCTCCCCCACTACACACTGACAAACACTACCACCTTTGGGCAATAGAGGGAGCACCACCTGCTCCCTTATATACTCTTGCCCATGAGGAAGAGCTCAGACCGTACAGCACGGTGTAGTGCTGTGAAGAGGACAGAGCAGAGTTAGCTCAGTGCAGACCTAGCAAGGGTCAGAGGAGCAGGAGACCGAAAGACAGAGAAACACATCTGGGAGCTAGAGTGATACCATCACTTGCCCCAGAAGTACGCACAGAGAGACGGACACCGGATCCGGTACTGTGTCTGGCACCCACAGCACAGCGAATCCAGGAACAGTGGGATCTCTAGATACCCCCTATTACCAGAGTGAAGCAACACGGAGGGGTCAGCACAGCATAGAGGACCCAAGTTGCCTAGCCAAGTGGTACCAGCAGCAAACAGAGAGAGACGTGAGGAATCCCAGCAGCTTAGCTTGAAGCAGCAGCTCAGGACACACACACAGTGCAGCACAAGGAAGCCAACGACCCGGACAGGGTGTGGGGAGAGAGCCCAGCTCCATTACAGACTCCGTGGACTATAATCTGCAATAATATCAGCAGTAAAGCCTTGGAAAACAACTTTGGAGTCTGTGTATTGATTGCGACCTTTGCTCCAGATTCAGCACAGAGAGCCTCCCTACAGATCCAGCCTGTCAGCTCTGCAGCATCGGGAGAAGAAGGAAAGTGCACCAGTGCCAACCAAACGTGAGTGTGTGTCCTCCAACCCCTCTTCCACCATCTATAATCCCAATAGACTTTAACTCCTTACTGCCCCGGGGGATACAGTTCCCCCCACTGGAACTATACCATCCCCGCTGCCATTACATCACCCCCGGAGGTTCTGCAGCAGCGGCGGCCCCATTACTGGCCGCATCAAGTGGGTGGCGTCACCCGTGACAAATCCCTTGTAAATACTCCCCTTTTATTGTGCTGAGCCAGGGACACGGTCCGGACCAGGCCACCAGTGACATCCCCGACGCAGACCGGTCCGGTACCGAGTACCCCACGTCCCTTGGGGCTCCACACATCCGACTACAAACAGGATCAGAGGGCATATTAGCCCTCCGGTTCTGTTTCCAAATCCGATCCAGGGCTGTCAGGTTCACCCCTGACAGCCCCGAATCGGATTTAACCGTGGTGTGAAGCCAGCCTTAAGAACAACATAGTCTTCAGTAGACATTTGTTTTCTCTTCCCTTCTCATTGTTGTAGGACAAATGGGAACGTCTTACCCCCAAAGAGAACCCAGTGGAGCTTTTCCATCATGTCAGTCTAATGACCCTGGACACCATCATGAAATGTGCCTTCAGTTATCAAAGCAACTGCCAGATGGACAGGTTTGTTGTCAATGTAAAATTTCACTTTAACTGTCAGCAATACCTGGGATGTGATTATAATAATTATATGTGGTGCCCCTGAGAGTCCAGTTGCCACAGAGGTACTACATCTCAGCCAGAGATGTGGTACCCCACTCCCAAGTAAGGAGGGTGCACTACTCGGTACCCACACACCCGCATCTAACACCACCCCATTCCAGGCCAGGCCAAGGGATCTAGGTAGACCCTATTGAGGGAGGACCCCATCTCAAGCTGGAGGAGGGAGTAGGTAGAGGGGGTGGGTGGAAGTAGGAACTAGGAAGAAGGGGGGGTTAGTAGTTAGTTAGAGAAGGAGAGAGAGGGAGAACGTCAGAGGAAGGCGTCTGGGGCGGACGCAGAACTGAGAGCCCTAGGGGACACAGGATCAGGGGATCTACAGTTAGGGCCAGAAATATTTGGACAGTGACACAATTTTCGCGAGTTGGGCTCTGCATGCCACCACATTGGATTTGAAATGAAACCTCTACAACAGAATTCAAGTGCAGATTGTAACGTTTAATTTGAAGGGTTGAACAAAAATATCTGATAGAAAATGTAGGAATTGTACACATTTCTTTACAAACACACCCACATTTTAGGAGGTCAAAAGTAATTGGACAAATAACCCAAACAAAATATTTTTATTTTCAATATTTTGTGGCGAATCCTTTTGAGGCAATCACTGCCTTAAGTCTGGAACCCATGGACATCACCAAACGCTGTGTTTCCTACTTCTTAATGCTTTGCCAGGCCTTTACAGCCGCAGCCTTCAGGTCTTGCTTGTTTGTGGGTCTTTCCGTCTTAAGTCTGGATTTGAGCAAGTGAAATGCATGCTCAATTGGGTTAAGATCTGGTGATTGACTTGGCCATTGCAGAATGTTCCACTTTTTTGCACTCATGAACTCCTGGGTAGCTTTGGCTGTATGCTTGGGGTCATTGTCCATCTGTACTATGAAGCGCCGTCCAATCAACTTTGCAGCATTTGGCTGAATCTGGGCTGAAAGCATATCCCGGTACACTTCAGAATTCATCCGGCTACTCTTGTCTGCTGTTGTCATCAATAAACACAAGTGACCCAGTGCCATTGAAAGCCATGCATGCCCATGCCATCACGTTGTCTCCACCATGTTTTACAGAGGATGTGGTGTGCCTTGGATCATGTGCCGTTCCCTTTCTTCTCCAAACTTTTTTCTTCCCATCATTCTGGTACAGGTTGATCTTTGTCTCATCTGTCCATAGAATACTTTTCCAGAACTGAGCTGGCTTCTTGAGATGTTTTTCAGCAAATTTAACTCTGGCCTGTCTATTTTTGGAATTGATGAATGGTTTGCATCTAGATGTGAACCCTTTGTATTTACTGTCATGGAGTCTTCTCTTTACTGTTGACTTAGAGACAGATACACCTACTTCACTGAGAGTGTTCTGGACTTCAGTTGATGTTGTGAACGGGTTCTTCTTCACCAAATAAAGTATGCGGCGATCATCCACCACTGTTGTCATCCGTGGACGCCCAGGCCTTTTACAGTTCCCAAGCTCACCAGTCAATTCCTTTTTTCTCAGAATGTACCCAACTGTTGATTTTGCTACTCCAAGCATGTCTGCTATCTCTCTGATGGATTTTTTCTTTTTTTTCAGCCTCAGGATGTTCTGCTTCACCTCAATTGAGAGTTCCTTTGACCGCATGTTGTCTGGTCACAGCAACAGCTTCCAAATGCAAAACCACACACCTGGAATCCACCCCTGACCTTTTAACTACTTCATTGATTACAGGTTAACGAGGGAGACGCCTTCAGAGTTAATTGCAGGCCTTAGAGTCCATTGTCCAATTACTTTTGGCCCCTTGAAAAAGAGGAGGCTATGCATTACAGAGCTATGATTCCTAAACCCTTTCCCGATTTGGATCTGGAAACTCTCATATTGCAGCTGGGAGTGTGCACTTTCAGCCCATATTATATATATAATTGTATTTCTGAACATGTTTTTGTAAACAGCTAAAATAACAAAACTTGTGTCACTGTCCAAATATTTCTGGCCCTAACTGTACCTATGTGCCCCGAATCCGGTCCCGACCCGAGTAAGGCGGAGGGACTGGTTGCCTGAGGGGTCCGGCCCTGATCTGGTTTGGGTGCTCCAGGACCTGACCAGGAAAACCAGAAGCCACTGGCTTTGCAGGAGCAGTGGCCACAAACCGTGAATAATCTGCAGGACAGTGGCTAGAACTAGGGCCAGGGGACATGGCGCTATAGTCGCCCGACAAGGCCCGCAGCCATCAGTCTGGGACACTGTTCACGAAGGCACAGGGCAGGCGAGGCGAGAATCCAGCGCAGGGAAGAGCAACCTGGGAAGGCCCATGAATGGTGTCTCCTGGGGACTAACCTGGCTGCACTTTGGAGAAGCACAGTACCTGGCTGGGTAACCTTGCCCAATTAGGAAGTAAAGGTAAAGAACTACACACACTTTCTGTGTCTCCTCCTTTTGTGCCCTGTGACCCTCTTCATCATCACAGCCCCATCCCTGCTATAGACTATCCCATCTGCCCTGGGGCTCTGCTCCACCTATGGGGAGCTATAGCATCCTGGCTGCCCTACCATCTGCCCCAGCGGTCTGAAACTGCAGCGTGTGGTCTGAAACTGCAGCGTCGGCTATCCCTGGCCGAGTACCACAGGTGGTGGCACAATCTTTCCCCTGTAAATATTCCCCTTTTTCTGCCAGGGTCACGGATCCGGGTCACCGCAACTGTGATCCCCTAAAGAATTTACTGGCCCGGTCCCGAGTACCCCACGGCCCTCGTGGGCATCGCACATACCTGACATGCTTTTCTATAAGGTTCAAAGCCTTAAGAAAGTTTAACCTTTTCGTGTGAAATATGACATACCGTAATAATGTTTGTATTTCTTCATAAAAATCTCAAAAATGTCATATATTCTAGATAGGAAAAAAACTGCAGCACTCATTCCTGTAACTTGTACCGGAGTGACGCCGAAACACGACACATTGTAAAAAAAAAAAAGACAGTGGCACCTAAACC
The DNA here is from genome assembly GCA_033576535.1 of Allobates femoralis. Classification (NCBI taxonomy): domain Eukaryota; kingdom Metazoa; phylum Chordata; class Amphibia; order Anura; family Aromobatidae; genus Allobates; species Allobates femoralis. The sequence goes on along the minus strand of JARQOC010000007.1, from coordinate 164,198,447 downwards.
GTAAGATATTGTATTTTGATTATAGAACAGCATTATAGCTAAGAAAATATGAAAAATAACACGCCTCAACGTGGCTACTTGGTAGTTATGGATACGGACATATTTATAAGCTAAGTCTCTCATTTTTCATATTTTCTTAGCCATAATGCTGTTCTATAATCAAAATAGCATGTCTTAGTATTTGAGTGCAGCTGTCTTTTTGCTACAATACTGTATATTCTACATAGGTCACAGCTGCCTTCAAAAAAGGCGTGGAACAATTACAATAATATTGCAAAGATTGTGAACATAAGAAGACTCAATTTATGCCCAAAAAAACTTCAATAATGTTAGACACTTGTACATATTGGTCTCTAGCTTATCAAACATTTGGAAGTGTTAACTAACATATTTGACAAATTGCAATTTGAACAAAATGTCATGTGTCATTTAATGACACCATTTTAGGGTACATACAACATTTTCATCACTTCTTTATTGCATTTGTATATCATTACAGAGTTTACCAATTTGATTAATTAATTTTACATTTTCATAGATCAGACTTTTACTTATTTAATGGAGGATAAAGGGGTGATTCAAATTTTTTGGTTATTTTTTAAGACTTTTCTTGTTTACCTTATCGGACTTAAACCTACGATAGTTTGGATGCTTGTACTATATATTGTGATACCAGTGATGCAATGTATAGTAAAAGTCACAGTCTCCTATGAACGCTAGATTCAGACTGCTCTTCATTGGAAGAGTCATAGCATGGAAGGGGGTGGGTGTTTAGCAGACCATTGGCTGCTTTTTCACACCATCAGCACCCTGCGATTGTGCCATGAGTGTGCTGATGGGTGAGTAGAATGGTGTACCCCCCCCCAACCTTGCACTTTAAATGCCATTGTCAAAGATTGACATTGGAACGTAAGATATTAATATCAGTAAACAGATCCCAGCTCCACTTGTTGCTGTTTGTGCTGTTAGTTCATCTCCTTAACCTACATCATATACAGGAACCCAACATAGGATGTACAATAAAGTCCAACGTTGGGCAGGGGTATAACGGCCATCTGTTGGGCTTTGACAATGAAAATTATCAATAATTGGCTTAAATTTATTTAATGCAGTAATAACGTGTTGAGATTTCAACCCTCATTAAAACACAGATCTGGGCAACCTGAGTATACTTGACTATATCATTGCGCACTGATGCTCATTTGCTTTTCTATCCTCACAGTGAGAACGCTTACATCAAAGCTGTGTATGATCTCTCCTTTCTGGTGGACTTCCGCTTCGTCTTTCTTCCCTATCATAACGATCTTATTTTTCACCTGAGCCCTCATGGATTCCGTTTTCGAAGAGCATTGAGGATAGCGCATGAACACACAGGTGAGTCTAATGCCCTCTGTTATCATGCATAATGATTGTTGGGTGAAATACAAGATTATTAAGAAGCCCATACACCTAAACATTTGTTTACACAAAGATTTTTGAAGATTTTTTTGAAGACACTTCAATAAGAGTAATCCTCCAAAGACTCCAAGAAAAAGGAGCATTTCCTAAAGCAGAACATATCCTTAGATTTCCAATCAAAGGATCATTCAGGCCACAGCTTTCTTTCCAGATTTCCCCTTAGAAATTAGCAGTAAAATATAAATCATGAGGAAAAGGGCTTCTCTTGTTCTTGCTCCTTGGTGGACTTTCCATTATTATTTTTCAGATAAGGTAGTTAAAGAGAGGAAGCAATCTCTCAGGGAAGATACCGAGCTGGAGAAGATCCAGAAGAAGAGACACTTGGACTTCCTTGATATCCTCCTCTGTGCTAAGGTGCATTATGCATTAAGTAGAATTTTAACTTGTTTATTTGACATAATTAATATTTACTTATATAGGAATATGCAAATTGTCACTTCAGTGAGGAAGTGAAAAACTCTAATGCCACCCAATAAGGGTAGCTATCCTTGTAGTCATAACTAACTCTTTAACAAGCCTTTTAATATGACTTAGGATTTGTGCCAGATCAGAACCCCAAACTGCAGATGCTGCGTTTTGGGGTGCTTGCCCCTCATCAGTGCAGTGTGTGGGAATTCTGATCTGGCTGTATATGAGAGGCTGAGATGAGGTCTGGGGAACTCGCTATCTACCTTATGGAGAGGAATCTGCCTGCCGCCATAAGGAGACAGATAAGCTAAGGAGTCTTATAGCCGTAATGCTCCTCTGGGAAATATGCAAATTGTCACTTCAGTGAGGAAGGGAAAAACTAATGCCACCCAATAAGGGTAGCAATCCTTGTAGTCATAATTGACTCTTTAACAAGCCTTTTAATATGACTTAGGATTTGTGCCAGATCAGAACCCCAAACTGCAGATGCTGCGTTTCGGGATGACTGCCCCTCATCAGTGCAGTGTGTGGGAGTTCTGATCTGGCTGTATAGATTAAAAGTTACCCGAGTGGTAAGTCAGCGCTTCCTTGGGAGACTTGGTAATCGTTATCATAGATTTCTTTATTTAAAAATCAATAAAATTGCAGTGCATGGCTGTATGAGAGGCTGAGACGAGGTTTGGAGAACTAGTTATTCTCCTCATGGAGAGGAATCTGCCTGCCGACATACTTATATAGAAGTCTTGGGGCCAGCAGACAAGAGCAATAGAAGGGGCAAAATAACCATATGGGCATTAGTTTAGTGTCTGAAAGTCTATCATTGGACCGGTCTATAGCACTTGGATAGTTGGTGCAGTCAGAGCCTGCAAAACAACTGACTGCTTAATACTTGCGTATTAAGGGCTTCTCAAATGTGAGGTGTTGTGATTCCATAGGAATGAAAGAAACCAGCTTTCCCGCTGTGTACGCACAGGTCCCAACACAGCAACAATGCAAAGTGACAACATCGTTAGGTAAAATTGAAAGATTATTGCTTGGTCCATAAGTTTCCCTATGCTAGCTTGACTCTCTCCTCCAGGAAAAACTTTCCCCCCATTTAGGCTGATGTCACTCACCCAACCAGTCTCCTACTGTGCACCGAGGTGGGCCAAGATCATCCAGAACAGCTGTCTGTAAATGAAGATCGTTTCTTGATGGAGAAGATTCTTGTTTGTCTTTATATAATAAGGCTCTGTAAAGGGTTGATATTGACTTCTTAGATCACTACCTCTGATATGCGGCACCAGAGATGCTATTATTTTTCTGTTTGAAGATACTATCTGCATCCTGACTTCTTATAGACCCAGGACATTTGGGAAAAAAATGGAAGTGTCCCAATTACAGATGAATTACCGCTCCTTTCACATAAATTAAAAAGCCATGGTGATCTGTTGGGGAATATGTAATTAGTGACTTGAGGGTTAAGTAATAGGGAATTATTGAAAGACATGTATGGGTGTAGTTGGGTCATTTTGACGAGCAGTGGGGAGGGAGTTCTTGGGGTTTGTGGTAAAATTGTGGTAGGCAGTTGCACATTGGGTTGATGGTAACCTCCCCTTTATGTTTGGATTTTGGTTAATTGCCTGTGGATTTTGGGACTCTTCAGGGTTGGGTCCCTGAGAGTCAGTGAAATGGAAAGAGTTTTCCAGCATCTGAAATGCCCCTGAGCCTGGTCGTGGCTGGGGGGTAAAGCTGGATGGTTTACTTATTATTGTATTGGTTTCCACTAGGATTTGGAGCTTCATGAAACTCCTTACCTTCAAACTACGGTATATATTATTGGTATGTTTTTACTAGATGTGGGCTCAATGCTATCGCATCGGGAGGGCGATGATGTTACAATGGGGGTGAGATTTGTGGTGCTGGGAGCAGCAGGTAACTATTCCCCCTGTGCTGTCCCTCTCCCCCTTGTGCTGTCTTTCTCCCCCCCTTCATGTGCTGTCTCTCTCCCCGTGTGTTGTCTTCTTTTCTCATGTGCGCTCTCCTTTGAGTGTATTTGTGTGGTCTCCTCCCTGTATGTAGTCTCTCCCCTGATGCTGTCTTCTCCCCTTGTGTGCTGTCTTTCTCCCCCTGTGCTGTCTTCTTTTCTCATGTACTGTCTCCTATGAGCTGTCACCCCCCTGTGCGCCCACTCTCCCTCCATGCGCTCTCTCTCCCTCTGTCCACTCTCTCCATCTGTGTCTTCTCTCTCCCACCGTGTGCTCTCTTTCTGCTCCCCCTTTGCGTTCTGTCTCCCACCATGCACTCTCTCTCCAACCATGCACCCTTTGTCCCTCTGTGCACTCTCTGCCCCTCCTGTGCTCTCTTTCTTTCGCACTCTCTGTCCCCACCCCTTTCTCTGCCGACCCACCCTCTCTCTGCTCCCTCTGTGTGTGCTCTTTCACTCTGTGCACGCTTTCTCTCTGTGTGCTCTTTCTCTCCGTGTGCACTCTTTCCCACTGTGCGTACTCTCTTTGTACGCTCTTCTGTTTCTGCCGCCACCCCTTTCTCTGCTACCCTGTGCTCTTTCTGCCCCCCCAACCCCCGTGAGCTGTCTGCCCCCTCTTTTTTTGACCCCACTGTGCACTCTCTGCCACCCCGTGCTCTCTTTCTGCCACCTGTCTCTGCCCCCCCATGCTCTCTTTTCTGTCCTCCCCCCTAAACTTTCTCTCACTGCAGTCTATGTCACTGCAGTGAATCCTTCCTATTATTGGAGCTGTGGTGATGTGACGGTTATGGAAATCATCACATGACTGTGACATCACCGCAGGTCCTGTAGCCTGTGGTGAGTTACAGGTTAGCGGTGGATCAGCGGGTGACAGCGCAGTTGTATGCAGGTTACTGTAGGCAGTGGGGAGGTGGGCAGCATGTGGAATGTCTGCATCGGGTGTCTGTGCCACTGCCAACCGACGCCATACTACTGTACCTATCACTTGGGTGTACTAATATGGCGCGGTGGATTGTGGGATAGGTAGACATCTGGATGGAAGCGGAAACCACAAGGTAATTATGTAAGCAGATAATAAAGCCCAATTTAGCCAATTTCTTTCAAAAATAGTGGTATGTGTTGTTGGTAGGGAATCAGTGTGTGAAGGGTGATAGTGTGAAATGGTTAGGGGGTAGAAGGATCACTGGGAGGGCAAAGCTCTTCAATACTGCAGTCATGGCTATAGTGGTTAGTAATCGACTGATGAACTTTAGCATCTTATGGCTCAGGCCATTCTCAGCCCACACCTGGATAAGAAGTTATTACATGCTAAAACTTCTTCCAAAATTAGAAGAATGCTTGAATTTCATTGCACCCTTCTAAGTATCTTTTAAACATGATCATTAAGTAGCAGCAATGTATGTTTCTATTACTGTTTTAAAGGATGAAAATGGTCAGGGTCTATCTGATGAAGATCTGCGGGCAGAGGTGGACACCTTCATGTTCGAAGGTCACGACACAACGGCCAGTGGCATCTCCTGGATATTATACTCCTTGGCTAAATACCCCGAGCACCAGGAGAAATGCCGGGAAGAGATCGGGGAAGTTTTGCAGGGAAGGGGAATAGTAGAATGGTAAGAACATGATGTTTGAAATAGTCATTATATTTATGACTCTCACGAGTTGTATTTTTAAAGCGGCCGTCACACGCTTCCATATCTTGAACGATATTGTAAGCGATCACGTGCACGCGCGATCGCTTACAATATCGCTCACATCGCTGGTGAGATGTCACACAGACAGACTCACCAGCGATGTGGAGCAGCGAGATCGCTGGTAACTATGGTACACATCGGGTTACTAGGCGCCGCGCGGCGCTTAGTAACCCGACGTGTACCATAGTTACCATCTCCCAGCATAGGGTCTGCCGCTGGGAGATCGTTCATCGTGGTGTCATACACCACGATGAAGCAGATTGTTAAATCGTTCATCGCTAGATATGAGCTCCGGCTCTCATATCTGCGATGTCACGATCAAGCGATTTTACATTGTAAAATCGCTTGATCGCACGTAGCGATGCACAAACGATATCGCTTAAGCGATCAAAAAGCAGATCGCTTAAACGATATCGTTTAATATATGGAAGCGTGTGACGGCCGCTTAAGTTACATCAAACAAGAGAAGTGAAGGCTGGATGTCACAGATTAGGCCGGCTTCACATCACGTTTTTTTGTGGTCCGGGTGGCGGGGCCCATAGTATCCCTTTGGGGCTGGATGGTGGCGGATGGCATTGTTTTGCCATCTGGTTTCCATTTGTCCGGGAGCAAATGGGAGAATTCAGGTTTTTGTCCCGGACAAAATCGCAGTTTGCTGAAATTTTCTGTCATGGGCAAAAATCTGAACAAATCGGATCCTCCCGGATCCAGCACAATCCGGCGCCCCCTAACATGGGAGACTATGGCGCCAGATCGCCCCGGATCCGACAGAAAATTGGTCCAGCTACCGGACGCCAGGTGCTGAGACTTAGCACAGTGGAGAACTCCCCTCTGACATTTCAGGACTGCGGCTAGGACAGCCCTCCGGTTCTGTTCTATACGGGGCTGTCAGGTTCTGTCCGTTGCTTCCTACAAAACACCGGACAAAACCTGATAGAGGAAAATCGTTGCATGAAGCCAGCCTTAAAGGTTTGCAAAATGTACTTTTAACGAACCTTTTTTTTTTAATTATTTTAAATATTAATTGGAAAGATACAGTAATTGAATTCCAACCTCCTAATCCTTATGTCACAGCATGATCTCGCTTGGTCCGCAACAAACTTACATTTATCCATGACCTCTTCATCTCCAGAAAACTCTCCTTCCTCGCCCTCACAGAGACCTGGCTTACCCCCTCTGACACTACCTCCCCGGCTGCCCTCTCCTACGGCGGATTCACGCTCTCCCACACTCCCCGCCCCACCAACACCCGCGGTGGAGGCGTTGGCCTACTTCTGGCCAATGACTGTTCCTTCTCCCCACTTACGCCACCCCCCCCTCCCCTCCTTCGAGGCACACGCTGTTCGCATCTACTCCCCCTGCAACCTCCAACTGGCCGTTGTCTACCGTCCCCCTGGATCCCCTCTACCTTCTTTGACCACTTCACAACCTGGCTCCTCCACCTCCTCTCCTCCGACATCCCCACCATCATCATGGGTGACTTCAATATCCCCATCGACACCCCCAAAGCCGCTGCCTCCAGACTCCTATCCCTCACCTCCTCCCTCGGCCTCTCCCAATGGATCTCCTCCGCCACACACACTGGCGGCCACACACTTGACCTAGTCTTCACCCGTCTCTGCTCCCTCACCGACCTCACACACTCAACCATCACCCACTCCGACCACAACCTACTGACATTCTCATCCCTCTCCCCCCCTACCGCGCTACCCCCTCTCCGGACACTCCCCCACCCCCGCAGAAATCTTAGGCTCCTAGACTTCCACTCACTCTCAGAATCCCTCCTCCCCCTCTCAGACTTGGCCTCTTCCCAAGACGCTGACTCTGCCGCCTCCCTTTACAACTCCACTCTCACCACAGCCCTCGACCAGGCCGCTCCCCTCACACTTAACACAACACGAGTACAACGACAACCCTGGCTCACGACCCTCACCAAAAAACTCAGACGGACGACTAGGGCAGCCGAGCGGAAATGGAAGAAATCCCACTCCGCAGAACACTTCGCCCTATACAAGAGTTCCCTCAATACCTTCAAGACTGCCCTTGACTCCGCAAAACAAGCCTACTTCTCCTCCCTAATTACTGCTGTGTCTCACAACCCCAAACAACTCTTCAAAACCTTCAACTCCTTACTTCGTCCCCCTGCACCCCCTCCCTCACCCCTCATCTCTGCCGACGACTTCGCCACCTTCTTCAAAGACAAAATTGACAAACTCAGACAAACCTTCGACCCACACTCCCCTTGCCCCATCCCACCTCCAGCCCACCCTCCCTCACCAAAACGCAGTTTCACCCCCGTGACAGAGGACCACCTCTCCTCCCTTCTAGCACGATCACACCTCACCACCTGTGCCCTCGATCCCCTCCCCTCCCACCTCATCCCTAACCTCACCTCAGTCCTCACCCCTGCTCTAGCACACCTCTTCAACATTTCACTCAAATCCGGCACATTCCCCTCACCCTTCAAACACGCCCTAATCACGCCCATCCTAAAAAAACCATCCCTTGACCCCACAACAGTCTCCAACTATCGCCCCATATCTCTCCTCCCGTTTGCCTCTAAACTTCTTGAACAACACGTCTACTCCGAACTGTCCTCCCACCTCTCTTCCTGTGCTCTCTTTGATCGCCTACAATCCGGCTTCCGACCTCACCACTCCACCGAAACAGCCCTAACCAAAGTCACTAATGACCTTCTGATCGCCAAGAGCAAACGACACTACTCCGTCCTCATCCTTCTCGACCTCTCTGCCGCCTTTGACACTGTTGACCACTCCCTCTTACTCCAAATTCTTGAGTCTCTTGGCATCACTGACCTCGCCCTCTCCTGGATCTCCTCCTACCTGACGGACAGGACTTTCAGCGTCACCCACTCTCACACCTCCTCCTCACCCCACCCCCTCTCTGTAGGTGTTCCCCAAGGCTCGGTCCTGGGACCTCTACTCTTCTCCATCTACACCCTCGGCCTAGGCAATCTTATCGAGTCACATGGACTCCAATACCACCTCTACGCTGACGATACCCAACTCTATCTGTCTGGCCCTGATATCTCCTCCCTTATATCCAAAATCCCTCCCTGCCTATCTGCCATTGCATCCTTCTTTTCTACCCGCTTCCTCAAACTCAACATGGACAAGACCGAATTCATCGTCTTTCCCCCGAACAATTCCGCCCCGCTTCCTGACCTATCCGTCACCGTCAACGACTGCACTCTCTCACCCGTCCCCCACACCAAGTGCCTCGGGGTAATCCTTGACTCCTCCCTCTCCTTCAAGCCCCACATCCAAGCCCTCGCCACCTCCTGCCGACTCCAATTAAAAAACATTGCCCGCATCCGCTCCTTCCTTGACCACAACACAGCCAAGATACTTGTCCACGCCCTCGTCATCTCCCGTCTGGACTACTGCAACCTCCTGTTCACCGGCCTCCCTGCCACCTCCCTCGCACCTCTCCGCACCATCCTCAACTCTGCTGCCCGACTCATCCACCTATCTCCCCGTTACTCGCCCGCCTCCCCCCTCCGCCGAGCCCTCCACTGGCTCCCCATCCCCCAACGATCCCGCTTCAAAACCCTAACCCTGACCTACAAGGCCATACACAACCTGTCCCCTCCCTACATCTCTGACCTAGTCTCCCGCTACCTCCCCTCGCGCAATTTGCGCTCCTCTCAGGAACTCCTTCTCTCAACCCCCCGCATTTCCACCTCCCACAACCGCACACAAGACTTCTCTCATGCTTCCAGCAGACTCTGGAACTCCCTCCCCCACCACATCAGACACTCCCCTACCCTGGGAACCTTCAAGAAAAACCTCAAAACCCACCTCTTCCTACAAGCCTACAACATACACTGAGTCCCAATCCACTGCACCACCTCACCTCTCTCCCCCTCCTACTGTCTCCCTCCCCACCCCTCTAGACTGTGAGCCCTCGTGGACAGGATCCCTGGCCCCATTGTACCCGTACGATTGTTTTGTCGTTTTGTCGATTTGTCGTCGTTTTTTCGACCATTTGTCTTTGTCTACCCCCTAACTTGTACAGCGCTATGTATCCTAATAGCGCTATAATAAATACCTAATAATAATAAATAATAATAATAATGATCTATTGGGGTATAGTCATGAGGCTTCCATACATACTAGCTGGTCGGTTCACCCTAATGAAATTGTTAGACGCAAACAACTTTTATCTAAAATGTATTAGGGCTTTGCAGGAAATCTATCAGCAGATTTTTGCCATGGAATCTGAGAGCAGCACGATGTAGGAAATGGTTCCATGATTACAATTAAAGTGAACCTGTCACCAGATTTGGGTGTGTGAAACTAAAAGTGCCCCCTTTGGCAGCACCTATGCTGCATTTTAAGAAGGTGCTATTATGCCCTGACTGCCCCCGTACACCAAATAATTAAGATGTAAAGCTTCCTGCCCTGTATTATAATTACCTGTTTAAGGTCTGATGGGCTTGATTGTAGTTCGATCTGTCCCGCCTCTCTTTGCCGTCTTACAGTCTTTTCTTCTGAATGATATTCAAATCGTGCACCTGCACAGAGACTTCTCCGGAGTGTACAGGTGCAGAGACCTTAACGGTTCATTCATATGAAGAACAGTTTTAGACTCTACCACATTATGGCAGAGCACAGTGCGCTTGCGTGATCCAAAGAAGCCTCTTCGAAGGTGCACAATTCAGATGTCACTCAGAAGAAGAGGCTGTTGAACGGCTAGTAAAGGCAGGATGGACGGTGAGGAGATGTGGGACGGACAGCGAGGAGAGGCGGGATGGACAGCGAGGAGAGGCGAGACATTTGACGAGGACATGCGGGATTGGCAGCGAGGAGAGGCAGGACGAATGGCGAGGAGAGGTGGGACGGACAGCGAAGAGAGGCGGGACGGACAGCGAGGAGAGGTGGGACGGACAGTGAAGAGAGGCGGGACGGACAGCGAGGAGAGGTGGGACGGATGAGGAGGACAGGTGGGAGAGACAGGACAAACAGTGAGAAGAGGTGGGATGGATGGCAAGGAGAGGCAGGACTAACGGCGAGGAGACTGCAATCAAACCCATCGGACTGGAAACAGGTAATTCTAATACAGGGCAGAAAATATTTACAATAGAGGATTGTGAACCACATTCAGATCTGAGAAAGGGTTGGAAGTAACTTCCAGCTCTGAGAAAGGGTTGCAAGTCACATTCAGCTCTGAGAGAGGGTTGCGAAACACATTCAATTCTGAGAGAGGGTCGTAAGCCACATCCAGATGTGACAGAGGGTCATGAGCCACATCCAGCTCTAAAAAAGGGTCATAAGCCACATCCAGCTGTGACAAAGGGTCGTGAGCCACATCCAGCTCTGAGAGAGGATCATGAGCCACAACCAGCTCTGAGAGAGGGTCAGAGCCACATCCAGCTCTGAGAGAGGATCATGAGCCACATCCAGCTCTGAGAGAGGGTCACTAGCCACATCCAGCTCTGAGAGAGGGTCAGAGCCACATCCAGCTCTGAGAGAGGATCATGAGCCACAACCAGCTCTGAGAGAGGGTCACTAGCCACATCCAGCTCTGAGAGAGGGTCACTAGCCACATCCAGCTCTGAGAGAGGGTCACAAGACACATTCAGATCTGAGAGAGGATCATGAGCCACATCCAGCTCTGAGAGAGGGTCACTAGCCACATTCAGATCTGAGAGGGTCACAAGCCACATTCAGATCTGAGAGGGTCACAAGCCACATCCAGCTCTGAGAGAGGGTCAGAGCCACATTCAGATCTGAGAGGGTCACTAGCCACATTCAGATCTGAGAGGGTCACAAGCCACATACACCTCTGAGAGAGGGTCACTATCCACATACACCTCTGAGAGAGGGTCACTATCCACATACACCTCTGAGAGAGGGTCACTATCCACATACACCTCTGAGAGAGGGTCACAAGCCACATTCAGGTCTAAAAAAAGTCGCAATCCACATTTTTCTCTGAAAGAGAGCCACACACATTCAGCTCTGAGTAATGGTCGCCAGCCATATTCAGCTCTGAGAGAGATGGTTGTGATCCATTTTCGGCTTTGAGAGAGGATTGCAAGCCACATGCAGCTCAAAGAAGGTCACGAGCCACATTCAGATACGAGAGATGGCAAAGAGAGGCAGGACGGACGGCGAGGAGACTACAATCAAACCCATTGTACTGGAAACAGATAATTCTAATATAGGGCAGAAAATATTTACAACTTATTAATTTGGTGTACGGGGCAGTCAGGGCATAATAGCACCTTCTTAAAATGCAACATAGGCTCTGCTGAAGGGGGCACTGTTAGTTTTACACACCCAAATCTGGTGACAGGTTCACTTTAAGAAGCTGAACAAGCAATGTTTGTGTCCTATAAAGCATTGAAATCCATCTAAACGTAACGTAATGATGTCGCTTGAACGACTCCAAACCCGTGACGTTTAAGCGATATCGTTAACGATGTCATACCATGTAACGGGGTCTTTAGCCATGGCCCTTGTCTTGAGTTCCTCCAGTGCTCTAAAGCTGTATGTGTTGCCTTTAGGGCCGCATTTTTTGAGGGCAACATATTTTTAAGACATGGGGGTTTTACATGTGCAGTCGTATGATTTTTTATCAGTTTTATTAGCCTAGGAGTTCATTAATATTTTTACATGTGTGTGCCAGGGAGGACCTAGGTAAGCTGTCATATACCACCATGTGTATAAAGGAAAGTATGCGTCTCTACCCGCCTGTTCCCGGAGTGGCTCGTGAGCTAAAAGAACCAATCACATTCCGTGATGGAAGGAGCCTGCCCAAAGGTCGGTCACTGTTTATAATATTTATCTAGTATCTATTATTAGGCATCCATGCTTGGGCTGAGCGTGCATATTTAATGCAAGGGAAAGAAAGGGATAAGCGGTATCCAAAGACCTGTAGTGACACTTATCATTTTGGTAATAAAGGATATTTGTTCCTCCAAGTGTCAAAGGATAGTAAGGCTGTGTTCATATACATTAGAAGGTCACAGAGTTTACCTGCATAATACTGGTTTTCTCACTGAAGCAGAAGAAACTTTGGGTACTGGGGTCAGGTACTACATCTACTTCAGCACCAATCATTAGACCCCTAAACTCTCGGCTTTTCAGAAGGAACTGTCGATATTTTTCCCAGAAAGTCTGATCCCACATCTCCCAAATGCCAAATTTCAATAATCAGGATTTACCCATATGGATGTGTATGTGAACTGTCTTTCCACTTTCTACGCAGGCACTGATGTTTTCATCAGTATATATGCAATAAACCGATGCTCCAGTGTCTGGGAGAATCCAGAGGTAAGTGGACATTTATTTGCTTATTGCTACAAAAACATAGAAACATAATGTGAGGTAGAGATCGAACTAAACTTTCTAGTTTGAATGCTGCATTATATATTTGCAATACAGCAGAGCAGAGGTACTCAACCTTTGTGAAAATGGAGATCCAAATTCAGTTGAGAGGGTCACGAGCCACATTCAGCTCAAAGAGAGGGTCACGAGCTACATTCAGCTCAGAGAGAGGGTCACAAGCTACATTCAGCTCTATAAGAGTACTACTCTGAAAAAGAGCCAGACACATTCATTTCTGAGAGATGGTCGCGAGCCATATTCAGCTCTGAGAGATGGTCGTAATCCATATTTGGCTCTGGGAGAGGGTCATGCGTCATGAGCCATACTCAGCTCTGAGAGAGGGTCATGAGCCACATGCAGCTCAAAAAGGGTTGCAAGCCACATTCAGCTACGAGAGATGATCGTGAGCCATATTCAGCTCTGAAAGAGGGTCGTAAGCCACATTTAGCTCTAAGAGGGTCGTCTGCCACATCCAGCTCCTAAAGAGGATTGTGAGCCACATATACCTCTGAGAGAGGGCCGACAGCCACATCCAGCTCCAAAAGAGATTTGCGAGCAATATTCAGCTCTGAGAGAAGATCGTGAGCCACATCCAGCTCTCAGAGAGGGTTGGAAGTCACATTCAGCTCGGAGAGAGGGTCGCGAGCCACAGTCAGCTCCTAGAGAGGATTGTGAGCCACATATACCTCAGAGAGGGCCGACAGCCACATCCAGCTCCAAAAGAGAGTTGCGACCTACATTCAGTTCTGAGAGAGGATCGTGAGCCGCATCCAGCTCTGAGAGAGGGTCACAAGCCACATCCAGCACTGAGAGACAGTCACAAGCCACATCCAGCTCTGAGAGAGGGTCACAAGCCACATCCAGCTCTGAGAGAGGATCGTGTGCCACATCCGGCTCTGAGACCGGCTCTGAGAGAGGGTCGTGTGCCACATCCAGCTCCTAGAGAGAATTGTGAGCCACATATACCTCTGAGAGAGGGCCGAGAGCCACATTCAGCTCTGAGAGAGGGTCACAAGTCACATTCAGCTTGGAGAGAGGCTCGCGAGATACATTCAGTTCTGAGAGAGGGTTGTGAGCCATATCCAGCTCTGACAGAGGGTCGTGAGCCACATCCAGCTCTGAAAGAGGGTCAAGAGTCACATCCAGCTCTGATAGGGGGTCACGAGCCTCATCCAGCTCTGAGAGAGGGTCACAAGCCACATTCAGCTCTGAGAGAGGGTCATGAGCCACATTCAGCTCAAAGACAGGGTTGCGAGCCACATTCAGATCTGAGAGGAACACAAGCCACATTCAGCTCTAATGGTACCTTTACACGCCGCGACGGCAGGCTGGATACATCCCGCTACTTCACGTGCACGAGCACGCTCAAACGGTTACAAACGGTCAACGCACCCTCTTTACACGCCGCCACAAGGTGCGCTATGCCACGCTACATCTATAGCTAGCTACATCGCCGGGTGTCTCAAGTAGCCAGCTGTAGCTCATTTACACACCGCTATAACCAGCTACTATGGGCGGACCTGGTGCAGCAGGGACAGCACATAGGCGTGCCACAATTGTGGATTACGAGCCGTCCGTACGCTGATAGGACGAAGCAATAAAATCCTGATTGGGCAGGCATCGCAGGAGGCTGAGTAATACAGCACGCTCGAGCGATTGTGTAGTGTGACTCGTCAGCTCCTTAAATATGCCTCCCTATGCAGCGACTACCAATCGTCATGCAGGAGCTTCCACCAATGATCGCACATGGGGCGCGGTAACATGGAGCCAGGGTCACGCCTTTGCTACATTGCAGCTACATCGCAGGCTGTCCCGAGTTCCCTTCCGTTGCCTCTTTACACGCCGATACAGCTCGCTACCATCGGCGTTGTAGCCATCAGTTTTCGAGCAGAGCTAGGAAACAGATGTATCTGTTGCCGGCTGTAGCGTCACGTCTTCAGACGCCGCTACGACGGGCTACATTGGCGCTACAAGCTACATTTGTAGCCTGTAGCGGGATGTATCCAGCCTGCCGTCGCGGCGTGTAAAGGGCCCTTAAGAGTTGCAAGCCACGTTCTACTCTGAAAGAGAGCCACATGCATTCAGCTCTTAAAGATGGTCGTGGTCCATATTTGGCTCTGAGAGATGGTCGTGAGCCGTATTCGGCTTTGAGAGAGGGTCGCAAGCTACATTCAGCTCTGAGAGAGGGTCGTGAGCTACATCCAGCTCTGAGAGAGGGTTGTATGCCACATCCAGCTCCCAGAGAGAATTGTGAGTAAAATATATACCTCTGAGAGAGAGCCGAGAGCCACATCCAGCACCAAAAGCGAGTTGCAAGCTATATTCAGCTCTGAGAGAGGATTACAAGTAACATCCAGCTCTCAAAGAGGGTCGCAAGTCACATTCAGCTCTGAGGGTACCTTTACACGCGGCTACATTTCTAGGGTGGCTACAGGTAACTTACTGGCTGCAGTGAAATCATGGAGACATAGTTCTATCTTGTTGCTGTGTACAAATGGAATAATCTCTCCATGATTTCACTGCAACCAGTAAGTTACCTGTAGCCACCCTAGAAATGTAGCCGCGTGTAAAGGTACCCTGAGAGTGGGTCGTGAGACACATTCAGTTCTGGTAGCGGGTCATGAGCCACATTCAGGTCTGAGAGAGGACTGTGAGCCACCTTCAGCTGTGAGAGAGGGTTACAAGCCACATCGATCTCTGAGAGAGGGTTGTGAGCCACTTCCAGTTCTGAGAGAGGGTCACAAGCCATATTCAGCTCTCAGGGCCACAAGCCATATCCAGGAGGATGGAAACTGCAGGGGATAGAGGAAGGAGAGGGCAGGAGAATGGAGAATGGGGAGTGCAGGAGGATGGAGAGTGAAGGAGGATGGAATATGGGGAGTGCAGAAGGATGGAGGATGTGGAGTGCAGGAGGATGGAGGATGGGAGTGCAGAAGGATGTGGAGTGCAGGAGGATGGAGGATGGGGAGTGCAGAAGGATGGAGGATGGGGAGTGCAGGAGGATGGAGGATGTGGAGTGCAGGAGGATGGAGGATGGGGAGTACAGGAGGATGGAGGATGGGGAGTACAGGAGAATTTGGGGTGCAGGAGGATGGAAAATGGGGAGTGCAGGAGGATGGAGGATGGGGAGTGCAGGAGGATGGAGGATGTGGAGTGCAGGGGGATGGAGGATGTGGAGTGCAGGAGGATGGAGGATGGGGAGTGCAGGAGGATGGAAGATGTGGAGTGCAGGAGGATGGAGGATGGGGAGTGCAGGAGGATGGAGGATGGGGAGTGCAGGAGGATGGAGGATGGGGAGTACAGGAGGATAGAGGATGGGGAGTGCAGGAGGATGTGGAGTGCAGGAGGATGGAGGATGGGGAGTGCAGAAGGATGGAGGATGGGGAGTGCAGGAGGATGGAGGATGTGGAGTGCAGGAGGATGTGGAGTGCAGGAGGATGGAAGATGGGGAGTGCTGGAGGATGGGGAGTACAGGAGAATGGAGGATGGGGAGTGCAGGAGGATGTGGAGTGAAGGAGGATGGAATATGGGGAGTGCTGAGGATGTGGATGCAGGAGGATGGAGGATGTGGAGTGCAGGAGGATGGGGAGTACAGGAGGATGGAGGATGGAGAGTGCAGGAGGATGAAGGATGGGGAGTGCAGGAGGATGGAGGATGTGGAGTGCAGGAGGATGGGGAGTACAGGAGGATGGAGGATGGGGAGTGCAGGAGGATGGAGGATGGGGAGATGCAGAAGGATGTAGGATGGGGAGTGCAGGAGGATGGAGGATGGGGAGTGCAGGAGGATGGAGGATGGGGAGTGCAGGAGGATGGAGGATGGGGAGTGCAGAAGGATGGAGGATGGGGAGTGCAGGAGGATGGAGGATGTGGAGTGCAGGAGGATGGAGGATGTGGAGTGCAGGAGGATAGGGAGTACAGGAGGATGGAGGATGGGGAGTGCAGGAGGATGGAGGATGGGGAGTGCAGAAGGATGTAGGATGGGGAGTGCAGGAGGATGGAGGAAGCGGAGTGTAGGAGGATGGGGAGTGCAGGAGGATGGAGGATGGGGAGTGCAGAAGGATGGAGGATGGGGAGTGCAGAAGGATGGAGGATGTGGAGTGCAGGAGGATGTGGAGTGCAGAAGGATGGAGGATGGGGAGTGCTGGAAGATGGGGGAGTACAGGAGTATGGAGTATGGGGAGTGCATGAGGATGTGGAGTGAAGGAGGATGGAATATGGGGAGTGCTGAGGATGTGGAGTGCAGGAGGATGGAGGATGTGGAGTACAGGAGGATGGAGGATGTGGAGTGCAGGAGGATGGAGGATGGGGAGTACAGGAGGATGGAGAATGTGGAGTGCAGGAGGATGGAGGATGGGGAGTGCAGGAGGATGGGGAGTGCAGGAGGATGGGTAATTCAGGAGGATGGAGAGTGTCAGAGGATGGAGAGTGTCGGAGGATGGAGAGTGTCGGAGGATGGAGAGTGTCGGAGGATGGAGAGGTTCGGAGGATGGAGAGTGCAGGAGGATGGAGAGGTTCGGAGGATGGAGAGTGCAGGAGGATGGAGGAAGGAGAGTGGAAGAGGATGGAGGATGTAGGGAAGATGGAAACTGCAGGGGGATGGATGATGGAGACTGCATGGGGATGGAGACTATAGGAGGATTGAGACTGCAGGGGGATGGAGAGCCGGTGGATGGAGGATGCAGGGGGGTGATAGAGGATGCAGGGAGAATGGAGAGTGTAGGAGGATGGTGTGTGCAGGGGGATGGAGAGTGTTGGGTGGTGGGGGAAAGAGGTCCTTGAGTCCTGCTTGTTGCCATACACTGGGGTTGTGCAGAGGTGGCGGTGCACAGTGACAACCCCAATAAGTGAGTGGCCATTTGGCCCAATACTTAGGGGTGGCAGCCGCGGCAAATATTTTGACGGCCCGGGCGCCACAAACAGTTGCTTCGCCACTGTCTATTGATCTTAGAACTGCAGTGTACGGCTCTGCTTCATCATGTAGGAGGGCAGGGACTGTACTAAAAAGTTCTCTCACTGGGGTTCCCCTTTAATTTACATTCTCCTGGGAGCTGCTTCCTTTCAATCATAGGGGTGTGCACTATACAGTGAGCTCTGCTGTGATTGACAGCTCGTTATGGAGCAGGTATGTCTATCAAATAAATGACAATGTAATGTAATGTTCATATAGTGTAGAAAAACATAAGTCTGAATAGCAAATATATTGTATTAAAATATGTTTTTTAACTTATTTCTGTTTAGGTTTTTGACCCCTATAGGTTTTCACCAGAAAATACATCCAACAGGCACTCCCATGCCTTCCTTCCCTTCTCTGCCGGCGGAAGGTAAAACACTTTTTATCAACAATGGGAGTATTATTATCTATGGTATTAAGAGGGTTGCTTTATTGAAAACATCATCAGGTGAAGGGGCGTAACCACAATAGGTGCAGGGGTTGCAATCAGGTCCCCGGAGTCTAGGGGGCCCCAAAAGTTCTTTGTCCTATAGAAAAAGACTAATGCTATTAAAGATTTGCAATTAATGGAGGCCCATGAGTTTTAAGTTACCCCACTGATCAGGTGATCACCCTAGGTCATGATCTCAAAATTCTAACAAACAGATAATTTTATGAAATAGAATAAAGGACTGTACATGGACGTCATTTTGTGCAAGGGCAAACTACTCCAGAACAGTATGCAAGCTTAAAAAGAATGAGTGTTGTGAGGTAGCACACGGGGAACCCGCTTGCATAACGACAAAAACACATGTTTATAAGTTAACCAATGTCTACCCGTTTATTTTTCACATATTACGGTAATAACATAACCCGGGTAGCATGTTTGACACATTGCACATTGATTATAAACACCATACATAAATACACCATACATTTACATAGAACATTACATAACACTTATATTTGCACATAACGATTATAGTAACCCGGGACCTGTAACCACCTCTCTGTCCCCATTGGAGCTCTAACAACCGCTCCCATGGTGGCTACGGCCTTCGGCCTATCTACATTTCACATACATTTAACAATACATCAGTTACCATATCAACGGGCCCTATGGGTCCCAATGGCGGAACCAGCTGCCTGGCTTTATTTCCCAAGCTCCATACTACCCCGGAATCAGGACTCCAGCCTGACCAGGTTCTTACATACAATATATGATCCATCCTATAAGCCACTATGGACCACACACATCCTTTCACACGCTCAGAGCCCATCATATAGACATCCATGGACTGTGGCACATCTGGGTTCAGAACAGGGATTGGCAAACCTTAGTATCCGGGACAACCATCCGTTACCCTACTATAGGAGCCCTATTAACCCCTGCATCTGACCTCTAGTACATACATACATTCCGGTTCATCAGGTCCTTTAACTGACTACACTGAGTCGGTCCCAAGGGCGGTCTATGCCCGCCTGGCACCCTTCATACATCTGCCCCTATAGGGCTACATTCACTCGCTGGGTCTTTTTAAAAAGCATACAATACTGATGCGGTTCAACAGGTCCTTCACTGACTAACTAGTCGGACCTAATGGCGACTACACTCGCCTGGCATGATTTACACACAGCTCACTCCGTCACATGGGAACTGCCGTCTTACCGGGCACGGATCCGAGTCTAGCTACCTGGGTCACTTGTCCACCAAGCGTCCCCCAAAGGCTCCTTTCCCGGACGTGTTTCATCCCACGCCCAAACTAGTATCCACCGGGTTCAGCCACGGCTTCCCCACTCCAGGAGCGGTCACGACCTCGGTCCTAGGCACCAGCATGGAGCTAGCATGTTCCTATCATACACCCAGTGCCTTGGACTGCTCTGCACTCAGGCTGGTCTCAGCACGATCTCCAGTCTCTGAATGATCTCTCAGCATGATCTCTCAGCAGGATCTCAGCTTCAATCTCCCTGTCTCTCAGCTGGCAGGCTCTATATCGTGCCTGCCACTCCCACTCTGACTCATCCAGCTGGGCTGCTATTACTCAGGACACACCCACCTGGGCTGTCAACAATCAGCACCCATTCCTTTCCTCAGGGCCTCATCAATCTCATTCCACTCACAGCCGCTCACTAGTCTCATGACTGTTTCAGATACACAGCACTCTCAATCACATTTAACTCCTTGTGTTCTGGATAGGTTAACACAGTGTCATCCACTATCAAACCGGCCAGTGTGAACCGGAACTTACCCTGATCCTGCATGTGATGCGCCCCGGCCATGGGGACCATGCCGGTGGTGCCTCACAGTGTATACATGCCCATTAAGAGTAAGACAACACTGAAGTCCACACAAGTGTTCAATGCAATAAAGTAGAATCTTATTTTATTACATGATGACTTAGCAAAACACTGTGGTGACAAGGTAACAATCCAGTATAAAGGATAAGGTTGAGAGGAGAGAGAGAAAAAGACATGAGTGCCGCTAGGAGAAAGTAAAGAATCCCTATGGGATTAATCTAATTCATGTGGACAAAGTGCTTAAGTCTATCTATTGAGGTGTGAAGCCATTATAATAGGGACCTCCCGTGTCATTAGTCACACATTCAATCTAAAGTACTATATTCAATCTAAAAATTTAGGCAACCTTATCCATTAGTAGTGAAATTCTTCTGCCAGGCAGACATGTTTCAAGTGGCCCCGACACATGTCTTGCGTATCGGCTGCGTCAGGGGTCGTGGGGTGCTGTGCAAAATCTGGCTACATATAGTGTGTGGTCCATTATGGAGATGTAATTCTCCTTCATGTCCCCAGCACATCTCTCAAATGTGAAATCATCAGAGCAGATTCTTCGCAAGCGCAAAAATTGCCCCACGGGGATTGCTCTAATCGTTGAGGGTGTATGTGCTGAGGAAGCATGAAGGAAAGAGTTAACTGAGGTGTCTTTCCTATAGATGTCTGTAGCCACCTCCCTGTCGCTCTTAATAGACACCTTGATATCCAAAAAATCAATTTCAGTTTTAGCATGGTTATAGGTGAGTCTTATCTTGAGGTCATTAGAGTTGAGGCAATGCACAAATGCCTCAAGTTCGAGGATGGTTCCACCCCAGACGACAAAAATGTTGTCAACATAGCGGAGCCAGTACAGCGCATGGGAGGCAGATGCAGTGTTTCCCGCCGAATACCCCCCTCTCCCAATAACCCAGGAAGAGGTTGGCATATGACGGGGCACACGCCGCCCCCATCACTGTACCACTCTGCTGCAGGTAGAACGGATCCCTGAAGACAAAGAAGTTGTGGGTCAATACAAATTCAAATAACTCAAAAAAGGAGGGCATGAGGTTGTGGGTCTCAGTTAGTCATTTCCAAATAGTACTTAACAGCCTCCAGGCCGTGAGTGTGTCACCAGCGACACCCCCTCCTCTAAGTACAAACTGTCAAAACATCACAGGACATCCGACGTGTCTCTGACATAGGAGGGCAACATTTCCACTAAAGGATGTAGGTAATATTCTATAAATTTGCATCACATAGCCCTCCAATGCCAGAGACAATCGGATGCCCTGGCGGTACTTCAGGATTTTTATGTACCTTAGGTAAAAGGTAGAAAGTAGGTGTCACCGGTGTGTCGACGAGGAGTCCATACATCTTTTTTTAGGGATAATGCCCAGCTCAAAAGCCCTCTCAACAATGGACCTGAGTGCAACAGAGAACTTATTAATAGGGTTGGAGGTGAGCTGTTTGTAGTATTCTTTGTTTTTTAATTGTCTCCAAGCCTCCCTCTTATACATTTCAATGGGCCAGATTACCACATTTCCCCCCTTATTATCTGGCTTTATAACAACTCCACTCAGTTCTCTAAGTTCCCCCTAGGCCTGTCTTTGTGGGATCGTCAAGTTATCTTTACTCTTTATAACAGACAGAGCCTTGAGGTCTCTTGTCACTAGTTTCCCAAATATTTCCACTGGTGGGCATAGTGAAAAAGGGGGAAACGTGGTTGACCTAGGAAAAAGATGTTTCGGAAATGTACCTGAAGGAGCCGGGACAACCTCCAACTCCTCCAGCTCCCTAATAGCATCCAGTTCCATCACTGACAGATCAGCAGATTCCGTTTTTTTTACATTCTTTTTAAGCTTGCAGATAATTTTACCTCTACAGTAACATTTTTAGACAATAAAAATGTAGATAGGCAGGAAAATAAAGGGATCAAAAGATAAAGTTACAATCCAACTTGTGCGTATCACCCCAAAAACAGCCACCACTATTTACAAAAAAGAAGCTTGCTTCAGTCAGAGAAGGCTCATATCACCTCAGGCGTATCTGTTCAGGTATCAACTATAATGCTTTAGAGTTATCACATTGGATGGTGTAGCACAGCCAACCAAGAGGGTCTAGCATAGCCAGCATAAAAGCTGAGGCAGAGCGTGCAGCTGACAATTTGTAGTGAATCTGGATAGTGAGAGGGCGTCACAGCTTAACAGTTTAGGCCTAATAATATAAAGACAGCTTGACTCTGTGGAAAGGAGTGTCATTTCTATTAAGTAGCTCTCCATTTTGGCTCATAGGCGAGAGTCTTGAACAAGGGAGCCACCTCCTTTATATCCTTATGTCTCAATAGGGTATATGAATAGTGGTTGTTTTTAAAAGACATCACCTTTAATTATGTTTCAAAAATCATAAGACAGAATTGCTTTTTTTTTTTTTGCCCTCCCTGAAATATTATTTGCATATTTTACACATCTCTTGAAAATCTTTAAAGCTTTTATACCCAAGTGCCCAGTCATAGAAACACTCCAACATAGCTATGCTGTAGAGTAGCGCCTACCAGGGGTGTGACTAGAGGAACCAAGGATCCGCCCCACTTATCACCTCCGGGCCCTCCTGTGGTGCTGTCTATTCTGACATCCTCCTGGGCATGACTGTATGATTAGGGGAGGGTTGGCAGAACAAAGAGGAACAGTCTGTAGCACTCTGTGGACACAAAGTCAAAAAAACTCCAAGGAACCCACTTGAAGAAACTTCAATAGGTAAGAAGAGACCGCGTCCAAATCTTGGGTGAAAAATAGCCCAAAAGATTATTCTGCCATATAAGAAGGTCACAATGTTTCGACCAATCAAAAAAGGTCTTTATCAAGTACTTTATCAAAACCTTTTTATATGGCAGAATAATCTTTTATAATAATAATAATAATAATAATAATATTTTTTAATTGATATAGCACCAACATATTCCGCAGCACTTTACAATTTAGAGTATATACGATACAACACAATACAAGACATTATAATAATATCATACAATATAATAATATGATAAAATACAATACAGACAAGAAAAAAAAAATTCTGAAACCATGAGGAGTGAGGTCCTTGCTCGCAAGCTTACAATCTATGAGGAAATAGGGGAGGCAGAAAAGGTAATAGTAACAAATGCTGTCATATATGGTCCAGCTATCAATATAATAAATAGGGGATTCACATAATGCTGCATGAACCGGTCACCAGCCGGAATCTGTACAAGAACAGATAAAGTGCTATAAAATGCATGGGGGTGTAGAAAGATGACACAAGAGACCAGATTTGGAGAAGGACAGAATGGGAATAATTACATAGATGAGATGAGGAGATAGGCTAGTCTGAAGAGATGTGTTTTTAACGCTCGCTTAAAGCTATATTTGGAATTAATGGAATTGTTCTTAGTAACCCGTTCCAGAGAATTGGCGCAGCTCGTGAGAAGTCTTGGAGATGGGAGTGGGAGGTTCGGATTGTAGATGATATCAGTCTTAGGTCACTTGCGGAACGGAGAGCACGTGTAGGGCTATAGACAGAGATGAGAGAGGAGATCTAGGGCGGTGCAGAACTGTGGAGGGCTTTGTGGTGAGCTGTGGGTGAGAGTGATAACTTTATATTGTACTCTGTAGTGGATAGGCAACCAGTGCAATGACTGGCACAGGATAGAGGCTTTGGTGTAGTGGTGGGAGGGGAATATGACCCTGGCTGCTGCATTGAGGATGGATTGGAGAGGAGAGTTAAGTAAGACGGAGACAGATTAGTAGAGAATTGCAGTAATCCAGATGAGAATGAATAAGGGTGACCGTTTGCACTATTTTTTCACCCAGGATCTTTTCTTACCTATTGGAGTTCAAGTGGGTTCCTTGGATTTTTTTCTTTACTTTGTGTCCACAGATAGAACAAAGAGTCAGCTGCAGCACTCAACCCTCCCATAATCATCGTAGTCATGCCCAGGAGGGTCTGTCTCTTCTTACCTATAGGGGAGGGTTGGAGTAAGAGCAAGTGGCATTTCAGGAGAGATTGGCAGGGATGTGTTCACATTTCCTCTCCCTCTCTGCAGTTGGGTCTCTTGGCATTTACCATATTGTTGGTGATAGAGTAGAGTGACAAACCTAGACAGTGCCCAAAGCATAATACCAGTCAAATCATCATGATCATTATGGATACATCACAGTATCCTCATTTGCACAATTACAGCTGTGGCTGTAGTAGTAAATATAGCACCACCAAAAATTAAAGGGGCAATTGGTCTCACTGATCTGATTGGCTGCTGTGCGCCGCTCTCCCTTTGCCTTTGCATTTCCTTTTATCAACGAGTTGCATAGTGATTCACTTTTTCACATAGTAATAATTCTGTCTTTTCTCTCCCAGGAACTGCATTGGGCAGAATTTTGCAATGAATGAAATGAAGGTTGCCGTCGCCCTGACTTTACAGAAGTTTGAATTACATACGGTCCCTGGGAAAGAACCATTAACCCTCCCCCAATTAGTCTTACGCTCCGTGAATGGGATATACATCAATCTAAAGAAGATAGAAAGTAACAAGAAGTAACAGATCTAATCTAAAGATGCAAAAACTCAAACTTAATGACAAAGTGCAAAAAAGTAGATTCTAAAAATTGTCAGTAATTCTGTTTAGTGTATATTCATACATGGATGTAATTGACGTCTCTACATAATCTCACAATGGTGAGTAGCCAATAATTCCAAAATGATGCCTTAAGTTTGTAAGGATTAGTTGAACATGACTAATTGTTTGTACTAGTGACGCTCTTCTCCATTAACCTCAGGTACATTTTAGCATTTAGGTCTCATGATAAGTTATGGCTACAGCACTCATAGAAGTCTATGAATCCATACTCCGCCTCCGTGGCTCTGATTTCATATGGATGTATACAGACGTTTTTCCTTTGGGATTCGTACTATAAATAAAGTCATGTTATACTATAGCATTGGATACCGATTTCAAGAAGCTTCCTGTAAAAGTTTACTTTGGAACTATGGACATTAGTAAAAGTTTGCACTTAAAATGTGTGACCCGAGGGGTCTGGACCTCAAATAGTGTCCAAAAAAATGTAAACGCCAATAGTCCATTGACTTTGATGGGATCCTATGACAAATGTTTTTAAACCTTTTAAAAAGTCCCCTAGTCAAATAAAACAAGAACCAGAGAGACTGGACCAGACGTATTTCACTCTACGATCAGCGACATCGAATTTCACCTTATTTCAACACTCTTTAAAAATTGGATACACCTTCACCTTAATAGATAAGACAAAGCTATGGACTGAACTATGGGAAATGTTTATATGTTTATACTCTTCTAGATAATATTTTCTAATTTATTTTTTTAAATAAAATCCAATATGTATCAATATAGGAAATGTGTTTTGCAATAAACTGAAAAAAAAAATGATAAAAAAATCTAATTTTTGTGCATTTTTTATATGGTGGAACCAAGGGAGGGTTCAGTTATTAACCAAGTCATCTGACACGATTCCACCGTGCAGTGCATGTCAGACGCAATAAGAGTTAGTGCGTTGTATCTGGTGTGCTGAGCTTTTTCAGTAGTTGATTCAGTAGTGGCTTCTATTCTGGTTCTGGGAGGTGCTGGGTTGCTCAGGTTTTCCATCTTCCCTGTGATTACTTTGCTGCTTTAAGGCCCTGTTACATGCTTCAATGTCCCAGCGATCCCACCTGGCTGGGATCGCTGGGACATCGTTATCTGATCGCTGGTGAGCTGTCAAACAGGCAGACTCACCAGCAATCAGGACCAGTGAGAACGTTGGTAACCATGGTAATCAGCGGGTAACTAAGGAGAGCGTTCTGCTTAGTTACCAGCTGTTTACCCTGGTTACCAGCCCCCAGCGCTTGCTGTGCGGCGCTGGGAGCTCGTTCATTGTTGGTCTCCCGCTGTCACATACACCGATGCTGGGCGCCTAGCGGGAGACCAACGATAGATTTATGGTCCTGGCCATAAATCAACGATCAACCGACTGATCATTGATACGTGTCACACACAACAATGTAGTTTCGACATCACTGCAACGTCTCCAAACCGGTAACATTGCAACTATATCGTTCACGATATAGTAGTGTGTAATGGGGCCTTTACTGAGCAACCTCTCCCTGAATCCTGCCAGCCGTACATTCTATCTGAAGTGCTGCTTGCCGACATTCCTGAGAAATGATTACAAGGTGATGTAACACCAAGACGTCTACATGCCGAAATAATACATGAACGTCTGCAATCCTCCATCATAGAATTAAACTGGGAAAACTTAGCGTAACATTAATAATAAATTATTATTTATTAAATTATTATTATTTATTATTATAGCACCATTTATTCCATGGCACTTTACATGTGAAAACATGTAGACATATAAAAACAAGTGCAATAATCATGAACAATACAAGTCACCGACTAGTACAGGAGGAGAGGGGACCCTGCCCATGAGGGCTCACAGTCTACAAGAGATGGGTGAGGATACAGCAAGTGAGGAGAGAGAACCCTGCCCCTGAAGTCTCACAGTCTACAAGGGCTGGGTGAGGATACAGTAGGTGAGGAGAGAGGACCCTGCCCACGAGGGCTCACAGTCTATAGGGGATGGGTGAGGATACAGTAGGTGAGGAGAGAGGACCCTGCCCACGAGGGCTCACAGTCTACAAGGGATGGGTGAGGATACAGTAGATGGGGAGAGAGGACCCTTCCCACAAGGGCTCACAGTCTATAAGATTGGGTAATGATACAGTAGGTTGGGAAAGAGGACCCTGCCCATAAGGGCTCACAGTTTACAAGTTAAGGGTGAAGATACAGTAGAAGAGGAGAGAGAACTCTGCCCACAAGGGCTCACACTCTATAAGGGATGGGTGAGGATACAGTAGATGAGAGAGGACCCTGCCCATGACGATCCACAGTCTACAAGGGATAAATGAGGATACGGTAGGTGAGGAAAGGGGAACCTGCGCATGTGGGCTCACAGTCTACAAGACCTGGGTGAGGATAAAGTAGGTGAGGGGAGAGGATGATCTGCCCTAGGGTATGGGATACTCGGAAATGGGTGTTTAGTTCACGGGAGATGTCACTCGGGCCTGTTGCCCGGTCCTGTGGCCCTGGGGGTTGCTTAAAGGGGAAAACAGTTAATAAAAATAAGATAAAAGTGTTTTGTGACGCCACCTACCGGTCCGGTAATGTTACCGGCGCTGCGGGATAATCCTCCGGGGTGATGGTGGAGCAGCAAGATGGTAACGCTCCCCGTAGGTGGAGCGGGATCCCCAGGGCAATTGTGAAAGTTATAGTTTTTACACAGGAAGGCTGCTTACCACACGGCACAGTCACTTGTGCTTTTCAGGGCAGCAAATGTGCGGCTCATCAGGCACAGGCAAATAAAGTACGTCACACAGTCTTTAACTCTGCATCGGTTTTACTGACAGTACTTCAGACAGGTTACAGATGGTACAGTCTTTCGGGTCTTTGTGGCCTGGGTAGTCACCAGGGTACCGAGATGACTCACTTAGGACCCTCGGTGGTGTGCCTGCCGTCCCTTTCCAGTCCCTCATTGCGCTCTCTCCTGTCTTCCTTGAAGCGCTCCCGCACGCAGAGCCTCAAGCCAGCTCCCACGTGCCCTCGATGGAGGACTCTTCTCTGGGTCCCCCTGACCCTATACGGTGCCTTCTTATGGATGTGCTGGGTGTTCGGCTGCGACTTCCTCTAGAAGCTCGAGCCTCCGGTTTAATGGCCCGGGTCTAGACTCCCACACTGTGCTCAGAGCCGGTCCTCTGTTCCGGGACCAGATCCCTCTGGTCAGTAGTCATACCGGGTCCGGATTCAGGCACACCACACTACCTGATGCCCCTAGGATCTCTCTCTTTCCTGACGGCTCCTCCGCTGTCCTACACTTCTCACTCCCCAACGGAGCTCTTCCTCAGACTCACTTCAACTGACTGAACTCACTCTCCTCCCACTCACACACTTTTCTACCCTTCTGACCATCTCCCAGGGACTGGGTCCTCCCTGCTGCAGGTCCACCCACGGTCCCCTACTCTAGGATGTGTGTGAATGAGTGTTGTGAGGGTCCCTTACGCGATTTTCCAATTCCCTAGCCACAGGAATAACACTCTTATATGGGTGCAGTACCCCTATGTGGCATCCCGACCAGTGGGCAGCCACAAGGACTCTGCCTGCGAGGGCTCACAGCCTACAAGGGGTGGGTGAGGATACTGTTGGTGAGGAGAGAAGGTGGCGCCCCTGTGGCTAGGCTGGCACAAATGGTACTGCATATAACATATGTGTAATATCATGTCTGGAGGTAAGTGGAGGACACTTTGCTGAGACTGCCAAATGCACCCAACACATGTGAACTTCAGGGCAAGAGGTGCTGGGTGGAAGAGACACACCTTTAGGGCAGTCCCCACTTCTGGCTGGAGGAGTTAGGTTATGGGTGGGTGGCAAGAAGGAGAGTTCTAGTCTGTTTTGGGTAGCTCATGAGATAGCATGGGGCGTGGAGTGAAGTGCTAGGCCGAGAGCCTGGAGAGACGTATCTGCTTCCAGCTGTTGAAGCTTGGCAGAAGAGCTAGCTACATGAGGCGTACCAGCCCCCAACTCGATCAGGGATACTTTAGGACCAGTCGTGAAGCTGGAGGTCACTGGGCGTCAACTACAGTGACTTACTTTGTGGACCTTCCCAAGGCTCACTGGGCTGTGAGGACCAAAGCTGTCAAAGCTGTCACTCACAGGACCCGCAGCTACCTGCCTGGTACTTAGGAGAGGAAAAGGGAAGCAAGTGTCAGCACTGGGGAGGCAGCTGGAAGGCCATATACCCTTTGCTCAGCAAGTTGGACTTCAATTATCTCTGAGCTGGCCAGACTGCGCTCCTGGTGAACACTGTACCCCGGCTGGGTTGTAATCTTCAACTACAAGCAAAGGGTAAGAACCACAAAGACTGTGTGTTGTCTGATCCTTCCTGTGTCCTCCTGCACCACTACCCTCCTCCTCTGCACCATCCACCATCCTATCCCTTATTCTACACCTTTGAAGGGACCTGTGCCCTGGCTGGAGAGACACTATCACCTGGCTGACCTACCATCTTCCCTTGCAAGCCCCCACAGCAGCCCCTGGCCACCTATGGTCAGCAGTCCAGCTGGCATCACAATCTATTATCCCCTGTAAATACCCCCTTAACATGTCTGGCCAGGACCTCAACCTCTGGGGACTGCCACTGTGATGTCCCGATCCGATTAACCCCAGATAGTTGAGTACCCCCGCCCTTATGGCTGCGACACCCTTCTCAGGAAGGCTCACAGTCTACAAGGGAAGGGTGGGAATACGGTATGTGAGGGAAGAGGACCCTGCCCATTAAGGCTCACTGTCTACAAGGGATGGGTGAGGATACAGTATATGAGGAGAGAGGATCCTGCCTGTGAGGGCTCACAGTGTACAAGGGAAGAGTAGGCCCCACATACCTGTGATATGAGGTTATATTCTGCGCACAGCTGGGCTCCGATTGAGTCACAGAGGCAGCTATTTGGGTCATGCTGGGGAAACGTCTCCCCCATAGACTCCCATGTTATGGATTGCTGCCAGGGAAGAGTTTAACCCTGGCTGCGATAGTTGCCGGCAAGCTCGCAGATGCGTTGCCGGCGATATCACTGCGTGTGCCATCACAACAGCAACCATGGCAGTGCGCCTAAAAAGTGCGCGCTCCCGTGAGTTGCCGGCAACATCGCCACAGAGATCGCCCCGTGTGACGGTACCATCACACAGAGCAATGGTAGCAGATTGCCTGAGCAACATCGCCAGGTTTGAGAACATGTTGAGAAACCTGGCAACTCAGCTCAAGCAACATATCACCGTTGAAATCATCCTGTTACACGGAGCAAGTCACTAGCGATTTTGCTTCAACTTGGCCACGCTCCTGAGTTGCCGGCGAAGTTGCCGGAGATGTTTCCCCGTGTAAAGGTACCGTCACACTCTTCAACAT
The DNA here is from genome assembly GCA_033576535.1 of Allobates femoralis. Taxonomy (NCBI): domain Eukaryota; kingdom Metazoa; phylum Chordata; class Amphibia; order Anura; family Aromobatidae; genus Allobates; species Allobates femoralis. Next base: position 164,168,364 of record JARQOC010000007.1, on the reverse strand, counting down.
CGCCGGCGACATCGCCGGCAACTCTCGGGCGCGCACGTTTTGAGAACTTTGCCAAGATCGTTTTGGAGATATCACACGTAGCGAAGTCTCTTGCAACCTCGGGCGATCTGGCGATCCTGGAATCGCCTGAGCAACTTGTCAAGCGAAGTTGCCGGTCGTCATTGCCGCGTCACACAGGGCAACCACATGAGCAATGTGGGCGTTCTGTTTCACAGTACTTAGGAGGTATTCGTGCCAGAGTGTGTTTTGCGACGCTCATACCACTCCCATTGCTCGGCACAAGTGCTGTAACCATTGTTCTCTCGTGTCTGGCAAATATGGTCCCTACATAAAGCATGAGCCGTTTGTATGTCTTGTCATACAACTCTCGTGTGATGTTTTTATGTTTTCTGCTAGACACTTGTGGCGCCCCGCAACGAGTGCGTCACAAGAGGGTATTGCAGCCACAAATGCAGCCGCAATATCCTCTGACTCAGCAATGATCCGGTTAACATAGAGATCCAACCCAACATGCAACACCTAGAACAGGGGACCAATCATAGGTCCTGGGGGGTGGAGTGTTAGGGTAGTGGAGTAGAACACACAATAATCTAGACAGAGAAAGAGAATAGTCTAGAACTCGGAGAAGAAGGGTCTAGGACTAGAACTTGGAGAGGAGCGGGGGCTCCGCACCCCGTGCGGGCCCCTGGGCCGTCACCGGTCGGGTGTCAGCACCTGAGGCCTTAACCACCGGGATTGGGCATATCTACACGGGTTCCCAAAAGACTCCCGTGCCCACAACTCACAGCCGGTTCACTGGTACCGAAGCTGGCAGCAGTTCACCTCTGCTACGCGAACCAGAAGAGTGGAGGAGCAGCTTCAAAGGAGCACCCCACCACCAGCCAGTTTCCAGTCGTCTAACCAGCGGTGTACCCACTGAGGGATCCAAGGCTCCCCAAAACATCCACAACGTACATCATGGATAGGGCATTGAAGCAGCCTCCCCGTACCCGACCTGGTATTCCTGGGCGACACTGGCAACCAAAGAGGTAGAATGGAGGAACACTGCGGATCTCTAAGGGACACCATCACTGCTGAGTCCACCTGGTCTCCTACTCAACCACTGTATACCATGTACTGCCTGCTGGTTACAGTAAAGACCCGTTGCAGAGACTTTCTGTGTCCGTGCTTCCTTATGAACTGTCCGTCCGCACTAACAGGTAACCGCAGCTACCGCACAACATCTTGAGCAGCTCCAGCCTCCGGGGATCACCGCTCAGCCTGTGGGGAGCGTAACATCTTGCTGCTATCCATCCCCCGGGGGCTCCGCAGCGTCGGTAGTCCTTACCGAATTTACTCATAGGTGGCGTCACGAATAAATTAAAACCCCTTTAATCTGTTCCACCAAGACGTCTTCACTTTTTATCTGCACTACACCGGGCCCACTACCGGCAGGCGCGATCCACCCGTGACAAGGAGGAAGGAAGCATTGCCTGTGTAAACCGGAGTCCCGGCCGCGGTGAGTCAGAAAATGGCGTCACGAACAGGATACGAGCAGGCCCGTTACCCAACGGGTATAATGTGCTTAAAATGGACTTTATTGTCTACAATTTGGACTTCGTTCGTCCCTAAAAGAACTTTCCCGCCTTTTCACCATTGGGCCAAGATGGCGCCCAAGATGTCGTTCCCGCCACAAGAAGCTGCCACGTGCAAGCCCAGGAGTGAGTCAACCCCCCCCTCATCCTGGGAGGGCTAAAGACCAAAGGCGCCAAACTCTCTGTCCGCCCTGATTGCTCGAATCAACCATGGGGGCGGACCCCAAAGACTTTTCCCACGATTGGACTACAAAAGCACACAGGAAATGGGAGTGTCAGACAGACTTCTTCACCACCAGAACGTTTACCGGTTGAACGGGTGTGGTTTCCCTCCAAGAAGAGAATGGCCAGCACGAGACTCCAAGACCTAATGCGGGAGGTCGAGGCGGAGGCCAGAGCAGCCATAGGCCAACCGGGTCCGGATCCTGCCCTTACCATAGATGGCAGCCCCGACTTCTGGCTAGAGGCTCTACAAGACCTCCGGGTGCGGTTACTTGAGACTGTGGAATGGACGATTCGCAGCTGGAGCGCGACCCTAGGCAGACGACTACACCATGCGATGCAGCAGAGCCGACCGGGTACAGCTTCTCCAAGCCCAGACGACATCGCCAGCTTTTCAACCACCTCACCGTCGCCCACCACCTGTCCTGCTTCGTCACCGGAGCCAATAGACTGTATCATTCCCGTGAGGACCACGGCTCGACCCGTTACAGCGGATGAAACCGCAGCCGATCCCGTTCCAGAGACGGAGCTTCCAATATGCTCCCACGAAGAAGCTGACACATACCTGGTTCCACCTGCGGAACCCGCGACTAGTTTCCACACTACTGAGACTGTCGCCTGTTTCTCCCCTGAACCGGAGGCCTCCTCTGCTATTACAGAGGCCTACCTGGTGACCGGGATCGAAACACCACTTCCCGCTGCTACAGAAGAAGAGGCAGGCAGCCTGGAAGTCCTGCACAACGACCCCGAGGAGAACTTTACAGCACAGCCACCCACCGATCCAGAGGATTCCATCCCATCGTCTTCGTCAGCCGAGCAGCCCGACGTAGTCATCGAAGGAGAGGTCGAGGAGGATGACGAGGAGACCTACAGTCCAGCTGAGGATCTCTACACCGGGTTCGCCTGGGGAGACACAAGGAACCCTTCTGCCGGGCGATCAGCTCGGGTACACTGGTCGGGTGCCGCCGCAACAGCATCTTCTCCGGTTCCGTTAAACCGGGCTCCACTCCAGACTGCCCACCAAGCTCGAGCAGTTCAACAACCAGCACGCCGTAGTGACTTTATCCACACGCCGCATCACTCCGACGAAGAGGTACGTCGTATCCGGAGAGACGAGTGGCACACTCGACTGCAAGCTAACATGCAGGCTCGCGCCGAGGCCCGCCGCCAATCTCCATTGCCTGAACAATTCCGTAAAACCGGGTGGGTAAGCACATTTAACTTGTCCACCGGGTGGGGATTTGTAAGGGAGGAGGGTGTGAGTACCGAAGTATTTGTGGGGCGCCGTGATGTGGAATCGCATCTACCGCGAGGTCATCCAAACCGAGACTTGTATAGAGGGGACATAGTAACCTATGAGCGACATGTATGCTGTGACGGGTGGTTCGCTATACGAGTTCGGAACACTGCCCTCCATAAGTGACTGTTGTTGTTTGAACTTTGCTACTAAAAGAGACTTCTTCCTGTTTGCACCGTAACACCGCGACTTGGCGGCTACAGCCTGAACTTTTATTCTAAGGACAGCCGACCGCCCGCCGGGTCCGCGCAATGTGTTAACCTGTTTAATTACCTTTTCACTTTTATGCATATAATGACCTGTCATTAATAAAAGTGTATTACCTGTTATAAAATATAAAAACCTCTGTAATGTGAGTAGTGTGACGCTTGGGGACAAGCGTATTCAACCAAGGGGGAGTGTGGCGCCCCGCAACGAGTGCGTCACAAGAGGGTATTGCAGCCACAAATGCAGCCGCAATATCCTCTGACTCAGCAATGATCCGGTTAACATAGAGATCCAACCCAACATGCAACACCTAGAACAGGGGACCAATCATAGGTCCTGGGGGGGTGGAGTGTTAGGGTAGTGTAGTAGAACACACAATAATCTAGACAGAGAAAGAGAATAGTCTAGAACTCGGAGAAGAAGGGTCTAGGACTAGAACTTGGAGAGGAGCGGGGGCTCCGCACCCCGTGCGGGCCCCTGGGCCGTCACCGGTCGGGTGTCAGCACCTGAGGCCTTAACCACCGGGATTGGGCATTATCTACACGGGTTCCCAAAAGACTCCCGTGCCCACAACTCACAGCCGGTTCACTGGTACCGAAGCTGGCAGCAGTTCACCTCTGCCACGCGAACCAGAAGAGTGGAGGAGCAGCTTCAAAGGAGCACCCCACCACCAGCCAACTTCCAGTCGTCTAACCAGCGGTGTACCCACTGAGGGATCCAAGGCTCCCCAAAACATCCAGAACGTACATCATGGATAGGGCAATGAAGCAGCCTCCCCGTACCCGACCTGGTATTCCTGGGCGACACTGGCAACCAAAGAGGTAGAATGGAGGAACACTGCGGATCTCTAAGGGACACAATCACTGCTGAGTCCACCTGGTCTCCTACTCAACCACTGTATACCATGTACTGCCTGCTGGTTACAGTAAAGACCCGTTGCAGAGACTTTCTGTGTCCGTGCTTCCTTATGAACTGTCCGTCCGCACTAACAGGTAACCGCAGCTGCCGCACAACATCTTGAGCAGCTCCAGCCTCCGGGGATCACCGCTCAGCCTGTGGGGAGCGTAACATCTTGCTGCTATCCATCCCCCGGGGGCTCCGCAGCGTCGGTAGTCCTTACCGAATCTACTCATAGGTGGCGTCACGAATAAATTAAAACCCCTTTAATCTGTTCCACCAAGACGTCTTCACTTTTTATCTGCACTACACCGGGCCCACTACCGGCAGGCGCGGTCCACCCGTGACAAGGAGGAAGGAAGCATCGCCTGTTTAAACCGGAGTCCCGGCCGCGGTGAGTCACACTCATGTGTCGGCAAATTGTCATACAAGAACGCTGGTGTGCTGTGTGGATTAAGCTGTGTATGGTGTATGTGTCTGTGTTTTGTTTCAACTAGGTAGCCTAAACAAAACACTGTTTTGATCTGTGTATGGATACTGTCGTAGCATGGATGAACTATGTGTGCAGACATATTTGTGTGTGGTCAGTGATGTTTCACATATATTGTGTTCCCACACAATCTAATTGTCCATGTTTGTGGATACATACCTATGTGTAAATACATGATGGAGTCATTAGTCAGGGGTTGTGATTGTGGCTTGTGTCTTGCATATGCACAACATGTGCACTTGCATACTTCAACATTACATCCACAACAATGTGAACGTCAACACATATATTTATCTTTCACAAGCAGGACACAACTGCAGATGATGCGTCGTTATTACTTTGAACAAGACTCGCAAGTATACACGCAATATTAATGTCCTGCATACTTCAATGACGCTCCTTGTTGCAATGCCTTTCTCCACGCTGGAGAAGAAGATGACTCTGCTGATGAACGCACAGATCATCACATATGGCACCTTGGAGAAGGACTGCCAATCGGAATGCAGTAGAAGCCACCAATCGCCGCACATTGGCCGAGGTTGAAACTACGCCCAGACATGCCTACGGGATTGCTTGGACGATCTCTGAAGTTGCTTCCAAAATCGCTATCGCCGTGTCACACAGAGTGTGTGATGATTAAGCAATATTTGATGTGATGATTAAGCAATATTTGTAAAGAATATTGCCATATCCCCCAGATTCCATTTTGGTCCAAGAAAGCAATAGTTGTCTGTTCAGATAAGACACATCTCATTCATAAAGTGATAAACCCCCACCCTTGGTAGCCAGAGGCAATTCATCTCTGGGAAATGGTGGATGCCAACAGGCCACATAAAAGGGCTCTTCCTGTGATATGCTAATCAGCTAGGGAAATGTCATTTAGCCAGGTGTATGGAGCTTCCTAGGAAATGGCGATTAGATGACACTTTGTACCCAGCCATTATCCAAAGGATGACTCCCTGCTGGGATTTGCAGAGAAGTGACAAATCTGATTTCCCTGTATCACAAGTGGAGGGGAAAATCCTTTCAGCCAGCTAGACTGAGAGGAGACGAGTTATAACTTTTAATATTTCATAAGCCGTCCATCCTATGATAATGTCGAATGTAAATATGAAATCTACATATCTAGATGGTCATAGGACTTATATTTATATGAACGTGTGATGACTGTAAGCCATCTAAACATAATATTGGCTAGTAGGATGCTCTCAGAATAGTTATGTTTCATATCCAGGCGAAGATAACAGCATAACTGAAAATATGAAAGCATTGTCTTCCATCTGTGATGCTCACAGACAAAACTATGGCAGATAATAAGTTTTGGATATCTATATCTCCACTCAAAGGGGTGGGAGCTGTGAGACAGCCCAGAGGTGCGAGATGGGTGGAGACAGGGTCAGCCCAATAATGTATAAAAATCTGCTGCCCTATCTCCATATTGTATTTCTTCTGAAGAGGCATCATTCCACCAAAGCCAGAGAATACCCCAGGAACAGATTGGCATCACGCCGCCCTTGTGGTGCCATCAGCATTATTAACTGCTCACATGTGTGTGTAATTCTGTGTATTCAATTTATCCTTGTATTTGCATAACTGACTGTAATATTTGTAACATCTTAATAATAACTGTAACTATTAATTCTAGTGTAACAAAAGGGTGATTATATAATTTAATCTTGAGTTGCTCTTTTTATCTTGATCACGATTCCCACATCCGTGTGCTCATTTAACGCTACCCGGGTTGGTTTCTGACCCAATATAAGCCCGACCACGGACCGGACTTATATTAAATGAGAAGCTGGTGGCAGCATTTATGCTTGGGGTTATTCAGGGCCTCTGGCAGTGATGGTGTGGTGGTTATTATATGTGCTTCTGGTCGTGGATCAGAGGGCATATACCACACTCACTGAGAGGTGCCATAATAAACCAGCACAGGCAGGGCAGCTGCGGCCCTTCTTTATCCTCAGGCAGTTCTCTGGCTGACCTGAGTTTAACAGGAGGCGCTGTGGAGCTGCCAGGTTCGGTGGCCGATTCACCACAGAGTGATACTAGCAGATTGCCTGAGCTACATCGCCTGGTTTCACAACAATGTCCTGAAACCTGGCAACTCCGCTCAAGCAACTTATCGCCGTTGAATCGCCTGTTACACGTATCAACGCACGAGCGATTTCAACGGCAACAGCGATGCTACGTCACTTTAGGGCGATGATGAACCATGTGACGGTGCCTTAACGGTACCTTGAAAGTGATGATGAGGAGAGAGGGCTGGAGGAGGAGAGAGGACTGGAGGAGAAAGATAGAGGACTGGAGGAAGAGGATAGAGGACTGGAGGAGGAGGAGAGACGGCTGGAGGAGGAGGAGAGAGGACTGGAGGAAGAGGATAGAGGACTGGAGGAGGAGGAGAGAGGGCTGGAGGAGGAGGAGAGAGGGCTGGAGGAGGAGAGAGGACTGGAGGAGGAGGAGAGAGGGCTGGAGGAGGAGGGGAGAGGGCTGGAGGAGGAGGAGAGAGGGCTGGAGGAAGAGGAGGGAGGACTGGAGCAGGAGGAGAGAGAGAGGAGTGGAGGAGGAGGAGTAGAGAGGACTGGAGGAGGAGGAGAGAGGACTGAAGGAGGAGAGAGGACTGGAGGAGGAGGAGAGAGGACTGGGGAGGAGGAGAGAGGACTGGAGGAGGAGGAGAGAGGAGAGAGGACTGGAGGAGGAGGAGAGAGGACTGGAGGAGGAGGAGAGAGGACTGGAGGAGGAGGAGAGAGGATTTGAGGAGGAGGAGGAGAGAGGACTGGAGGAAGAGGAGAGAGGACTGGATGATGAGGAGAGAGGACTGGAGGAGGAGGAGAAAGGACTGGGGAGGAGGAGAGAGGACTGGAGGAGGAGGAGAGAGGACTGGAGGAGGAAGAGGAGAGAGGACTGGAGGAGGAGGAGAGAGGACTGGAGGAGGAGAGAGGACTGGAGGAGGAGGAGAGAGGACTGGAGGAGAGAGGACTGGAGGAGGAGAGAGGACTGGAGGAGGAGGAGGAGAGAGGACTGGGGAGGAGGAGAGAGGACTGGAGGAGGAGGAGGAGAGAGGACTGGAGGAGGAGGAGAGAGGGACTGGGGAGGAGGAGGAGAGGACTGGGGAGGAGGAGAGAGGACTGGAGGAGGAGGAGAGAGGATGGAGGAGGAGGAGAGAGGGCTGGAGGAGGAGAGTGGACTGGAGGGGGAGGAGAGAGGACTGGAGGAGGAGAGAGGACTGGAGGAGGAGAGAGGACTGGAGGAGGAGGAGAGAGGATTTGAGGAGGAGGAGGAGAGAGGACTGGAGGAGGAGGAGAGAGGACTGGATGATGAGGAGAGAGGACTGGAGGAGGAGAAAGGACTGGGGAGGAGGAGAGAGGACTGGAGGAGGAGAGAGGACTGGAGGAGGAGGAGAGAGGACTGGAGGAGAGAGGACTGGAGGAGAGAGGACTGGAGGAGGAGGAGAGAGGACTGGAGGAGGAGAGAGGACTGGAGGAGGAGGAGAGAGGACTGGGGAGGAGGAGAGAGGACTGGAGGAGGAGGAGGAGAGAGGACTGGAGGAGGAGGAGAGAGGACTGGGGAGGAGGAGAGAGGACTGGGGAGGAGGAGAGAGGACTGGAGGAGGAGGAGAGAGGACTGGAGGAGGAGGAGAGAGGGCTGGAGGAGGAGAGTGGACTGGAGGGGGAGGAGAGAGGACTGGAGGAGGAGGAGGAGAGAGGACTGGAGGAGGAGGAGAGAGGATTTGAGGAGGAGGAGGAGAGAGGACTGGAGGAGGAGGAGAGAGGACTGGATGATGAGGAGAGAGGACTGGAGGAGGAGGAGAAAGGACTGGGGAGGAGGAGAGAGGACTGGAGGAGGAGGAGAGAGGACTGGAGGAGGAAGAGGAGAGAGGACTGGAGGAGGAGGAGAGAGGACTGGAGGAGGAGAGAGGACTGGAGGAGGAGGAGAGAGGACTGGAGGAGGAGAGGACTGGAGGAGGAGGAGAGAGGACTGGAGGAGGAGAGAGGACTGGAGGAGGAGGAGAGAGGACTGGGGAGGAGGAGAGAGGACTGGAGGAGGAGGAGGAGAGAGGACTGGAGGAGGAGAGAGGACTGGAGGAGGAGGAGAGAGGACTGGGGAGGAGGAGAGAGGACTGGAGGAGGAGGAGGAGAGAGACTGGAGGAGGAGGAGAGAGGACTGGGAGGAGGAGGAGAGAGGACTGGGGAGGAGGAGAGAGGACTGGAGGAGGAGGAGAGAGGACTGGAGGAGGAGGAGAGAGGACTGGAGGAGGAGGAGAGAGAGGCTGGAGGAGGAGAGTGGACTGGAGGGGGAGGAGGAGAGAGGACTGGGGAGGAGGAGGAGGAGAGAGGGCTGGAGGAGGAGAGTGGACTGGGGAGGAGGAGAGAGGACTCGAGGAGGAGGAGAGAGGACTGGAGGAGGAGGAGAGCTGGAGTTCCTGCACCGGCGGCAGTGAGCGGGTGTGTCTGTGATGGATGAGGCTGAACAGCTGCATCATGGTTGATTAGGTGGCAGGACAGCTGTAGTGTCTATGGCTGCTGTGTACAGGCAGTGCCACCCTGGGCTGAGCCTCTGCTCTCCCATGATGGTGGACCAGTGCGGGGATCAGGGATGTGATCTGTATAATAGCTGTCTGCTGCACCCGGGTGAGAGGGGGCGGGGGCTCATTCACATCACTGCTGCCATCGTGTACTGTACTGTATGCGGGCTCCAGTCTGCAGGGGGCTGTCTGCTGAGGACACGGCTGACAGATAGGGGTTACATAGTGTGGGGATAAGAGGCAGAAGAAGGGTTAAAAGCACGAGATGGGTTCACTTTAGTAAGGACCGAACCAGAGCTGCACACTGCTCTGTGCTTACAGGACCTGTGATGTCACATGGAGGGGAGGAGTCAGGGGTCACATGATCAGCTCCTCGGTGTAAGCAGGACTTTGCTGTGCTGGTTGTCATGGTGATGGATGATGTACAGTTTGTGTGGGGTCAGGAGGGATTTACAGTGTGGATGTAGCAGAGTCGGGTGTGTACGAGATTGTACGGAGCGGAGCCATGCGTGTACGAGCTGTACGGAGCCAAGCCTCGTGTATAAGAGGTGTATGGAGCGGAGCCAAGTATATGAGGTGTACAGAGCGGAGCCGAGTGTGTACGGAGCGGAGCCGCGTGTGTACGAGGTGTACGGAGCGGAGCCGAGTGTGTACGAGGTTTACGGAGCGGAGCCGAGTGTGTACGAGGTGTACGGAGCGGAGCCGTGTGTGTACGAGGAGAACGGAGCGGAGCCGTGTGTGTACGAGGAGTACGGAGCGGAGCCGTGGTGTACAGAGCTGTGGGTTTGTCTGCTGGGATCCCACCTCATCCTGAGAATGGGACTCTGGAGCCTGGGGACCGAGCTTTACAGACCCTCTTGAATAGTGAGGAGGTGCACGTGCTCTACCTTGCCGCGTGTGTATGAGGTGTACAGAGCGGAGTCGTGTGTGTACAAGGTGTATGGAGCAGAGCCGTGTGTGTGAGGTGTACGGAGCGAAGCCGCGTGTGTATGAGGTGTATGGAGCGGAGCCGTGTGTGTACGAGGTGTACGGAGCAGAGCCATGTGTATGAGGTGTACAGAGCGAAGCTGCGTGTGTATGAGGTGTACGGAGCGGAGCCGTGTGTGTATGAGGTGTACGGAGCGGAGCCGTGTGTATGAGGTGTACGGAGCAGAGCCATGTGTATGAGGTGTACGGAACGGAGCCGTGTGTGTACTAGGTGTATGGAGCGGAGCCGTGTGTATGAGTTGTACGGAGCGGAGCCGTGTGTGTACGAGGTGTACGGAGCGGAGCCGTGTGTGTACGAGGTGTACGGAGCGGAGCAGTGTGTGTACGAGGTGTATGGAGCGGAGCCGTGTGTGTACGAGGTGTATGGAGCGGAGCCGTGTGTGTACGAGGTGTACGGAGCGGAGCCGTGTGTGTACGAGGTGTACGGAGCGGAGCCGTGTGTGTACGAGGTGTACGGAGCGGAGCCGTGTGTACGGAGCGGAGCCGAGTGTGTACGAGGAGTACGGAGCGGAGCCGTGGTGTACAGAGCTGTGGGTTTGTCTGCTGGGATCCCACCTCATCCTGAGAATGGGACTCTGGAGCCTGGGGACCAAGCTTTACAGACCCTCTTGAATAGTGAGGAGGTGCACGTGCTCTACCTTGCCGCGTGTGTATGAGGTGTACAGAGCGGAGTCGTGTGTGTACAAGGTGTATGGAGCAGAGCTGTGTGTACGAGGTGTACGGAGCCGAGTGTGTACGAGGTGTACGGAGCGGAGCCGCATGTGTACGAAGTGTATGGATCGGAGCCGCGTGTGTACGAAGTGTACGGAGCGGAGCCGCGTGTGTATGAGGTGTACGGAGCGGCGCCGTGTGTGAAAGAGGTGTATGGAGCAGAGCCATGTGTATGAGGTGTACGGAGCGGAGCCGCGTGTGTACGAGGTGTACGGAGCGGAGCCGTCTGTGTACGGAGCAGAGCCGTGTGTACAAGGTGTACGGAGCCGAGTCTGTACGAGGTGTACAGAGGGTAGCCACGTGTACGAGGTGTACGAAGCCGAGCCATGTCTACGAGGTGTACAGAGCGGAGCCGTGTGTGTACGAGGTGTATGGAGCGGAGCCGTGTGTGTACGACGTGTACGGAGTGGAGCCGTGTGTGTACGAGGTGTACGGAGCGGAGCCGTGTGTATGAGGTGTACGGAGCAGAGCCGTGTGTATGAGTTGTACGGAGCGGAGCCGTGTGTACGAGATGTACGGAGCGGAGCCGTGTGTGTACGACGTGTATGGAGTGGAGCCGTGTGTGTACGAGGTGTACGGAGCGGAGCCGTGTGTATGAGGTGTACGGAGCGGAGCCGTGTGTATGAGTTGTATGGAACCGAGCCGTGTGTACGAGATGTACGGAGCCGAGCCATGTGTACGAGGTGTACGGAGCGGAGCCGTGTGTGTACGAGGTGTACGGAGCGGAGCCGTGTGTGTACGAGGTGTACGGAGCGGAGCCGTGTGTGTACGAGGTGTACGGAGTGGAGCCGTGTGTGTACGAGGTGTACGGAGCGGAGCCGTGTGTGTACGAGGTGTACGGAGCGGAGCCGTGTGTGTACGAGGTGTACGGAGCGGAGCCGTGTGTGTACGAGGTGTACGGAGTGGAGCCGTGTGTGTACGAGGTGTACGGAGCGGAGCCGTGTGTGTACGAGGTGTACGGAGCGGAGCCGTGTGTGTACGAGGTGTACGGAGTGGAGCCGTGTGTGTACGAGGTGTACGGAGCGGAGCCGTGTGTGTACGACGTGTACGGAGCGGAGCCGTGTGTGTACGACGTGTACGGAGCGGAGCCGTGTGTGTACGACGTGTACGGAGCGGAGCCGTGTGTGTACGACGTGTACGGAGTGGAGCCGTGTGTGTACGAGGTGTACGGAGCGGAGCCGTGTGTATGAGTTGTACGGAGCGGAGCCGTGTGTGTACGAGGTGTACGGAGCGGAGCCGTGTGTGTACGAGGTGTACGGAGCGGAGCCGTGTGTGTACGAGGTGTACGGAGCGGAGCCGTGTGTGTACGAGGTGTACCGAGCGGAGCCGTATGTACGAGGTGTACAGAGCCAAGCCGCGTGTACGAGGTGTACGGAGCGGAGCCGTGTGTACGAGGTGTACAGAGCCGAGTGTGTACGGAGCGGAGCCGAGTGTGTACAGAGCTGTGGGTTTGTCTGCTGGGATCCCACCTCATCCTAAGAATGGGACTCTGGAGCCTGGAGACCGAGCTTTACAGACCCTTTGAATAGTGAGGAGGTGCACGTGCTCCACCTTGCTCCATTTGTTGTCTGTGGGACAGATCTAGTCCTGTGCACGTCTGCTCTATTCAACATAGGACTCTGCGGTGAAAAGTTCCCTGCTTCCAGGGCGATATACTCTGCTGGAGGTCACTTGCCATCAGTAAGGTATCCCCTGTATTATGGGTAGAAGACAGGGCCGTATTTACCCTTAGGCACTTGAGGCATTGCATATGGGGGTGGGGATGGGAGCAGCCCACACAGACCTGCTGTAGCATGCAATATGGGAGAGGGGCAGCCCCTAGAGCTGTAGCATGCCAAATGGGAGGGGGGCGGCCCACAGACCTGCAGCATGGTCTGTGTAGTCGGAGTCGGAGCCCATTTTGGTGGAGTTGGAGTCGGTAGAAAACGGACTGACTCCGACTACTAAAATATATAACAAATTGGGTACAGTCATCCGTTTTTTTTTCAACAGTTTTTTCCTCCGTTTGGCAACTGCTGTGCGAGTGTCCGACATTTCTCTCAGATCACATCTGTGTGATGTCCGTGTTCAATCTGGTTTTCTCTCAGCAGCTGTTACTGTATAATCATTTACAGGAACATTTTACAGTGTTCTGAGCTACACAATGAGAATGTATAGTGAAAAAAACAAATGCCTCACGGATGGTCCATGTGCTGTCCGTGATTTTGTCAGACCCATAGACTTGCATTGGTGAGTCTCGTACGTGAATTGCAGACAGTCACAGTGTTCTCCAACTTTTTTCTCATCCATAATCTGGATGAGAAAAAAGCGTCCGACACTCACCAGTGTGCTCTCAGACTTTGATTAACATTGGTCCGAGTGCAATGTGATAAAAATCACACATTGCACTCATCAGAGTTTCACGCCAGTGTGTCTGTACCCTAATACTAAAATCCATATAGTAATCCTCCAATGTCTGCTGAACATGGTATGGGGAGGGTTTATGGCTCAGTTAGTACACTCCATACTTCATGGTATGGGAAGTGTTTATGGCTCAGTTAGTACACACTCCATACTTCATGGTATGGGGAGGGTTTATGGCTCAGTTAGTACACACTCCATACTTCATGGTATGGGGAGGGTTTATGCCTCAGTTAGTACACACTCCATACTTCATGGTATGGGGAGGGTTTATGGCTCAGTTAGTACATACTCCATACTTCATGGTATGGGGAGGGTTTATGGCTCAGTTAGTACACACTCCATACTTCTTGTTATTAACCAGTTAATGCTCTCTTGTCCACCGCACTGCAGTGTCAAAAGAGGAAGACAGCGAGACAGGCAGCAACATGGCATGGCGGCCGCTGACAGTGCCTAGGACAGCAGGAACTCCAAATACGGCCCTGCTCGCTGGCTTCATTTTTTGGATGTTCATGATGGGTTAAATAACAAACTATAAAAATGATAATCTACCATATTTCCCAGTGATGCCCATTCATCCTTTTCACCCAAAATAAAGAATGCTGTTATAAACATTCATACTTATCCCGTATTTGATCTGTTAACATTCTAAAATAAAGAATTTATATGAAATAATTAAAATAATAATCATATCTATAAAGTGTAATTAGGGTTATTACGTAACGAATAAACCATATTTAAGGAAGAGGAGACAAGCCCTGCACCCAGGGAATGTAACATAAAAGTATATGTAATATCAGCTGGTGTTGTATGTATAATTATGGGATATGATGACTCTATGGGTGGATTCTAATTCACTGCTCTCCTCCTCTGCACAGTCTTGTTTCCTGATCACCGGTGTGCCTGTGTTTCTGTGCAATGCACACACCTTCCTCAGTTGTTAGTCTCCTCCTCTATTCATTGCCCTTTGGATTTGTGAGACTGTAGCACCTCCTGTCACTCATATATACGGTTCTTTTTTGTATAGCACTGAGCCAAATCCAGACATGGCTTCTTCCCCGCTGCCCGGACTCTCCTCCCTGAGCCTCCCTGAGCTCTTGCACTGGGCAGCCTACCTGTGTGTCCTGTACCTGGTCTACAAGGTCTCCAGTCTGTTCCTGCAAAAGAAGAATCTGGAGAGAGCGTTCAGTGCTTTCCCAGGTCCTAAACGTCACTGGCTGTACGGCAATATCCATGAGGTAAGTGCACTTACATATGGTGTTTGGCAGTGGGGTAACTTGAAGCTCATGGACCCTGATGCAAAAGTTCCAACGGGGCCCCTAATTATTGCAAATCTTTAATAACATTGGTCTTTTTCTATAGGCCAAAGGGACTTTGGGGCCCCCTAGACTCCAGGGCCTGGGTGCGTTTGTAACCCCTTCACCTGTTGTAGTTACGCCCCTGGTGTTTGGTATAGTGTAAGTTCTCGCTTTCTGCATTTTAGGCAAATCACTAAAATATGCTGCCTCGTTTAATGAGAACCTCAAAACGTCAGCAGTGTCCAGATTTTGCTTTTTACGCCCTCAGCTCCCCCTCTGTACTCTGTGATACTACACTTTTTATGTTGTGTGCTCAGTATTCTGATTTTCTATGGTATTTTTATGGGGTTTATCAATGGGACATTGTCACAGGATTCTCTGTCTTTACGCTGCTCTGCATAATTATTCTGTAAGTAACGCCACCCTTGGCAAAACATTAGCATCAAATACAAAGACCCTTCTCATTTGAGCCGTACAGCGAGTTTAATGACAGAAAAACAATAAACAAAATAACTCCCCAAACCAAAAAAAAACAGAAAAGAACATGAATCAGCCCCGGTAACGTGTGACCCTGCGGCAGATCTTTAAGTGATTATGCTGCACTTCTTACTAGAGATTGATGGCTGCCAACCTTGGTTGAATGTAGGGGAGGGGAAATTAATCAGCATCATTTAAGCCTTGAGCCGAGATGACAATAATAAGATAAATTACTGTACAGTGCAGTCCTGATTCCTTAGGGCCTGTTAGTTGTTATGCTTTTGTCTTACAATGAGTTGATTACTGAGGATGGCAATGGAGAGAGGAGGGTTGTAAAGGATTGTAGGATTATTCCCTTAGGCTGAAGGCACACTGGGCGAGGGATTCGCGCGAGTGCAATGCGAGAGAAACTCGCATTGCACTCGGGCCAGTGTTGCCCTATCAGACAGGGCACACTGGTTCGAGTCCCCCGCACCTAACTCGCATTGCAAGTCAGAAGCGAGTGCAGTCGCAGCATGCAGTGACCGCGCACGATTCTGATGTGAGCGCAATGCAAATGTATGGGGGCGAGAAAATCTCGCCCCCATACAACATATGGTGCGATATTCGCACGAGTGTGCTGCGCAAATCGCTTTAAACTCGCCGGCTATCAAAGCCAGCAAGTTTTAAAATCACCGCTTTGCCGATACAGCAAGTAATCATCTTGTACTGCTGTGTTAGTGGTGCAAGATGATTAATAAGCACCCAGCTGATGGGCACTAATGTGTATTTTATTGGGTTAAATTGCATATGCAGCATCTGTGCGGCATATGAGCACAGATGCTGCATATGCGGTGTTAAACCCCGGTAATGAAAGGTTAATATGTGCCAAATATGTTGGCACCATGTCTCTAAAGAGTGCCCCCCTCCCTAGAGCCATGGTGCCTAAAATCATTGGTAGTTCAGGGGTTAAATGGCCAAATTACTGAATTGCCGGGATTTCTCGGCTTTCTGTAATGTTCAGTAAAACAAAGAGAGAAGGGAGCGCACATAGGGTCTTATCTGTGATAATAGTTCAATGCCCCCCGATTAGTGTGACTCACCTTTTTGGGTTATGTGAGTCACAACAACCTGCAAGAGCCTTGTTATCCTGGTCGCTGCAGACACCTGGTGAGGGAGAAATCTGTTTGTGTAGAAAAAGCCCCGGTTTAGATTCCGCGCAGACCACCAAGCAGGAAGGGTATGTCTGATGTCCGTTTATTGAGCCAACGCGTTTCACAGCAGGACCTGCTGTTTCTTCAGGGCAACAACCTTTTTGCCCTGAGGAAGCAGCAGGTCCTACTGTGAAACGCGTTGGCTCAATAAACGGACATCAGACATACCCTTCCTGCTTTGTGGTCTGCGCGGAATCTAAACCTGGGCTTTTTCTACACAAACGAATGTAATGTTCAGTGAAAGCCGGCGGCTCCTGGCTGTCACAGCGCGGTACCTACGCAATTAGTGTAAGTACATTGCTGAGTAGTGTCCTCAATGAGGAGCTGTCCCAGGTACTTACACAAATTGCGTAGTGAAGCCGCCACTCTCCCTCTCCATGCTGCTGATGATTTCAGCATAAGCTCCATGGCCGGATTTCAA
This sequence comes from Allobates femoralis, assembly GCA_033576535.1. Lineage (NCBI taxonomy): Eukaryota > Metazoa > Chordata > Amphibia > Anura > Aromobatidae > Allobates > Allobates femoralis. Next base: position 164,151,665 of record JARQOC010000007.1, on the reverse strand, counting down.
TGTGCGCTGGCCATGGAGCTTACGCTGGAATCTTCAGAAGCCGCCGGCTGTCACTGAACATTACAGAAAGCCGACAAATGCTGGCAATTCAGTAATTTGGCCATTTAACCCCTGAACTACCAATGATTTTAGGCACCATGGCTCTAGGGAGGGGGGCACTCTTTAGAGACATGGTGCACATATTAACCCTTCATTACCGGGGTTTAACACCGCATATGCAGCATCTGTGCTCATAAGCCGCACAGAGGCTGCATATGCAATTTAACCCCAAAAAATATACAAAAGTGCCCATCAGCTGGGTGCTTATTAATCATCTTGCACCGCTGACACAGCGGTACTAGATGATTACTTACTGTACCTGCAAAGCGGGACATTTAAACTCTGTAGCTTTGACAGTCGCAGAGCTTAAATTTCCCAACAAATGCTGCTCGCGGTCCTTCAGGACCATGGACAGCATCACAATTACGCACCACACATGCAGTCACACCTTACAATCGCAGCACACTAACATACATACAGCCAGCCTTACTCACCACACTCGCACCACACACACCCACAAACACGCACAGCACTCGCATCACTGTCGTGCATCAAACACGCTCCGTGTTTGATGCACGACAGTGTGCCTTCAGCCTTAAAGGGAACCTATCATAAGGTTTTTGCAACCTAATCTGAGAATAGCATAATATAGGACCCGAGATCCTGATTCCAGCGATGTGTCACTTACTGGGCTGCTCAGTGTAGTTTTGATAATCTCCAGATGATTAAACAGTGATTTTATCATTGGCAGTCCACATGGCCTGCTGCCAGGTAGTCTGGCATATTCACAGACTGCTAAATCTGCAACAGAGAAAACAGTAATTTTATCAAAATGACAGCAAGCAGCTCAGTAAATGACACATCACTGGAATCACGGTAGAATCTACATTATGCTGCTCTCAGATGGGATGGCAAAAACCTGGTGACAGGTTCCCTTTAAGGCTATACTGCAAATATATGATGTTGCAGTGTCTGTTATACCTGATGTACCTGTTTGTTATGGGGCGCCCATGACACAAAGGGGCTTCTCCTATTTGCAGGTCAGAAGGTTGCAGCTGGAGGCTACTAACACGCCTGAGCAGGTTGGAGCGGCTTTGCTTTCCAGTTAACCATGCAGATTTCCCTTGTACTGGTGCTGCAAGGGTTAAAGCTGTTATTTTATTTCCTAAGGGTGGAAACACACTGGCGTTAAATGGTAAGATTCTCATCCAGGCGAGTTGGACGTGTGGCATCCGTGTGGCATCCGTGTGGCATCCGTTTTTGTTTCTCAGCAGCTATTTACTGTATAATCGTTTACAGGAACATTTTACAGTGTTCTCAGCTGCAGAATGAGAATGTATCAGTTAAAAAAAATGGACGCCACTAGGATGGCCCGTGTGCTGTCCGTGTGCTGTCCGTGTGCTGTCCGCGATTTTTCAGACCCATTGACTTACATTGCTGAGTCTTGTGTGTGACTCGCATACCTTCGCAGCATGTTGCAACTTTTTTCTCATCCAGATTCTGTATGAGAAAAATGCATCCAACACACATTAATGTGCTCTCAGTCATTCTGCAACATTGGTCCGAGTGCAATGCAAGATTTTCGCGCACTGCACTCGTCCGATTTTCACGCCAGTGTGTCCGTACCCTAAGGCCTTTTTTCCTGGCCTATCTCGGCTGTTCTGTATTATTCTCTTCCTTCTGGTATAAATACTTCCCTCTTAGCCTGCGTAGTTGCCAGTGATAGTCTGCTATACCTTGGTATTGGTGTGGAGGTGTGAGCCATGGAAAGTAATTCACTTTGGACTTGTTTATGAAGATAATATTGTCGTGTATTCACTTATAAGCATGTGACAAAGGGTGCGCCTGCAAGAGTTAATTTATCTCCTCTTACTCAATCCAGCACTCATCCTCTGATATAGGCTATAAAAGTGAGCATAAATCACACCCTGACACCGTCCACACACTCCAGCTGCAGAACACGCTGCCACCACTCAACAAACACATGGGTGATGAGCAGGGATTGCGGCCGCACAAGGCTTACCTGGGCAAGTGCTGGGGCCCTGGACAGCTGGGAGGGGGCACTGGCCATCAGAGACAGGCAGCCCTGACAGCCAGGGGCCAATTAGGAACACTTGACTAAAAGCTCAGTGCACCCTATGGCACTACCAGTGCACATGGCTAATCTGCTGGACAGTCTCTCACCGGTATGGCAGGCAGCTCGAGCTCTTCCCGGGTACCACTTCTCTGACCACAGTCCCTGGGCTCTTCTATGCTGCTGTGCCTCCATGTGCTTTGGTGGCTGGGAGACTTGGAATCTCCCATCCTACGGTTTTAGCTGCTGGGCCTAGAACACCCTCGCAAACTCAGACTCCGGTGTCCGATTCTGGTGCTCTACTCTGGGCTGAACCGTTTTCAGACTCCTTTCCCCAGGCCTACTCCTCTCCTCAAACCCTAGCTTGGAGATCCCTCACACTGGCTAGTGAGTATCCTCAGGCGAGTCTGACACTGCTCCAGTCCGCAGGATGTCTTCCACAGTCCTCCTAGGAACTGAATTGACTAACCCCTCCTCCAGCCAGAATTTTTAGCGGAGACTCCCCTGAACCTGGGTTAGAGCTCTCCCTTCTGGTTTGGAGTCAGGAAGGTGTTGTGTGCTGTGGGTTACCTGGTTTGAATCCCCTACCTTGCTTCCAATCATGACCTTACCCCTCCCGAGGGAGGCAAGGCATCATGGCAACCGGACTCTGGGGTGCCACATATACTGTATATAGTGTGCTCTGTGTGTATACTATATATAGTATCCTGTGTTATGCCACCCAGCTTTTTAAATGTGTGACCCTGGGCTCTAGGATGACCTAGATTTTAGTATTCTAATCTCCGGTCTATGACTTGCCCATGGGCTAATTTAGGGGTGAGTACAAATGCCCTGTTTTTTCCAAACACCCCACTTCCTATAGTAAACAATGTCAGGCCTTGTCACCAGGGACCATTTATTCAGTGTTTGAAGCTCACAGAGGTGTCACAACTGCCACTCTAAAGACCCAGTTACACGCACAGATAATTGTGCAGAGATTGTTTGCAGATCTCTGGTTGCAGTGAAATGATGGACTCATTGCTCCGTTTTGTGGCCGTGTACAAATGGAACAATGTGTCCATGATTTCACTGCAACCAGAGATCTGCGAACAATCTCTGCACATTTATCTGTGTGTGTAACTGGGCCTTACGTCTTCTCATGCAACCCTCACTTGGTTGTGAGCTCCTGTAATCAAAATACCTAAAGGTTATACCATTTGTGTAGAACCAATGTTACTATTCTACTGACTAATGCTGTCAGACATTTATCCCTACAGTTACATATATCTCTCACAAGCTGTTTGAAAGTTTCTTTCACCCTTGTTTGTCTTATTTATGAGTGAACCAGAACTGTAAAGTTCAGCATCTAGTGCTCAAACTCAAACACAGATTTCTCATGGAAGTTCGTGGTCAAGTTCAGGGTTCAGATGCTGTTCATATGCTGATTAAAGTTTGTTGAAAGGCTGCAGCACAGACAGTCAACAAGCTCTTTGGCTGTGGGCACTTCCTCAGCCATCACAATCACGCATTGCTGTGATTGACCGGCTCCATCGCGTCAGTGGGTCTATATAGGACCCAGTGACATGATGCTTGGCACACACCGTCCTCTGGAAGTTGACAAAAGCGAAGTAAGTCACCCTCCTACAAATTGTACACTTGCTTCATTTAGTGCCTTCCATGGGGCACTAAAGGACATTGTTAGCCTTGTTTAACAAATATATATAACATATATAGAGTCAGCATCCCCCTTTTTTTGTTAACCAGCCAAGGTAAAGCAGACAGCTTAGGACTGGTATCATAAGGCTGGGAAGACGCATGGTTATTTGGCTCTTCCCAACCTAAAAATAGCAACCCACAGCTGCCCCAGAAGTGGTGCATCCATTAGATGTGCCAATTCTAGCGCTTCACCCCAGCTCTTCCTAATTGCTCTGGTACAGTGGCATTTGGAGTGATATTTTTGGGGTTGATGTCAGCTGTGAATTTACAGCTGATATCAAGCCCAGGGGTTAGTAATGGAGAGGCGTTTGTCAGACACCCCCATTACTAACCCAGTAATTGTAAAGTAAAGAAAAACTTAAGGTACTGTTACACAAAGAGTTATCTGTGCAGACATTGTTCACAACTCACTGGTTTCAGTGAAATCATGGACACATTGTTCCATTTTGTACACGGCAACAAAATGGATCAATGTGTCCATGATTTCACTGCAGCCAATGAGCTTCAAGCAATGTCTGCAGAGATATCTCTGTGTGTAATGGTATCTTTACCGTTATTCTGTTCCCACTTAAAGGCGATAAAGGCATGCTGATTGTATAATGGGGTGAGAGTTCCTTCTTACCTTTGTACTTCCAATAAGAGGGGCAGACAGGACCCGGAGCAGCGTCTCAGATAAGCGTACACACGTTAGGATGAAAACAATGCTGGTTTATTCCATAGATGAATGATCCAAAACATGGCATTGAAGTCTTGTATGAAGCTTGTCTCTGCAGTCGCTACTTGTGGGTCAAAAACTTTGCTTCTCTAGCTCCATGAGGATAGAACTCTCTGCAGTAAAGATGTCTCCTAATGACTCGGCAAAACAGGAAGACACAAACAGCACGTGCAGGAGCCACACCCCCATAGGCTGGACAAGGAAAGGCAGAAAGAATTGAAAGGTCTGGCCAGCAGGTGGCAGCAGAGACAAGCATCAATATAACAGATTAAACTATAAAACAAGATTGAAACAGCACACTCCCCGTCTGGAATTCACTTTGGGGATTCCACTATTAGTCCATAACAATACCTAAAACGAAAGGCATGTTAAATACAACAATTCAAAATTCTAGAATCCAAGAATGAGGAAAAAAGAAAACGGCTAAAGTTCAGGTCAGGAAGCGTTCATCCCGTAGTGGCGCTCTCTGCGGGCAACAGTAGAATGAGTTCGTGGATCGGCCTTGCAAAGGTCTTCGTCTCACCTTTCCTGAAGACCCTTAGCTCCACCTTCCGCACATTGCCGTCCTGGCTAGGTAGTGTCTTAGTAACAAGTCCCAGAGGCCAGTCAGTTCTTTGAGTGGTCTGATCTTTCATAAGGACCAGGTCTCCTTCCTTGATATTCGGCTTGGGATGTCGCCACTTCCTTCTTCCTTGAAGAACGGTGAGGTATTCCTTTCTCCATCGATTCCAGAAGTAGTCGGCCAAATATTGGACTCGTTTCCAGTGTCTTTGGTAGGTGTTGGCGTGAGTGAAGTCTCCGCTGGGAATTACCGCGTTGTCAATTTTTTGAGTAAGAAGGATAGTGGGAGTCAGCATGGTTGGTACCTCTGGATCCATTGTCACCGGCACGAGGGGTCTCGAATTGATGATGGCTGAGACTTCGGCTAAAAGAGTGACTAGAGTCTCGTGCGTGAGTCTTGAGGAGTTAACGTCCTTTAGCATGGAGTTCAGGATGTTGCGTGAGATCCCGATCATCCTCTCCCAGGAGCCTCCCATGTGAGAACTGTGAGGAGAATTGAAGATCCAGGTGCAACCCTTGTCTGCTAGCTGGTCTTGGATTGGCTTGGTGTCGATGTTCAGCTCTCTACATGCACCGACGAAGTTGCTGCCACGGTCGGACCTCAGCTGCTTTACTGGTCCTCTAATGGCAAAGAACCTCCTTAAGGCATTGATCAGGCAGGAAGTATCCATGGATTCTAACACCTCAATGTGAACGGCTCGAACACTCATGCAGGTGAATAGTACAGCCCACCGCTTACTGTCTGCTCGGCTGCTACGCGTTCTGCGTGAGGATACCATCCATGGTCCGAACACGTCTAGGCCCACGTAGGTGAAAGGTGGTTCCGTAGAAAGTCTGTCTGCAGGCAGATCAGCCATTTGTTGGCACAGTTGCCTTCCTCTCGTTTTGCGACAATGCACACAATCATGGAGTATTTGTGCTACACGTCTCTTCATTCCAATGATCCAAAGGCCTGCCGACCGTACGGCGCCCTCTGTGATCTGCCTGCCTTGGTGTTCAGTCCTTTCATGGTGATGTCGGATCAGCAAGACTGTAACGTGGTGTTTGTTGGGAATGATGAGAGGATTTTGTTCTGCGACTCCGAAACGAGCCTGATTTAAACGACCGCCGACTCTAAGTAAGCCAAAACTGTCCATAATCGGGTTTAGATTGGCGAGAGGGCTTCTTAGTGGAATCTGCTGTTTGTTGTGTAAACAGTTCCATTCGGTGGCGAATTCGCTCTGTTGGAGGTGGCGTATTATGAGGGACTCACCATGGGAGATGTCCTCAGCAGAAAGGGGTTTGTGGCACACATGCCAGCGATGACAGTCTCTGTTTTTTAGGTCTGTACGATAGCATCTGGCGATGTGCACTAACCTGGCGACAGTCCGGACGAGTCTTGTCCAGCTGGAGAAACGTTCAAAACGTTGGCAGCCGAGGTTGGAAGCTTCCTCTGCACTGGTGGCCAGGGTGTTGACTTCAGTTCGGACATCTGGATCGTTATCTGGATCTAGGATGCTGAAGTTTTCCTGGACACCTTCCTCCGACTGTCTCAACAGGAACTCTGGACCTGTAAGCCAAGAAGAGTTAGCAAAGGAAGATATAGACATGGGTCTAGTTGCATGATCTGCTGGATTCAGCTCCGATGGTACGTAACGCCATTGCTCTGGTTTGGAGGACCTCCTGATCCTTTCGATGCGGTTACTGACATACACATAGAATCGTCTTGATTGATTGTAGATGTAACCCAAAACGACCTTGCTGTCAGTGTAGAAGTGGACCTCATCCATTTCAATACACAGTTCTTGTAGTACGAAGTCAGCAATTTCCACTGCCAAGACGGCTCCACAGAGTTCGAGCCTGGGAATGGTATGGTCGGGCTTCGGGGCTAGCTTCGCCTTGCCGAATACCAATCCAACGTAGCTTTGTCCGTTGGCATCCATCACCTTCAGGTATGCAACCGCTGCTATGGCTTCAGTGGAGGCGTCTGAGAAGACGTGGAGTTCTTTCCTTCCGCTAGAGGCAAGGGAGATTTTGGTGTAACATCTCGAGATGTGAATGTTGTTCAATCCGCACAACGACTGTTTCCAAGCTTCCCATTTTTGCTCTTTGTCAGAAGGGAGTGGGGTATCCCAATCCTTGACGGTTTCAGAGAATTGTCTCAACAAGGATTTGCCTTGTATAGTGATAGGCGCTACGAATCCGAGCGGGTCGAATAAGCTGTTCACTATGGAAAGGACGCCACGTTTCGTGAACGGTTTGTCTGAGCAATTTACTTGAAACCCGAAGGAGTCGGCTGCGAGATCCCATCTGATGCCGAGGCTCCTCTGCACGGGTGGGCTGTCTAGCCCCAAGTCAATGTCCTTGAATCCAGGGGCGTGGTCGCCCGAGTCAAAGGCTCTCATTACGGCCGGGCTGTTTGAAGCGATTTTGTGTAGCCTAAGTTTTGCCTGGGCCAGCATACTTTGGGTCCTTTTGAGCAAATCAATGGCTGCTTCTTCGGTGGGTAGTGATTTGAGCCCGTCATCTACGTAAAAGTCTTTTTCAACAAAGTCTCTCGCATCTGTGCCATACTCGGACTCTCCCTCTGACGCGGTTCTTCGGAGACCATAGGTTGCTACTGCGGGTGAAGGGCTGTTCCCGAAAACGTGGACCCTCATTCGATATTCCACCATCTCTTTATTGGTGTCATTGTCCTTGTACCACAGAAATCTGAGGAAGTTCCGGTGATCCTCCCTGACTAGGAAACAGTGGAACATCTGTTCGATATCAGCAGTGATAGCGACAAGTTCTTTTCTGAACCTCAGCAACACTCCTACTAAGTTGTTTGTTAGGTTGGGGCCGGTGAGGAGAACATCGTTAAGGGATACGCCTCCATGTTTGGCGCTGGAGTCAAAGACAACCCTGATTTGGTTCGGTTTCCGTGGGTGGTATACACCAAATGAAGGCAGATACCAGCACTCTTCATTCTTCCTTAAGGATGGAGCGGGTTCCGCGTGGTTGTTGCGAAATATCTTGTCCATGAAGGCAACGATATGTTCCCTCATCTCGGGCTTGTTGTTCATTGAACGCTGCAGAGAGTTAAATCTGGTCTGAGCTTGGTCTCGGTTGTTTGGGAGTTTTACCCTGGTGGATCGGAAGGGTAGTGGAGAGACCCAGTGGTTGGTTTCGTCTTTAGAGAACGTACGGTCCATTATCTCGATGAACTCTCTGTCCTCCACTGACAAGGCTACCTTATCGTCGTCCTTGGTCGTGTGAAAGACTGATCTTCCTAAGTTGTCGGTACGCAGGGAAGAAGCGACGTCGGGTAGCTGTATTGAGTCTGGGGGCTTCTCCTTCACTTCATAGTGATGAGGACATGGTCTTAGGCAGGTTGTGCGCCCATCTCCATGCACGTAGGTCCTGAAGGAGTCGATTTCTGATCGATCAACACACACATTTCCTATGACTACCCATCCCAAGTCCAGTCTCTGGGCGTATGGTGCATAGTCAGGTCCGTTGCACTGTTGTCGCACCTTGTGTACCCTCAGGTTGTCTCTGCCGAGCAGGAGTAGAATCTCCGCGTTGTTGTCTATAGGTGGGATAACGCTCGCGAGGTGTTTCAGGTGTGGTTGATGATGTGCAGCTTCTGGGGTAGGAATTTCACTCCTGTGGCTGGGTATTTGGTCACATTCAACCAGCGTTGGTAGAGGTATTTCAGTCTTCCCGTTGATAGGAGAAGCAATGAATCCCCGGGCTCTTCTGCCGTTAGTCTCTATGCGGCCTGAGCAGGTGTTCAAGGTGTAGGGTTCTGATGGTCCACTAATTCCGAAGGCTTCAAAGAATTTGGTTCCTGCCAGGGACCGGTTGCTTTGGTCGTCTATGATGGCATACATCTTCATTGCCTTTTCTGGGCGTCCCTCGGGATAAACCTTGATGAGGCATATTCGGGCACAACATTTCTCCATTCGGCCCTCTCCACATACCTCTGAGCATGAGCAGGAAACAGTTGTGGCGGTGTCAGTCTGATTCTGTGGCTCCCCGCCATGACTTGGAGCGGGAGCGGTGGTGACTGTAGCCGGTGTGTCTCTAGCTAGCCGAGTAGGATGCATGGCTGAAATGTGCTTTTCGCTGTGGCACTCCCCACACTTGACTGTGGATTTACAGTCCTTGGCCATGTGCTCAAGTGATGCGCAGCATTTGAAGCAAATCCCAAGCTCAGTGAGGATCTTCTTGCGCTCCTGTAAGGTTTTGGATCTAAACCCCTTGCACTTGGTCAGTGAGTGTGGTTTTTTGTGGATGGGACATTCACGATTGAAAGACTTATCTCGTGGTGAGACAGTGTTCTGTTCGTCTGTGGGCGTTGTGGGTGATGGTAGCTCGGTCTTTCTAACACTCACAGCTCTCTTAGTGTCTCTGCGTTTTTGTATAGCACTTTCATACCTTGATGCTGGAGTTGCTGCAGCTGCCGAAGTGTTGGATTCTAGGAAGTCGAGGCTGGGGTCATTCCTCATCTGGGCCTGCTCGTCAATGAATCTGCAGAAGTGGATAAATGGGGGAAAGGTGACGTCGTTCACTCTTTTGTACCTTGAGACTGACGTTGCCCATTTCTCCTGCAGACTGTATGGCAGCTTCACCACGATTGGGTTTACTCCATGGGCTGAATCCAGATAGCACAGCCCGGACAGACGAGGGTCTCTTTTGGCGAGCTCCAGCTCCATGAGCAGATCACTTAGGTCTTGGAGCTTGTGGACTTCTTTAAGGTTGACCTTTGGGAAATCCTGCAGTCTCTTGAATAGGGCTTTCTCTATTGCTTCCGCGCTGCCAAAGGTGCGTTCCAGCCTTTGCCATGCGGCGGCGAGACCTGCTTCTGCTTGTCCTACATAGACGGTTCTGAGGCTCTTGATACGGCTTGAAGAGCTTGGGCCCAACCACTTGATCAGGAGGTCGAGTTCCTGTTCTTCGGTTAGGTTGAGATTGGCGATGGCTGCCTTGAAGGTTGCTTTCCAGGCCCTGTAGTTCTCTGCACGATCATCAAAATTCACAAGACTAGTACTGATTAGCTCTCTGCTCACCATGAACCTGGCAAACTCGGACATGTCCGACTTCTCACCACTTGTTGCCACGACGACTCGTGATGCCCCTGGGGCGTATGGGCCGCCTGGCGTGAATGGATGAGCTGTTTCCGGGTAGAATGATGCTGCTGCAGGGTTGAGCTGTGGTTTAGCCCTTGAAGAATCTGACGAATACCGCTTGAGCTGTGAAGGTGGGCCAGGAAACGCTGGGTTGCCATCTTGTGGTGGTGACTGTGTTTGAGAGGGTATCTCTCGGCGACTGTCGTTAATTAGCTCGGGCGCCTTCGAGGGTACTGGCACCTTTAGAAGTATGTTGGGGGTTTTGGTGTCGTTGACTTGGACGGTACTGTAGACCGGGGTCGCTACAGGTACCCGGTTTAGCACATAGTCTCTGGTGCGATCGACTGGATCATCCGTTTCCAGTGGTGGCGAGTTAGCTGGATCAAGACCTTGGATCAATGCCTGCTCGAGTAGTCTTACTTTAGCTAGCGCAACCTCCTCTTCCATCTGTGACCGAAGGATCTGTATTCGAGCCTCCGCTTCTGCTTCGGTCCTTTTTGCTTCCACCTCTGCTTCTGCCCTTTTTGCCTCTGCCCTTGCTTCTGTCCTTTTTTCTTCTGCTTCTCTCTCAGTGAAAGAACGTCTCACCCTGGATTCCTCTGCTATTATGCGGGCCTCTAGTATCCTGTCGCTCATGGTTGAACTTCTTGAGGATGATGACCTGGATGCCCGAGAGGAACGTTTAGATGAGGTCGATCGGTGTGATCTGGTTTCTTGCAGGTGAGAGATACGGTGTTCGGCCTTGTTTATGGCGTGTTGGACCTTGGCATCTCTCCCTTTGTCCGTCTCTAGCGCCTTACTGAGGTCTGAAAGGGATTCATCAGAATTAAAGTCTTTTAGAAGGGCAATGTACCTTGTTGACAGTCTCTTGTATCCTTCATGGGCGGCGTTCAGCCGTTCCATAACAGATTGTAAGCTTGCGGCGTCGCCTGACGAGGGTTCAAGTCTCGACATGTAAGAGGCGACGCGTTCCCACTGTTCTTCCAGGCATTCACTTAGCTCATCTTTCATAGCGTGATAGTTTTCAATTGCCTTTACCGTTGGTTTGTAAGAACGTTTTGGTCGGGTAACTTGGTCTGCTTGAGACGTGGGGTCTGCCTCCTGGGCTTCATCGTGGACGGTATCAGGTTGTATTTGCTCTGTTTCAGCAGTATGAGCCTGTCCGAGGTCCTTTTCGGCCATTTTGAATAAAGGTGTACTGTCTCTTTAAAAAACTCAACTTTTGAATAGGGGTCCGAAAATCGCTGTGCGGCTCTGCGGGAACTCCCGGATGGGATTCCCAAGGTGGCTTTGACGAAACTTGGGGTTCGCAGCTCGCCGATGTGCAGTAATGAGGTATAGTGTACTGCAGGCTTATGGAGGCGATGTGGCCAGAAGGAAACCGCAGGTGCATAAAAACAGTTCTTTATAACAGTACAGGCAGAGCTGATACAAGATGTGCAGGTGGGAAAGCTTCCTCTAGGCTTGTCCAGACGTGCACTGATGCAGGCAGACTGGTGCACAAGGCTTGTTGCTGGGCAGATTAATGCACAGAGGAACAGGGCACATGGGGGTCTTTAGCTGGATGCTGGGCTGTAAGGCAGTTTTTTAGCTGCTAGGAGCTTTCAATCAAAGTTTTTGACTATTCTGTTCCCACTTAAAGGCGATAAAGGCATGCTGATTGTATAATGGGGTGAGAGTTCCTTCTTACCTTTGTACTTCCAATAAGAGGGGCAGACAGGACCCGGAGCAGCGTCTCAGATAAGCGTACACACGTTAGGATGAAAACAATGCTGGTTTATTCCATAGATGAATGATCCAAAACATGGCATTGAAGTCTTGTATGAAGCTTGTCTCTGCAGTCGCTACTTGTGGGTCAAAAACTTTGCTTCTCTAGCTCCATGAGGATAGAACTCTCTGCAGTAAAGATGTCTCCTAATGACTCGGCAAAACAGGAAGACACAAACAGCACGTGCAGGAGCCACACCCCCATAGGCTGGACAAGGAAAGGCAGAAAGAATTGAAAGGTCTGGCCAGCAGGTGGCAGCAGAGACAAGCATCAATATAACAGATTAAACTATAAAACAAGATTGAAACAGCACAACCGTGTTAGTAAATGGGGTGTCTGATAGACGCCACCCCATTACTAACCCCTGGTATTGATGACAGCTGACAATTCATAGCTGACATCAACCCCATGGACCATTATTCCAATTGCCCCTGCACTGGGGCAATTGGGAATAGCCAGGGCAAAGCGCCAGAATTGTGCATCTAATGCATGTGCCACTTCTGGGGTGGCTGCAGGCTGCTATTTGTAGGTTAGGGCGGGCCTAATTACCATGGGCCTTCCCAGCCTGATAATACCAGCTCACAGCTGTCTGATTTACCTAGGTTAGTTATAAAAAATAAGGAGGACCTCATGCTGTTTTTTTTTTTTATTATTTATGTATTTAAAAATAAATAATAAAAAAATGGTGTGGGGTCCCCTCTATTGTTGATAACAAGGTAAAGCACAAATCTGAGGACTACAGCCAGCAGCTGTCTGCTTTACCTTGACAGGTTATCAAAAATAGGGATATCTCCACACCATTTTTTTTTCAATTATTTATTTCAAAATAAATAATAAGAAAATAGCGTGGGGTCCCATCTATTTTTGATAACCAGCCAAGAAAAAGCAGGCAGCTAAGGGCTGCAACCCTCAGCTGTCTGCTTTACCTTGGTTGGATATCAAACATAGGTGGGACCCCATGCCTTTTTTAATTATTACTTATTCCCAATCTACATTTGTTTGTAGGGCAATTGTCCTGCTCTTACCCTCATTGTGCTTCCTTTTGCAGCCCCTAGCCTTTACTACAACAATTTTACAGCCCAAAAGCTTGGGTCCCCTTTGACTTCTATGAGGTTCGGGATGAAGTTCAGGACAAGTCCAGGTACTGAACAGAACTTTTAACTAAAGTCCATCTGAACATGGTGAACCTAAACATTAACAGGTCTGCTCAACCCTAGTCTTATTCCCTATCGTAGAGCAGGACTAGTGTTCCTACTACTCTGTGCTCTTGTTTGGGCAATGCTTATGGTAAGCCATAGGTAGGAACGTGAGCACCTCACAAGGTGATAAGCCATCTAGGAATGTCAATGTGGAGAAAGAAAGAAGAGATCGGCGCAGATGAGAAGGACCCATGGGTAGTAATTAGTATTACAATATAGGTGACGAGGGGATGGCCTCTCACCTGTTTAGGTTGTGCTCCCTAGCACAAAAATAAATCAAGCATGTGCCTTTTATCTGTTTCATCTAGAGAGCTAAAATCCTCCTGTTGATTGCCCAGGGATTGAGTGGGGTCCACACATCCCCCTATAGCTTCTATTATCCATTTTAGCCTTTGCTGTTCTCTGTTGGGTATACAAAAGTCCATTCCTTAAGGTAGTAAAGGAACACCCAATTGTAATTATAAATGCAGTTAATCTAATGTTCAAAACACACCCACAAAAAAGCACTTATTTGATCTAGCTGTTCTCCTCAACTACCGGGCAAAGCAGGCAACCCTTTATAATCATTATAAGTCCATATAAAAGCTCAAATTGTTCTGGTCGTAAACAGTTCATTCAAATCACCGATTATCAGGAATGCGGGGGACCTCTCAATTGCAGGCTCTCTTCGGGGTTGAGCCCCAGCACGCTCCGGTGTCAGTATATGTGGAGAAAGAAAGAACAGATCGGCGCAGTTGAGAAGGACCCGTGGGTAATAATTAGTATTATAATATAGGTGACGAGAGGATGGCCTCTCACCTGTTTAGGTTGTGCACCCCTAGTACAACCACGGTTAATGGCTGCTCTGCTGTAAACTGCGGCGTCTCTGCAGCTCCGGGATCTCCGGCTCCACTCCGGTCATGTGGTCCCGGTCAGCTGATGCCGCTCCTTATGTCATGGCAGGTCCTATTTTGAGCATTACAGGTCCTGTTCCAGGCTGCTCCTCACGATCTCTCGCCGGGAGATGAAGATAGAAGAGTCAAAGTTTTTTTTCGTGTTGGGGAGCGCTCCGGACTCCTTGACTCTTTAACAAACTCTTGGTCTGTCGAACAATTCTTTCTAATCCTCCAGTATTTTTAAGGGCGTTATTGATATTGTAGTCTGATATTGTTGTGGTTTTATTGATGATTAATTTTGGCTATGAATGAACGCTCACTGGTTTCATTACCAGAACATTAGCTTTGGTCCGGTTAGGGTTAATAGCAGTTAAATGTGATTGGATGTTGCTTGTTTTTAACACCCTCTTCCCTTCACTTGTCTAACCCCCACCTGATGAAGATGGCATGTCGCCATTGAAACACGTTGTGTTCTTAAATGAAGATAAATTACAAGAAAAAGAGAAAGGAAATGGCAGCTCACCGGTAAAAACACTGTCCTTCAGCCTGGATACACCTCCGCACGGATGTGCCGCCCCGGTCCGGGCCAAATCAATAGAAAAAGGAATTCCAGCGAAGTGTAATCCAATATGCAGTTTTATTTAAGTGAATAAAATTCCATCATCCATGTGACAGGGGGACAGTGCGAGTTGAAGCCTACGCGTTTCAACGAAATGTCTTATTCATGGCTATACCTGGGGTGGATCTGGCATCCATTTTAAAGGCACAAGCCATCACCCGCCCCATCACCCTGCTGATATAGATAATATACAAACAGAGAACACATGTGTAAAAGAAATCAGAAAAGAATATACAAGATACATAAAAGTGTAGAAAAAAAAATAATATTAAACATACATTAATGGAGTGTCAGTATTGCAGCCAGCACCCCATCTAGTCTAATATTTGGACCGTCAGGTGCTCTTGTGCCCAGACCAATGATCCAGTAACTCTCTTTATGTAGGAGCGGTTTCCTAGTATCCCCCCCTTGGGTGCGCCTATGATCCCCGCCGCCTCTGATTGGGCTCATGATTTTTTCAATCCCCTGAAATTTCAGTGTAGTGGTGTCTCCTCTGTGATTATTACGGAAATGACGGGATACTGCTGATATAGGCAGAATCGTTACTAGCATCTGACATATGCCTACGGATTCTCCTTCTGAGTTCACCAGATGTGCAGCCTACATACTGTATATTCAATCAAATAGATTACATTATGAGTACAGCAATTTATAAAAGATTTTATTTTATGAGAGCTGCCATTCTGATGTGATACAAATCTGTTAATCTCTCTCGTTACATGTGAGCAGGCTGCACGTCTGGTATGACCACATTTATGAAATCCCTTCAGGGATAGCCACATATCCCTATGTTTAGGGTTGGAGGCAGTGGCGTAACATCAGGCCCTGGGGCCCGATGCGAGGGCTTCAATGGGGCCCCCAATAATTGCAAATCTTTAATAGTATTAGTCTTTTTCTATAGGCCAAAGGGACTTTTGGGGCCCCCCTAGACTCCGGGGCCCGGGTGCGATCGCAACCTCTGCACCTGTTGTAGTTACGCCCCTGGTTGGAGGTTGTAAACAGACTAGGAGAGAGTAACGAACCTAATGTCGGTGCCTTTTTGGCACTGAATCTTATATTCGCATTCTGAAGGATATGAGAAAGTTTGGGGGTCTTTATTAAGAATAGGTAAATATTTTTTGACAATGTTCACTACATCTGAATATTGTGAACTATATGCTGTGACAAATGTGATAGTATCATTGTCATATGTATTGTGTGCCTCTTTCTTCCTAATTAGCTCTTTTCTATCCATTCACAAGTATTCTACAGCCACAGATAGCCACAATGCCTGAAACTCTGTTAATAATAAGCTTAACCGATAAGTCATATACCTGCTTTCACTCATTACATAGAGTTCATTTATTTCTCCAGTAAGCTGAAGTCATTCCTTCATTGACTAAGGCTGGGTTCACACTGGCGTTCCCCTCCGCAGCGTTCTGCAGAGGGGATCCGCAATGTGACCGCAGCGGCCGCGAGCTCCTATCTTTATAATGAGAGCGCACGGTGCTGCGCTTGACTGCGCATGACCGTGCGCTCCCATTCACTGCCACATGTGATTTGTACACAGGCGGATGCCTGCGCACAAATCACACACTCTCGTCCGCACCAGGAATGCAATATGTCGCGTCCCTGGTGCGGAGGAGACTGGGTGATTTGTGCGCAGGCGTCTGCCTGTGTACAAATCACATATGGCAGTGAATGGGAGCGCAAGGTCATGCGCAGTCAAGCGCAGCACCGTGCGCTCCATTATAAACATAGGGGTTTGCGCTGGCTGCGCACACATGGCGGTTCCCCTCCGCAGAACACAGCAGAGTGGAGCGCCAATGTGAAACCAGCCCAAGATATGGGTTCCTTAATTGTATGTGCACTGGTGACATTCGGCCACCAAGGGAACTGTACGAATGATAGTAACACGCATTCATTTAATGAATGATGTTTGGTGTCACTCACCATAACAGACCTCAGCTCATGTGACCCTTACATCATATTGGTACTCAGTCCCTAAAAGGCTGCTATATTAACGTATACTTGCAAAATTGTAATTTCTAAATCATTCCAAATCATTGATTCCAAAATGATTCTTGTGTCAGAGAGTTTTGGGGGGGAAAGAAGGGAGAGGATCCCTGCATGGAGGGGCAAATAAGGCACACAGAGGGGTGTTTTCTTGAAAACAGGCCATGGCTACAGCCATAAAACTATCTGTTATTAGGTATTACAGAATCCAAGAAGCCCCTCAAGTTTTTCCTTCGAACCCCAGAACATAAAGATAGAATTTTAGGGTTGGCCAATGTAGTCTTCCTTACGATACTTCTCAGCTGTGTAGACATATTAGTGCATCTCAATGAATTAGAATAGCATCAAAAAGTTAATTTATTTCAGTAATTCAATACAAAAATGAAACGGATATATTATATAGAGTCATTACACACCGAGTGATCCATTTCAGGTTTTTTTGTCTGTAAATGTTGATGATTATGACTTACAGCCAATGAAAACCTAAAGGTCATTATTTCAGAAAATTAAAGTAGGGTGGATGAAGGGTTAAAAACCGAGCTGCCGTATTCCACGAGACATCAAAAGGTGAATTTAATATTTATTTCTTAGTCAACGCGTTTCAAGGCTCCCAGAAACTTCCTGACACATGGCAATATTACATTGATTTTTGATGATATTGTAATTCATTGAGATGCAGTAATACATGATAGGACCATGCGACGACCCTGCAGTGATCTACATTCTGGATGTGTGGATAAACAGGAGGTCACATGACTGGAGAGATTCACCTTTACTTTTTATGACATAAATGAATTGCTTATTATGTTTAATATGGAAAGAAGTCAAAGAGACAAACAGACGCAGACCAAACTCCACAGATACTTTTGCCCTCTGTGCCAGTTTTATCTCAGTTTTATCTGATTTTGCGGTTCCAGAGGTCTCATCCAGCTGATAATGTAGCTGCTATATGCAGTGAACATGAACACAGAGCCACCTGCTGTCTGCTCAACATGGCCCCAGCATAAGCCTGTAGCTGTTGATGTTGCTCCGACAGAATTCTCAACTCATATATCCTTAACTAATATAACCTTATAATCTTCAAAGATCCAAACAATACAGCTTTACAGAAAAATAGTGTATTTACATCTAGATGGAGTGCAAAGTAGGAAACAGACAGAGGCCCCTGAGCAAAATAATAAATGGTCCCTTTACTGCCCAATAGCTCCTCATAATGCACGATTCCACATTCGCTGGAGCTAGAAGTGGCCTCCTTACTTCTTTGACCTCTGTGGTGCTACACACAGGGAGGGGCGTAACTATAATACAGTGTTTCCCCGAAAGTAAGCCCCCCCGATTGTAAGGCCGCCTAGGGGTAAAGAGGGGGCCTGCTAATGTAAGGCCTCCCCCGAATATAAGGCCTTACAACCGGGGGGGGCTAATGTAAGGCCCCCCTGCTGCTGCTCACATCTTACCCTCCAGGGTCTTCTTGCAGCAGCCAGCGCGTCGGTCCTCTGTTCTCGTCTTCAGCTGTCTCCCGGATCATGTGACCGGCTGGTCGCACTAGCGATGACGTCATGCGGTGTGACGGGTCACATGATCCGGGAGACAGCTGAATACGGGAACGGAGGACCGACGCGCTGCCTGCTGCAAGAAGACCCTGGAGATGTGAGCAGCAGCAGGGGGGGGGCCCAGAACACTGTTCGGGGGCAGTGTGCCAGCAGAAGGTGGGGCCTGTATGCCACACTGCTGGGGCTGTATCCACACTGCTGGGGACTGTATACCCTGTGTACCACACTGCTGGGCTGTATACCACACTGCTGGGCTCTATACCCTGTATACCACACTGCTGGGCTGTATACCACACTGCTGGGCTGTATACCACAGTGCTGGGGGCCGTATACCTGTGCTGGGGGCTGTATACCGGGGTGGCGGTCTGCTGTATTTCCCACCCTTGGCTTATACATGAGTATATACGGTGTGTGTGTGTGTGTGTGTGTGTGTGTGTGTATGTGAGTAGGCTGGGGCTGCCAATATAAGACCCCCCCCCCCGAAGGTAAGACAGGGGGCCACTTTTGGCCCCCAAAAAATGTAAGACAGGGTCTTACTTTCGGGGAAACATGGTAGGTGCAGGGTTTGCACTCACCTCCAGGCTCTGGAGCCTAGGGGGCAAAAAAAGTTCATTTGACCTATAGAAAAAGACTAATGATATTGAAGATTTGCTATAATTTGGGGCCCTGTTGAAGCTTTTGCATTGAAGCCCACGAGCTTCAAGTTATGCCACTGCCTACACAGGTTGGACCTGGAAGAATGTCTACTCTGAAAGATAAACCCAAGAAAAAAGAAGGGTATATGTTCTGGAGTATAATTACTGAACACAAATCACTAATAATCTCAGTGACCACAACACAGAATATATATAACCTATAAAATATACAAGAGCAGTGCATCTTTTTTGTGGCTGTACGTGCCGGTACAGCGTACCGTAAAATTTGAAGATCGCTGAGGGTTACCAGAAAAATTTGACAGTTCATAAAAAAACTTGACTGTTCATCTACTTAGATAATCATGAAGTGATGTTTGTTATGCACTACCTGTGTCCAGATGTCCTCCTATCCTATGATTAGCCATATTTGCACACATAAATGATGGGTGCGGAAATATGGCGCCCACTGGCGTCGGTACCTACAATAGAAGGTGACACTGCACACGCCGCCCGCAGCCCCCTGCCCACCGCACACCTCCCACCACCTGCAGACAGCACACGGGGGCAGTGACAGTGGACAGGGCCCTAGACAGCACACGAGACCCCAGAAAGCTCTCGGGGTCCCAGATCATTTTAATGTGGTTATCATTGTTTGCCTTTGAACAGTTATATTGTAGTGTAACTCTATTTATATATTGCTTATTTGGACTGAGCTCCCACTTTATAATTTTTCCCATTTTCCACTTTTTCCTTAGTTTGATAGCCACACTTGGACACCATTGTTAGATCCTAGTACACACCAGTTCGTCGTTTTTAATTACATCTAGGACATATAAATCCATTCACATCACACTACTACTTCATCAGGGCATAGTGTTAGGACTTGGCAGTGGAGACTCCTTGAAGTGGGTGCCAAGCTTGATCTTTAGTGGCCACTACTGAGACTAAGATCTCCGGTTTTCATATTCAGCACAGGGCAGTTTTACTGCATTACACATTTGCATTATACCCATAGATCTTCTTTTCTTTAGTGCCACTCATTCATCCACATTAATCATGAATATAGTAGTGTCGCGGCGGCTCACTAGTCTGTAAGGACACGGGGGCAGTGACAGTGGACAGGGCCCTAGACAGCACACGAGACCCCAGAAAGCTCTCGGGGTCCCAGATCATTTTAATGTGGTTATCATTGTTTACCTTTGAACAGTTATATTGTAGTGTCCTGTCACCAGCCATGTGTATGAATATCTTCCAAAAGTGCTCTCTGGTACCTTTAAGATGTTGAAAAATTAAGTACCGTAATTCTTGAGTTATCACTCAATGGTTCTCATAAACGTGAAAAATCTGATCTACAGCAGCAGGGATATAATCTGGCCTGGGGGAGTATAATCTGGCCTAGGCCAATTTATACCCTGCGTATAGTCTGGCCGGGGGGTTAATTTGATCTGTTACCCTGGGATTATTTTCTTGCTTGTAGTTTGTCTTTCCCTTTTTTTAAGTAAGCAGTGTTTTTATCTCTTAATTATTTAATAAAGATTAATCATTTTTACTTCTTGATACTGGAGTTCACTTCTTGACTTTTTGTTTTCTGAATAATAGTAGGATCATCAAAGATTATAGCTGAAATATTTCTTCTTCTTAACAGTTCAAACAAGATGGGACTGACTTGGACATTGTGAATGGCTACGCAAAACTATTTGACTGTGCATTTCCATTGTGGCTTGGAAGTTTTTTTGGCTCCCTCATTGTCTTTCATCCAGACTATGTGAAAGCCATTCTCAACAGGCAAGGTGAGGCATTCTTAATGTTTACATTTTACTCATTACTGTTGACTCGCCCCAGTGGGGGCCGTGGGGTACTTGGAATCGGGCCCTCTTGATGTTGTTGGGGCTGTGGGCTGTCACATTGGCTCGATCTGGTCCGTGGTCCCCGGTGGGCAGTCAGTAAAAAGGGGAGGAAAAACGTAAAAATTAAAAAAGTAGAAAGAAAAAGGAAAAAAAATAAGAGTTTGTTGTGACGCCACCTGTGGAAGGCAGCCAATAGGGGCCGCTACTGCGGTCCGGGGCCTCTGGGGATGATGGAGTTTCAGCTGTGGTTTTGCTCCCCATGGGAGGAGCGGGTCCCCAGGGTATCCGGAGTGGAGGGGAATTGGGGCGATGAAGAGCCAGCGGGGCTGAGCTAGCTGCAGGGCAGGATCAGGAATACGCTCTGTCAGGCTCCTGCTGCCTGTGTGGTGTCTGTCAACCGCTCCTCAGGCCCGAAATGAACAGTCTTGACACAGTGCTGAGTTTCCACCCGGTTTACTTGGTTTCTCTTGTCAGGCACTTCAGGTTACAGCACAAGTACAGTGTCGGCCTGGGTAGTCCTTGGCAACCAGGATGGATTGTCTGCTTGTCGTACCCCAAGGACCGGAGGTGTCAGGGTGACATTGCCTGGTCCCGTTGTCCTAGGTGCGGCAATAAAGTTTATGGATTTTTCGTGACGCCACCCGTGGTGTGTGGTTAGTGTGGACCACCGCTGCCGTATTCCTGCCAGGGACGATGATGAGGGGCAGCCTAGATGGTGAGCCCCCCCACAGGTAGGGCTGGTTGTCCTTCAAGCAGGTGTAAAAAAGGGTTTGTGTGCTCTGGATGCTGCACTTTTCTCTCCCCGCAGCTCTTCCAGCCAGCACATAGGGACAGCTAATAGGCGACTGCGCAGGTGGAGGCTCTGCCACAGCTCAAGAATAACAGTCTCACACACGTTTTGAGATGACCGGGTACTTTACTTGGAACACTGCAGCAATTCTTATGACAATACAGTTTTTAGCACACTTTACAGGTCAGTTCACCACACTGCTCCGGGCTTTCACTGCAGCTGAGAAGGTTCCTCTGCGTCACTCCCTTCAGTGTATCTTTTGGGCCTTGCTGTTCTGTCTCTGTCTTCGCCTTTGGGTTCGGTCCGGCCGGGCTTTGTAGTGATGCTTCCCCTTCTTTGTGTCACTAGCCCTAGTATGATGGCTTTGTCCTACTCCATAGTGGTAGTTAGGTCACAGGTCATAGAGCTCCCGCACCTCGCCAGGGTGTCTCGTGGTTAGGGTCATGTAGAGTCCCCTGCCCAGGAGCGGGCTGGCCCAGGTGGCAGGGGGGCATGTAGGGTCCCCCTGCCCAGGTGTGGACTGGCCCAGGTGGCAGAAATGGCGGCTTGCGGCCGGCGCTGTGAAACTGCAGCAGATGCGGCGGCTGACAACGTGAGTGACCTCCGATAGTCTGATAGCACAACCCTCCGCCCCACAAAATCTCTGACAGCACACCCCCCCCCCCACCCCCCTCCCCGGCTCGACAAAATCTCTGATAACACACACTATTTCCCCCCCCTGCTCCTCACCTGAGGCTGGCAGGTCAAAACTCCCACATCTACAGAGTCGGCTCTCTGGCTGTCCTGGCCTAGCCACCAATGGCCCGTGTTAGTTGGCCTCACCTGGCTCCTTCAATCTCTCTCCGATTTTCAGCCTGGGTCCCCGGCCAGCCATTAGTGGTGAAGGCCACCGGGCCCCGATGTTATTTCCATCGGGGTAGTCCGTACTCTGCTGAAGGGTGTCTCGGCTTGGTGATGCTTCTCATCTCTACCCTCCAGGGAGTTCCATCGATCGACTCGCCCAACTTAGTGTTCCAGTGTTTTACTACTGTTCCTCCACCCCTTTGTCCGGGATCTCTCTTTCTCTCCACCCACACATCTCTATACTCCCGCCACCCCTTGCCTGACATAGAGTGATTGGCTCAGGGTCGGAGTGTCTGTGTGTGGGTGCTTTGTGAGTTGACAGTCTTACCTCGCCCAGCTGCAGTTCACCCTGTGGCTGCCCTGTCACAGGGGCGCCACAAGTACATCCCCTTTTGTGTTCCTTTCTCTTGGGCTTCCTTTTTCGGCGCTGCCAACTCTCCTTCCTGCACACGCCTCCACATGCAGAACCCCGATCTAGAGGCCACGGGCCTTGGGCGACTGGCAGGGTCCCCTGGCCCCAGTATGGCTGCCTTTTCTTCACTGTGTCAGGAGTTGGCCACAGCTCTTGGAGATCTCGTGGCCCTCGGTTCTGTAGTTGGAGCATGAAGCCTCCTCGCCACCTTCAGGGCCAGGCCTCTGGTCCTCGCCCTGTCCTTCCACTTCACTGTAGATTCGGGTGCACGGGTGGATCGCTCACTGCCCGCGCCCTAGGACTCCCTCTAGCTTTCTGCCTTCTTTAGCCCCGGGACAGGCCTCATCGTGGTTCATGCCTCTGAGTCCATGTGCTCTCTGTCCTTGCTCTCTCGTGTCCTCCTCCCACTAACTACTTCACGTGGTGTTTTCCCTTTGTTCTCTTTCTTTCCCTCACCGCTTCCTGCTCACTTCCCACCCACCACCTTTCTCCCCTCGCCATCCCATTGCTGCCTGAGCCATCCCACCACCTGGGTACACTCGCTAGCTCTGGGACCAGGTGTGTTGGGTGTGTTTGTGGGTGACTGGAGTTACCGCTCCCGGTTGCCGCAAACTAATAGTGGCGTCCGGACTGCAGGGGCACCACACTGTAGTTATCATATTTCTTTTTGTATATACGGTATGTTAATGGTTTATTAAACTTTAAAACATTTAGAGACCCTTTTTATGCTCTTCAAAGTTGTATGCCTTGGCATGTTTAATGATTACATATCCTAAATTCACATTTCTTTATAGATCCAAAGGACAACTTTGCCTATCACTTCATAACCCCATGGATCGGTACGTAACAAGAATTTGCAAACTGTACAAAATCTAAGCAGACTTCATATTACAGATTCAGGCCTCTGTGACTGCATTTCTTGTTCAAAGTTTTTATTGGTTTTACAATATAAAGGATTGTGTAACAACCAAATAACATTACAATCAATTTGACAGATTTACAAAAAAAAAAAAAAAAAAAATTTTGTTCTTTTTTTAACACATTAGAAAATCAGATTTGAATGTTAGTCTATATCCAATAATACAACTTACAATAGTATCTAAGTGGAATTAAATAATTTTCAAATTCAAACTTAGAACATCTGTAAATAAATTACAGGTTAACATGGTAGGAAAGAGAAGGGAAAAAAAAAAGGGGGGGGGGGGAGGGGTGAGGATAAGTAGAGTCTATTTAATTGGGTGAAGAGTAGTTAGTATTAGAGTTAGAATGTTTTGAAATAGGGTCATACCTGGAAGGAAAATTTTTGTTCCAAAGTTCCCATTTTTTTTTGTATTTATTTAATGTTTTAGATCTCAGTGAATGGGATAGTTCATGGGCATTATGTTCAGCAATTCTCTCCAAGAGAGCCGTGAAGGTGGGAGCCTCAATGTCTCTCCATTTAGCGGCAATTAAAGTTTTTGCTATTAAAATGATATGTATAATCAAAGGTCTAGATTGCCAAGGTATCGATTCACTGTCAAGGAGTAGCAGAACCAATTCCGGAGTGAGTATACAATTAGTTCCTGTCAAGTCTGTAATCAGAAGTTGGATCTCATTCCAAAAGGTTTCTAGTTTTTTACAGTGCCAAAATATGTGTGAGATGTTTCCCACTTCCAGAAGACAGCGCCAGCATAATGGAGAGTAATCTTCCTTAATTGTATGTAATCGTTGGGGTGTATAATACCATCTGGTGAGTGTTTTGTAGTGGGTTTCTATTAGTGAGGTACAAGGTATCATTTTTTGGAGTTTCAAAAGTGAAAGACTTAATGATTCCACATCAATTAGAATACTTAATTCTTTTTCCCAAGCAAGCAGGTTAGGAGTTTTAGATATAGATGTATCTGAGTTAATGATTTTGTATATACTTTTAGTAGACCAGAATACTGGGGTGAGATGATATTTGAAGAGTTGTGAAATGGGTAGGGGAAAAAGGAAGTTTGGTTTTTTATTGTTAATAATTGTTAATTTTCTCCCAAGTTGATAATTCTTGATCTTTTAGTTTAAAAGTAGAGCGTAATTCGGCAAAGGAGATTAGCTGGTTTCTCCTGTCAATTATATCTGATATGAAGTTAACTCCTAGGTTTTTCCAGGAGTTTAAGTTGAGGAATGGGACTAAAAGGTTTAAAATTTCGGAAGGTATCCAGTTATTTGTGGTAATTGATGGTGAGTTTTCAGTCGCTTTTGTAACTAGATGCTTCCATGCTTGGATTGTCGCTTTGATAGTTAGTTCTTGAGGAAGTCTTTTTGTTTTATCACATAAGTGAGAGAGGAGAAGTAGATTGAGTTTATGTTTAGGGTATTTGGATTCTTCTATGGACAGCCAACTGGGTCTCATATTCTCGCTCCACCAAGTTCTACTTAGGATGATTAAGGTCGAGTTGTAATACTCTGAGAGGTTGGGAATGGCCAATCCTCCATTCATTCTACTTTTTTCTAGAGTATTTCTTGCCACCCTCGGTTTTTTTTGTCCCCATATAAAGTTGTAAAGTTGAGATTGGAGTTTTTTTATCCATTTCTGTTTAATTGAGATTGGAAGGGAGCGAAAAACATAAATTATTTTTGGAAGAACAAACATTCTGTAGGATTCAATTTTTCCTATCCATGACAGGTCAATTTTAGAGATGTGTGCCAGGTCTTTTTGAATATTTTTATGTAAGGTATCCAGGTTAGTGTCTGTCAAAGTCGAGGTTTGGGAAGTGATTTGTATACCTAAATAATCCAATGTTTTATTATCCCAAGTTAGGTTATGTTCTTTTTTTAGTGGGGACATGGTTTTGAAATCCAAATTAAAGTGAAGTACTTGGGTTTTATTAAGATTAATTTTATATGAGGATACTTCTGAAAATTCCTGAATAGTTAAAAAGAGGTTCCTGAGAGAGTTAATGGGATCCGAAAGAGTGAGAATAACGTCGTCAGCGAATAGACTGACTTTGTATTCTTTGGTCTTGGTGTGAATACCTCTTATATGTTGGTTCATTCGAATTTTTTCTGCTAAGGGCTCAATGTATAAGTCAAAAAGAGAGGGGGATAATGGGCAACCCTGTCTAGTTCCGTTTGATAGGGGAAAAGTGTCTGATAGTGTGTTATTGGTCAAAATATTCGCTGTTGGGTTGGCATATAATGCTTTGATAATGTGGAGAATATTGCCTTTGAAGCCAAATCTCTCCATTGTGGCAAAAAGATAATCCCAATGGACTCTGTCGAACGCTTTTTCAGCGTCGACAGAGACCACCACCGCCGGGACTCTCTGTTTCTCTATGTGGGATAGTAAATTAATAATTCTTCGAGTGGCGTCTGCCGAACCTCTATTTTGAATGAAGCCTACTTGGTCACTATGTATAAGTTTAGGGGTAAATTTCTGTATTCTAGTGTTGATCGTTTTTTATATGATTTTAAGATCTGAATTAAGTAGGGAAATTGGTCTAAAGTTTGCTACATCTTCTGGGTCACCTTTATTTTTCGGAATAACTGTAATAGTAGCTTGAAGGGTTTCTTTAGATAAAGGTGCATTAAAGTTGGTAAGTGAGTTTAATAGCTTAGTTAAATAAGGTGCTAAAATTTCCTGGTATGTAACATAATATTCGTTTTGTAATCCGTCGGGTCCAGGGGATTTTAGTTTTTTTAGAGATTTGATTGTATCTAATATTTCTTCTACTGTGTAATGGGAGTTTAAGTCTTCAAGATCTTCTTTGGAGAGGGAAGGTAGGTCCATTGAGTTAAGGAAGGTAGTGATTTTAGATTGGGAAGCAATATGTTCCGAATGGGATTGTTGTAGATTGTACAGGCACTTGTAGAAGTCAGCAAAGGTGTCCGAGATTTTTTGTGGCATTTTTTCTAGAATATTGTTCTTGTTTTTAATTTGAGAAATATTAGTTTTGGATCTACGAACTTTTATGAGTTTCGCTAATAGTTTAGATGGCTTATTAGAGCAATTATGAAAGTTTGATTTATTTAGACGAGAAATCTTATCGTAGTCAGATACCAATAAGGATTTAAGTTCCATTCTTAATTTAAGGATTTCTTTCATAGTTAATTCATTGGGATGATTAGCTACAGATAATTCTAGTTCTTTGATTTTATGAATTAAGTTCTTTGTTTCCAAAATTAAAGATTTTTTATGTCTGGAATTAAGTTGTATTAAGATCCCTCTTATCACAGATTTGTGAGCGGACCAGATAGTTGAAATAGGAATTTCTTCGAGGTCGTTTTCGCTAAAATATAATTTTAATGTTTGTTCTATTTCTGATTTGAAGTGTGGATGGGAAAAGAGAAAAGAGTTTGCTCTCCATACATTTCTACGGTTTTGGGGGCAGCCATGGGAAGTTACAAATAAAACTGGTGAGTGGTCTGACCAAGATTTCGGGAGGATTTTGACTGATTTAATACATCTAAGAGAGGAGATGTCAGTAAGAATTAGGTCAATACGTGACAGGGATTTGTGGACGTTAGAAAAGTGGGTATATTCTATTGAGGAGGAGTTTATACATCTAAAAGCATCGTAAAGTTCTTCTTTTTTTAGTAGTGGGTCTAATTGGGTGTTTTGATTTCTGCTCTTGTTGGAAGAATCAAGGTTACTGTTTGGGACTGCGTTGAAGTCTCCGAAGATATACAAGATACCTTCTTGTTTCTGTCGTACAATTCGTAGAAGTTTTTTTAAGAAAGCGATTTGACCAGTGTTAGGGGCGTAGATATTAAATAATGTATGGATAACATTGTCTAATTGGCATATGAGGATTATATATCTTCCTTCTGTATCTTGAATTAATTCTTTTTTTTCAAATTTGATCGTTTCTTTAATTAGTATAGCTACGCCTGCTTTCTTTTTTTTATTTGATGATAGAAAAATGTGAGGGTAACGTGGATTTGAGAATTTAGGTTGATTCTCAGCGCTGAATCTAGTTTCCTGCAGTCCGGCAACGTCTATGTTAAGTTTTTTTGGCTCCCTCCATGTATAAAACCGTTTTTGTGGCGAGTTAAGACCATTAGTGTTAAGTGATAGAAAGTTGTGGGTCATAGTAATTGTTGGAGTATCTTGTTTAAATAAGACTCTACTGGGGAGGAGTGGGTTAGGAAAAAGAAAGGAAAAGTAGCGTTATCTAAAGAAACCAATCAACAGGGGAGGGGAGAATGGGGAAGTAAAATTAAGTTATCAGGAATTCGTCACTCAGTGACGTATCAAAAATTTATTCAGAGGAAGGGTTCTACGGAACCGATGTATTCCTTCCTTAAGGCTAATGTTTTGGCCAGAGTGCCATTTTGTGATCGTTTATCAGAGTCATAGTTGTTGAAGAGGTTTTCAGCTCGAGCCTTTGATATGGAGGTCTTTTAGGGTTTCAAGTCCTATTCCCGCCTCTTCAATGGTGTAGTTTTTTTCTTTATATGTGAAAATAACATTTGAAGAGGGGTGGCTCCATCTATATAAAATATGGTTGGCTCTTAGGACGTCTGTTATTGGTTTTAGAGACCGTCTTTTGTTTAGAGTCTCTTTTGAAATGTCAAGAAAGACCTTGATGTTGTTGTAGGGAGATGGCAGGGTTTTATTTTTTTTCAAGTAGTCATTTAATTGGTCCTTGGTTGGAAAAAAAGAAAATTTGGCAATGACATCTCTAGGGACATCCTCCGCTAATCGAACAGGTTTAGGCAGTCTGTGTGCCCTTTCTATTGAATATTCGATTTCTTGTTTTCCTGGGACAGTTTTTTTTGTTAGGTTTTTGATAAAGTTAGGGAGATCTTGTGGTTTAACCGTTTCGGGTATTCCTCTAAATTTAAGATTTACTCTTCTGTCTCTGTCCTCCCTATCAGCCAATTTATCCTTTAGGTATTTGATTTCTTCCTTCATTTTTATCTGTTCGGTCTTGGTTGATTTGGTGTCAATTTTGAGTTCGGAGATTGCCTGGTCCTGTCTGTCTACTCTGGATGCTATTGTGGCAACAGTAGTTTTGATTTCATCTAAGTGAGAGTCCAAATTGTCTTCCAATTTAAATTGGAATGCAGTAAAGAGATTCACCATAAAGTCTTTGTCTAGAGGTTGGCCCGGCTTGTAGTTAAGGAGAGATTCCAGTCCCATTGTGTCTGTTTTCATTTTTCGTCTAACAGGGCTTCTAGTAGTGGAATCCTGATTTAAGGTCGGATTGCTTTTGGTGGGGGTCATAGCGTTAGTTTTAGAGGGGGTACTCATATCTTTCCTTTTGGATGAATATGAGGATTCGTTCATAGGTGTTTCTGCTGGGGTCTCAAAGTGATCGCCTTGTTTGCCCTTTTTGATAGTCTGAGTGGACTGGTATGGTGTGGGTATCTTACTTTTCAATGGTGATTTTTGTAAATCTCCTGCAAGTTCAATTTCTTGAGGAGTTGAGGTAGGTTTGGCTTTAGAAGGCATATTGTGTCAGACTTTGTCTGAATATTCTAATGGGTTTTTGGTGGTAGTTCACTTAGGATATTGGTGATTGGAGAGGTGTTATCAGCACCCTGTATAGTGGGGCTTTAGATGTAGGAACTTATAAAGTCGTGAGGTAAGGGATTTTTGTTTCTAGAATTAGTCACAGGTAGAGTGTAGGATTACATATGTAACAATAGAAACTTAAAGTCTAATTACTAGTTTCAATCAAACATTCAATTAAAGATATCACTAGAATGCAGACTTTTACACTTAATATATAATACAATATATAACAAAGTAATCTCTCTTGAGGAAGATATAAGGCTTGTTATAATTGATCCAGATATCCAGGACATAAACTATTGGAAATTTATACAGGATAGTTTAACTTTCAGGCAAAACAGGACCTTAAGTTATGAACTGTTTTCTTATTACCTCATAAAAGCCGGCTGCAGATAGATGTGAGGTAAAAAAGTGTCTCTTTCACCCTGTCTGGTGTCAAGTTTCAGGTCTGAGTTTACAAATCTCCTCTCTGGATTTTAGCAGACAGATAGTGCAGGCAGACTTATAGAATTAGATTTTGTTGTAGAGTAGCAGATCTATAGTTAGTCTGTTTAGATAAATCAGCAGGTATGTCAAAGTACAGCTCAACAAGTAGTGGAGGAGGGGAGATAGGGAAAACAAATGGGAAAGGTCCAAGCTGTTTGGCTGTTGTGGTATGAGAAAGGAATTACCTGCTCGGCTACAGCACAACACAAGGGTGAAGGAAAGTTGTTTATTGAGGCTTGTGTGCGTTGGAATGTCAAAGGAGAGCACTCACTTGCTTGGAGATCTTAATCTCTTTCTCTCTGCTTTCAATGTTCGTTTCTGTGCTGCATGGGAGCAAGCTTGTAAAGTTAGGATCTCTTTCTTTACTGTATTACACACTGCTGTAACCTGGCTGCGTCAGGAGGTGGCGCTCCAGAGCTGTCAGAAGTCGCACTTTCAATGTCAGGATCTGTAATATCCCTCCGCCTGATTTCTCCCTGCGATCCGGTAGGCAAATAGTCCCTCACCGTTTGTCACCGATTCTTGCGTCTTGTGCGAACAAACTTTGAAAAATCTTGAAAAATCCTTACTATGATGGGAAATGCTTTGTATCCCTTCTCCCAAATGGGAGTAAGTGATATATCACGCAGCTCCTCACGGCTCCTCCGGTCCCGGGTCTGTCCGCAGTCGGTTAAGTACTCAGGTGGGTTACCGGGAGCTTGTGAAATGTAGGAGTATAAGGTTTAGTCACCCTGAGACGCCAGGCAGTTCAGGATCTCTGAGTGAGAGAGAAGACTGGTAGCTGCACATTGAGAAAAATGGCGCCCAGAGCTGACAAGATCCTGTCTGAGGTAATATAAGGTCCCGGTGTGAGTTCTCCTTACCGGAGCCACTAGTTGGTTGACCCGAGTGTTCCTCAGCTCTTTACTAACAGTTCTATGTAGCTTTGGTGGGATAGTCTATCTTGTATCAGACCGAAAATCCCGTCGCTGTTTCAAAGGCACAGGAGCTCAGTGGGATTCTGACTACTCCATGGAGCTGCAGGCCACGCCTCTCGTGACTGCATTTCTAAAATACCACTTCATAGAGGGTGAAAAAAAACCTATGAGTTGGGCAAAGCAAGTGACTATTTTCTGTGTGTGCAAGATTCTGATATTTTAAAGGGGTCTTGAACTCATTTTCCATCCTCCAGTTAAACTTTTCTGCCATATTAACTATGTAACTGTTGTTTTGTTGAGGGGCCGACGTGAGGCTCCAGTAGTTGCAGGCAAGGCTGAGCCTCCACTATGGAGCAGCCCTGGATTAGCAATGCTCTCCTCGGCCGACTCCCCAATACAACAGTTCTTTATAGAGTCGCATTCTTCCAAAGACAACACAGACACTGAGTCTATAATCCTTTCAAACACTCTTTTACTTGAAGAGATGTG